>CM072526.1:4607554-4946007 GCA_036898135.1 Oncomelania hupensis | reverse complement strand
ACCACATCATCAGGCCTTGACAAGACCATTCTGCAAGGCACAGTGCAAGGAGGTAGAAGAAGAGGGAGACCGAAAAATAGATGGGAGGACAACATTCGAGAATGGACTGGTTTGACACTGAGCGAAGCCATCAGGGCTGCTGAGGACAGAGAAAGATGGAGTATTCTGGTTAAACTATCATCTGTGGTGCCCCTACGACCTTCGGGTTACGGGACAGGATAGGATAGGATAGGACTAGAACATGAATAAATTCAGCATTCTTATGGTAACAGATGGCATTTAAGTTGTAAACATTGTAGGCCAAATAAACAAGATGCTAATTGTATTTCAGTGTAAAATTGTAACATTGTTTGAAAACGGATGAATATTATTATATTAGAATAGGCCATTCAAATCATTACTTCATTGTTGATCATAAGATAACTATGGCTGGAACTTTATTATTATTATTATTATTATTATTATTATTATTATTATTATTATTATTATTATTATATTATTATTATTATTATAACTATTATTATTAGTAGTACATTATTATATGAGACAAGCCCAGTCCACCATGCCAAGTGATCTCAGGGCTATATCATGTTATCTTCCAAGTTTAATAATAATAATACAGGATGCGCGCCTTTCCCCAAATCAATCAGGTTCAAAGCGCGGCGATCTATACCAACATACATGCTCACCTGTCTCATCCACCCTCACACACACCAAATACACATCCATCACTCAAACAGGTGATGTAAAGGGAGGGAGATCGCTATTAGAAGATGGAAGAAATTCAAATGTTTATTTTTGAAATTTTTATATTGACTGCATCCTGTACCATTATTGAAGGGAGGGAGGAAACCGGAGTGCCCGGAGAAAACCTTCGGTGACCTCAATAGTCTCGTACTTAAATCACATACGTCCGCCCCATGCAGGAATCGAACCCGCGACCTTCGGCATAGGAAACCGGCGCAATCAGCTAATTATAATACATGTAGTCCTAATAATAACATTCCTATCCTATCCTGTCCCATAACCCGAAGGTCGTAGGGGCACCACAGATGATCGCTTAACCAGCATACTCCATCTTTCTCTGTCCTCAGCAGCCCTCATGGCTTCGCTCAGTGTCAAACCAGTCCATTCTCGAATGTTGTCCTCCCACCTCTTTTTCGGTCTCCCCCTTCTTCTACCTCCTTGCACTGTGCCTTGCAGAATGGTCTTTGCAAGGCCTGATGATCTGGTGACGTGGCCATACCATCGGAGTTTCCGTTTCTTCACCACTGTGAGCAGGTCATCGTGTTGTCCAATGGCTTGTGTGATGGTCTGTCGGACTTCAACGTGGGTGATGTGTTGGGTATAGGAAATGCACAGAAGTCTTCTGTAGCACCTCATCTCCATGCTTTGTATTCTTCGTTGGAGATCTGCTGTGAGGGTCCATGCTTCGCAAGCATATAGGAAGATGGAGATGACCAGAGAGCGCAGCAGTCTTACTTTGGAATGTAGACTGATGGTTCTGTCTTTCCAAATGGGCTTCAACCTTGTCAGGGCAGCAGTTGTTTGTGCGATCCTGGAGAGGACTTCCTGTCGAGACCCATTGTCTGACACAATGGCTCCTAAATATTTGAAGCTGTGCACTGTGTTGAGGGATTGGCCTTGTACTTTGATGTCCGTGTTGATGCCATTGGTGTTGTTGGTCATCATTTTGGTCTTCTCCGCACTTATTTCCATTCCATAAGCTCTGGAGGTGGTGTCAAGCCTCTGTACAAGCTGTTCAAGTTCTTGTTCCTCTCCAGCCAATCCATCAATATCATCCGCAAAACGAAGATTGGAGATTGCTCTGCCCCCTATACTGACTGTGCCTTCGTGATCTGCAAGAGCATCTGACATGATGCGCTCTAGGAAGATGTTGAAGAGTGTTGGAGAGAGTAGGCATCCTTGACGCACACCGATTGTTGTTCTGAACCAGTTCCCGATGACGCTGTTATGGAGGACTGCACTGGTAGCCTTGTCATACAGGCTTTTGATGACTTCTATAATTTTAGGGCTGATGTTGTACACTTTCATGGTTGCCCATAGGGCTGCATGCCAGACTCTAATAATAACATTACATAATAATAATAATAATAATAATAATAATAATAATAATAATAATAATAACATTACATTTATAGCATACATTTATAGCACACAGTTCATTGTGCTGACCATCACTTGCATACATAAAAGCATAATGAGTAAAAAGTGCTTATAAAAAGAGTATATAAATGATAAGTATCACATTAGCATCACAAACAAACATAAGTTTAAAAGGCTAATAACAACAAATGTATGTACTTTACTCTTGTGATGTGTTTATCATTGTCTTATGCAGCTATTGTTTTGAGGAACAATTCATTTTGTATTCACTGTACATTTTTGTCTTTTTTTTTTCTCCTTTTTTCGAAATCATTTTACAGGGAATATCATTCCTTTGTTTGTGTACAGTTACACTTTACCATAAGACGGTGCTTTTTTCTTGCAGATGTGTGCAAAAAAAGGCATAGCGTAGATGTGTATAAACACTTACAATGCACATTGCACTTGCTGTACAGTGTACAGTTATTCTACTTTTTTTCTAGTCTTTAGAAATGCTAAGAATAATTTTGTAAACAATTTTATCATTTGAATAGTAACTGTTATGCATACATGTCATACATACATGTACTCGGTGCATAATTGTACCTATACATACAACTTGAAACAACAAGATCTGGAGACAACCTTTATATTCAGTGCTTCAGATTGTTTTCAGACATCATGGGCCCAATGACCCATGGCCATGCAAAATGATGTGTCAATTTTCAAAAAGATGGGTAATTGACAATCAAAGGTATTCGTATCGTATGTTCACATAGTCCTTCTTGATTTTTATGACACGCCAGGCTGGCGCATTCACGTTGACTGTTACGCGCCATTCTGATAAAATATGCGCCAATGGCGCGGGCGCTCCAACAATCTGAAGTACTGATATATATGCCTTCTTTGTTTTAAAACCAATGATAATTTATACACTGTGAAAATAGTAATGTTTGCCTCTTTTAATCATTTTCATATTCAGATACTGAGATAGCCATCATAGGTATTGCAGTTACCTTTAAAATAGAACTAATTATAAGTTTCTATGAAAAATAAAATTGGTCTGTTTCCACTTTTTCCTTATGAGGACTGGACAATCACTCATTATCATAGGACAGACAACATAAGTGGCCACACTAACCTTACCCGCACCTCCTTTGATGCCCATAACAGGGGGACCGGATATTGATACCCCACCACTTGGCACTACTTGACACAGATCTAGGCGCCACCACCACAGACTGCAGCATCACGACCCCCCAAAGGGACCATGATCTCGAATGTAGGCGTCAAAGAGCACCACTTATCTGTAACCGTTCTGCAGTTCCATTGCAAAATCGACAGTCCCTCTCGACCCGACTGAGTCATTTTGAGGCAACCTGACTGTAGGACAGAGGCGGAGAGGCCACGCCTGGCTGGGAGTCAACCGCTAAACCTGAACCAGGACATCTCGTGTAACATGTGTGGACAGGGCCGCCAAAATGTCTCTTAAACACTCTACTAAGTCAACAACAATAAGAAGAAAAAGACTTTATTTTAAATCAATAATTAAAATCTAAAACTCTCAACTAGTAAAACAAAAAACACCCAAACTAAGCTACCAGACCGCGGGCCAGGACAAAACGATAAAATCCTAGTCAGGACCTTGATCTAAAATTTCCAACTTTAAAAATTTTCCTATTTACCCTATCCTACAAATAAATTTAAAAGATAAGGTATCACACCCACCGTCTTACAAGGAGCCAAGGACTCTAAAAGGAATGGCAGTGCCGGTAGATGCTGACCATCAATGCATTAAAACAAGGGTTCTAATTTTCTTTCATTTTGTTTTAAATGTCAGTTTTGTTTTGTTTTATTAATTTAATTTATATTTAATTTATTTTTGTTACATAATTTCATCTTATTTTATGTTGTAGATGTTGTGAGTGTTGATGTATGTTCCCAATTTTTTTATAATGTTCTAATCTGTATTCTTTGTGAATTAAAAGATGTAATAATTTATTTTAATTTCATTTTATTTATATATTCATCTCAATCATTTCTCATGACAGTGAAAAAAATTGTTTTATTACTTTTATGAGCTTTTTTTATATTATGCTCAAAATATATCCTGATATTGTTTAATGCTTTCTGCTTCTTGCTGTTAATAATAATAGTAGTAATAATGTTAGTAATAATAGTAATAATAATAACTTATTATTGTTGCTGTTATTATTGTTATTATTATTATTATTATTATTATTATTATTATTATTATCATTTTTATTATTATAATTCTTCTTCTACTTCTTCCTCTTCTGCTTATTATTATTATTATTATTATTATTATTATTATTATTATTACTATTACTACTACTACTACTACTACTACTACTACTACTAGAATTTTTTACCTTTGATGATTTGGGTTCAACTTGAGTCTTATTTTTTTTTCTTATTATTTATTTATTATTTATTTAATCGTTCTTATATATCGCTTTTCCAGCTCAAGAGCTGCTCAAAGCGCTGGCCGATACAGGATCTAACTCAAGGCGCCCGAGACGCCCACCCGCAGCCTTTGGGCGCATGGTCTGACGCCCGGACAACTGAGCACAATCCTGGGCAGCCAGGGATGGGGGAGAAGGACCTAGGTGCATGCTGGGTGTTTTCTTGTCACCGGCACTCACCCGTCTAGGACATGAGCGTCAGGATCTTTAAAGTCCGTTATGATGGAATGTATGCGATACAGACTAGACCTCGGTTTATACTCTCATCCGAAGGAGTAGGAAAACAGGAGTAAAGTGTCTTTCCCAGGGACACAACACAATGGCCCGGCCAGGGCTCGAACCCGGGACCTTCCGATCCGCAAGCCGAAGCACTACCAAATCTTACAAGTTTTAGATGTGGTACAAAAGATCAAATAGTTTAATTTTAATTTTTTAATTTCATGAACTTCAATTACAAGAAGACATGCAATTATCATATATTAAAAGTAAAAAAAAAAAAAAAAAAAGATGCTGACCATCAATGCACAAAGCCAGTTGACACGTTTGCAGAGCCGGTAGCTGCCGAACGTAACACTCTCCCTTGTGGGTCTCCCTCACAGACCACGACGGTAGGCCAAGCTGACCACCCACACTGCAAAAGGAAGGCCGTCTCACGTAAACAGGAGGGAGACACAGTTCTTGGCCAGAAATAGCCCAAACACACACCAAGCGTCCAAATCCACAGTGTCCCAGTCACTTGTCAATATAAAGTAGAATTTTTCTTTCATATCTCACAATAGTAAGGCAAGGTCACAACCCATCCATAGAATATCAACCAGCAAACCAGTCCACAAGTGACAAAACACCTGTGCACACAATGAAAAGTTCAAAGGTCACGACGGCGAGACTCACACATTTCTGTGAGACTGTAGCACAGATAAAAGTTCAATAAAACTGAATGAGTGCAGAAGTGTCACACACAGGAATTTCTCAGTCATATCCGACAGGAAATAATGTCGATCAGTCCTGGGAATAGATCAGTAGAGTACCAATGCCAATGGCGGACCACATCGTAACACAAACCAATAGCAAAAAACCGAAGAAACCACCACCTCCCTCCGAACTAACACAAGAAACTATTCAGAACTATCGGCCACAATGCACAACAGGTCTCCAAACCACAATATAAATCGAAGATGACAAAGCTTTCACATCAAAATATCACGAATGCAGATACAAACATGTCCGCCATCAACAAGTCCAAAGCGGAAGTACCGCCGTAATGCCTGGGCTCTCTCTCCTAGCAAGACAAAAACCTATGTGTTGCTCAAAACAGCTTCGTCGTGATTCTCCCAATCAGCATAATATATTACACATATTCAGATACTGGTGATTAGGTACAGATAAAAGCAGTTCATAACTATTTTTTCCTTGAAAAAACCCTCTCGGATCTAAAGTTATTTCACAAAATAAGGTGGTCGCTACATGGGCCCTTTTTTCAGAAGTCGCCGTATGGCTCAGTTTACTTGTTTTGCTTCTATTCCCAAACCGTCAATTCCTCGAACTTCACTACAATGCAAGAATAACTTTAGACATTGGGTCCCAGTTAGCGCATAGTGTCATGTTTCTCCGACGAAGGGTCTAGGCAGGAAAGCTCAAAGACATAGGGCGACCGGGTTTCGGTCGCCATTTGTCCAAATTACTGTACCAAGGGCCCACGGGGCGACCCAAAGTCGCTCTATGGGCCCCTTTATACTAATATATATATATATATATATATATATATATATATATATATATATATATATATATATATATATATATATATATAATTTATTTATTTATTTTTTTATACAAATTTTGGAACCCCCCCCCAAAAAAAAAAAAAAACAAAAAAAAAAAACTAACTGATCCGCCCCTGTCAAGCGCAATATAATTACTTATTTTGGATTCACATGCGTTTGATCATGAGTGATAGAAAGACACACTCACACACGCACACACCCAAACAGAGAGAGAGAGAGAGAGAGAGAGAGAGAGAGAGAGCCTCGTGAAGGTCGATGGACACAATAACCTGTTGCCGGGCAAAGACCTAGTGGCACCAAGGTTCTTCCGAAGTTTAACAGATCACAAAGTCAAGTAAAAAGGTAAAGGTAGTCCCATAGCCTTGTGGCCGTAGGGGAGCGTGATGTTGCAGATCACACTTATCTTGGGCCAGCGTAATGAGGGTGATGCCCATCTCTCTCCCTCGCTGCTTTACCTTCCCCACCCTCAAGAGAGGAGGTACCCAATCACAGTTGAGGCAACTGGGGGCGTTGTTATTTGTCGCTTCACGTTGCGGTCACCCATCCGAGTGCTAACCGCACTGGACGGTGCTTAACTTGCGACACAGTAGCGAGTGCTCCAACCACTGCGGTATCCGACACCCCGACGCATCCGACCTCCGACAAAGTCAAGTCCAACTGTAAACTGCAATGCCCCAAGGACACACAGTCCGGAGTAAAAGGTCCTTTTAAAATTAACAATCACTATTGTTCTACAAGGATAAAACGCTATAACAAAAATAACCATCTTTAATATAAATCGATCCATTCCTTGGCTTATGCACCTATTGATAACAACAATGTTGATTTTAATGATAGCTCCGCAGCAAAAGCGCCTCGGGCGTCTTGATTAATTTCCTGTATCAGCCAGCGCCTTGAGCAGCTCTAGAGCTAAAAAATGCGCGATATAAGAACAATTTATTTACAAAGTTCAAAATAAATCGTCGCTGGGATAATTGTGTGGACAATTTTGCCCTAGTTATGATCTTGTGAATGACGTAGTCTTAAGTGTTTTGTGGCTGCAGACGTGAACGGTCTTTGCACTGGTTTTGACCTCGCGGAGAACATGAACTCTTTGTCGTGGGTACGACCTCGTTAATGACATAAGGTCTTGGACCTGAGTTCAAAATCTCGAAAAGGAAAGCGAGGTGACGTAAGGAGAAAAAGGAAGAAGAAGAAGAATGGGGGAAGAGGGTGGGAAAGAAGAAGAAGAAGAAGAACAACAACGACGACAACAATAACAATGACAACAACAACTGGTGCTACATTAATAGCAACAACAACAAATGTAATAAAATAATTTAGAATACAGTACTCCTCGTTTAAGGTGACCCCCCACAGGACCAAATTTTTGTTTGATCTTATCCGAGGGGCACCCTAAACAGTCCTCTGATAAGATCAACTACCAGTAAAAAACTTGATCTTATACGAGGTGCTAAATTTCTTTGTCGTGTGACAGTGTGTGTGTGTGTGCGTGTACATGTGTGCACGTTGGTGCGCGCGTATGCATGTATGCATTACTGTAGATGTATTTTTGGTGCGTGTGTATGATGCATAAGCACACACTCAAACACTCAAACGAACGGATGCAAGCATGTATACACATACACACAGGGGTGGCTTCGTGGCGCAGTGGATAAGTCGCCGGTTTCCTATGCCGAAGGTCGCGGGTTCGATTCCCGCAAGGGGCGAACGTATGTGACTTAGGTACGAGACTATTGAGGTCACCGAGGGTTTTCTCTGGGCACTCCGGTTTCCTCCCTCCCTTCAATAATGGTACAGGACGCAGTCAATATAAAAATTTCAAAAATAAAAATTCGATTTTCTTTCCGTCTTCTAATAGCGATCTTCCTGCCTTTACACCACCTGTTTGAGTGCTGGATGTGTATTTGGTGTGTAAGGGTGGATGAGACAGGTGAGCGTGTATGTTGGTATAGACCGCTGCACTTTGAGCCTGATTGATTTGGGGAAAGGCGCGTATATAGCATCCTGTATTCTTATTATTATTATTATTATTATTATTATTATTACACACTCTCACACACACACACACAAACACATTGACGCGCACGCACGCAAATGAGAATAAAAAATAAAAAGTATGCACCAAGACAGTTACTGGGTGTATTTGCAGAAAACCTTACACAAGTTTAACGAATTGTTCATTTTGTCTATGCCACGGCACATGCTTTATCGCTAGTGAATGAAGCCAATTCAGGGTAAGGTCCACTGTGGCAATACTTCCCGCTAGGAGGGGACATGGCAGATCACAGTTACACCTGTCTACACTGCCCATGGGTCGCACTCTGTCAAAGTGGTGCCTGTGTGTATTGCAGATTGTGGCATAACGCGGATGCTGGCTGGACGTGACAGTTGTTCTGTGATGGAATTCCATCTCAAAACAGGAAGTGACCTCATAAATGACGTCATCTGTGACATCAATTTCGCTTAAGCAGTTGTCTCCTCCATTTGGGAACCAAAACGGGGGTTGACGTTATCCGAGGTTTTCCCTTATGCGAGGTGACGCTAAGAGAGGAATTCTAAATGGTACAAAGGTGTTTGGCCAGGACCAACAACCTGATTGATCTTATCCGCCTTGTGACCTTAAACGGTAGTGACGTTAAAAGAGGAGTACTGTAATGCGAAGTGACAGACAGAAATAGTTTTTTCTGGAGATTGTAACACCAAAGAGCTTGTATTTATAGTCTTTGGTAACGCATGGGAGATTTTAGAACAATGACTGTGACGTCATTTGTTTCTTGTTAGGCTACGTCAGGTTTGTTCATCTTTCTTGCGAATGTTTAGAACTACAAAGAAAGGGTGAAAATACCGAAATTCTGTTGGTGAACATAGGTCTAGTCTAGGCCTACGATTACAGTACATTACATAATTGTTGCTTTAGGTCCAGCGGACTCTTCCGAGCCAAATCAGGACCGGACAACCCCCAATCCGCATAAAAGATCTGCTGAAACAACCCTAGTGGGAAAACTGAATGCCCTCCACCAGCCAGTCACTTTACAATAAAGACATCCCACGCAGGGTACGGCTGAGGCTTCACCCCAACTTATCGAACCCCCATTTACAAAAACAAAATAGAATACAAACATCATTATAAATTATCAACAAAACACATACATATAAAATGCCTACATTGCTAAATAACAACATCATAGGAAGCCCTAGTGACCACCTGGCAGAAAGCGTCCAATATTCCCAAGCTGATCCAACAGACCTCATACACAAACAAAGAGTCTTGTCCCGGAAGAGTTTTCAAGAAAAAAGGTAGGAGACTGGTCTAGCGAAGAAGACGATAGTATAACAGATTGATAGAAAAGAGCAGGAATGAGAAAGAGCAAATGAGAAAGACAGCGACAGTGGGAATTTAAAGGTCAACCACAGTGCTCGGTCAAAAAGTTTCTGCTGAAAGAACTTTACTAAATAATACCAGATGCAAAAAATTCGGTAAGCAAAGCTCTATCGTTTAATAGATATCGATCACTGAAAGTGGGATTTCCTACCTGTAATTAAGGGTAAGGGAAGTAATACTCTAAAACGCAGCTATCGCTGATCTTCCCTCGCAGTGACGTCAGCAGCTGTAGACAATGGCCGATTGCGAAGAAGTTACAAGCGAGACAAGCAGTGTTTCTTCACTCGATCTGTCGTGTTACAGCAGTGCTCTCTTCTGTTAGAAACGAATTCGACCCCCGAGTACTAATTGTAATAATAAACAAATAATTATACGAGCTAGACCCGTGAATACATAACCTCTTCAGGGGCGGATCAGTTAGTTTTTTTGTTTTTTTTTTTTTTGGGGGGGGGGGGGGGGGGGGGGGGTTCCAAAATTCGTATAAAAAAATAAATAAAGAAATAAAATAAATAAATATATATATATATATCTTTCTTCTTCTTCTTTCTTTTCCTTTTTTTTTTTGGGGGGGGGGGGGGGGGGGGGGGGGGGGGGGGGCCGGAAACCCCCCCTCGTCCGCCCCTGCTCTTGCGTTCCCTTTTCTGAAAAGCTCCTCTGACTTTCCTGACACCCGGCAAGTGATAGCAGACGATGGATGTGTAATAGCCACTGTGACTGTAGTTGAAGTTGAAGCAGTACTAGTAGGCCTACTACTAGTAACTTGAATCACTGTTGCTGTTGTTGAGGCTTTGGATCGTTGGAACAGAGATAGGCTTTAATGTCTGTATTGTTTTCATCCCAAAGCTCCGCATAAAAGTGGCACTTGGGGGGTAGCAGTCTTCAGCGAAGTGTTTTGCGCAAATTGCTGACGACGCACAAATCTCACCCACTTATTTCGCACCTCTTCGTTTTTTGGAAACCTATGCAATGTTATCCCATCCGCTTGTTTGTTTGTACAACCTCCAACGGCACAATATAGGCCATTGCTCTTCGTTTTCCTGCGTTTTGGTAGAGAAGTTTTTTGTTTGTATGTAGATTATAGTCACACGACACTTTCGCATATAGGTGACTACTGGACCGATTTATACTGACACCAGTTGTTGGTAAAGGGGAAAATAATATGATCACACGTTGACCAATCCGGGATTCGAACCACCGACCTTTCGGTTACTAGCAAGACGCTCTTACCAACTGAGCTACCCGGCCCCTGGTAGAGAATGGGCACTATCGGACTCTATATTGTCTCCAGCAGTTGACGTCACGAGCCATGTGGTCACGTGAGCGGGCTTTTCGAAGGTGCAAAAGTTTATTCGAAGTAGATTTTATTAAATATTTAAAAAAAAGGCAGTATTTTTCGGAAAAAAGTTGTTTGGCATGTGACTTCTTTTATTATGTAGATATTTTGTGCTAAATGTTATATTTCAATGATGTTGACCTTTAAAGCACTAAATTTCCAGAAAGTGGGGATACTATTTATACTGCATTAGCTCCATCCGACAATATCTTACAACCGAAACAACCAACACTCTTGTCTGTGCATTTGTTCTATCCAAACTTGACTACTGCAATTCTCCCCTCTCTGGCTCCCCTCTCTACCTTCTTGAAAAACTTCAGAAAGTCCAAAACTCTGCCGGCCGCCTTGTTCTTAAAGCTAAAAAACGAGACCATGCCACCCCTTAACTCCGATCTCTTCATTGGCTCCCTGTTCGAGCTCGCATCTTGTACAAGCTCTCAACTATTGTTTTCAAATTCTTCACTGGTTCTGCCCCTTCATACTTTACTGACCTTCTCTCTGTCTACTCTCCTGCAAGACAACTCCGCTCTTCTTCTGATACAAGACTGCTTTCTATCCCCCGTGTTCACTCAAAGACCTATGGTGAACGATCTTTCTCTTTCTCTGCTGCAACTGCCTGGAACTCACTACCGATGCAACTCCGACATGCTCCATCACTTTCTTCCTTTAAGCGCCAATTAAAGACCCACCTTTTTAACATGCAGACTCAATAATTTTCACTCCTCCTCCCTTCCATCCCCATATAATCTTTTACCAAGTCACGTCAACTGTTCATGGATGGTGGCGGCACCGGCTCGGTTCTTATTATCTTTTGCTTTGCATGGCCGTGTTTTTACTGTAATTATTTATTCATTTGATAAGTGTATACCTGTTCTCTCTGTGTGTGTGTGTGTGTGTGTGTGTGTGTGTGTGTGTGTGTGATTGCACGTGTGTTGTCAAGCGCGGCGAGCTCGCATTCCTTACCGTTTGCGAGGTACCGCGCGATACAAATGTACTGTATTATTATTATTATTATTATTATTATTATTATTATTATTATTATTATTATTATTATTATTATTATTATTATACTGAAACCCCCGGCACCCCAGCAGGGGTATTACTACAGTTAAACCTAACACTAGCCATAACTCTACATGTAAACCTAATCCTAATCCAAATTCTAACTAACTGTAATCCTAATGCTAAATATCAAAATTTGTCTTAAAATTTTATTCCGTATCTTTTCGTAATAATACAACCGGAGGTGGCAGAACTATTTCAGGCCACAATTGGAGGGAAATTTGCACAACTGCTCATTTTGGGGGCTGGTGAAGTAGATGTCAACACCATGACCACCACCTTCAACTCAGCTGTGACAGATGCCGCCACTGAGATCCTTGGCAAGCACCGACCAAAGAAGAAGCCGTGGATCACACCTGAACTTTTGGATTTGTGTGATAAACGAAGAGAGATTTAAAAAAAAAAAAAAAAAAAAGGAACACGTTACAGGGAGCTGACGTCTACCGAAAAATCAACAATGACATCCGAAAGGCATGCGCACAGCAAAGAAGAACTGGATAGAAGATCAATGCCAGGAAATAGACTACAGTCTGAGCAAGAAGGCCTACCAGACTGTGAAGCGGCTGACAAGTGTCAAACAGCCCAAAGTCTCCACGATCCAAAGCAAGTCTGGCATATGCCTTACAGAAGAACAAGAAGTCTTGGACAGATGGACAGAGTACTGCTCTGACCTTTACAACCATACACCAAATGGAGACCCATCAGTTCTAGCATGTCCAGAGAACAGAGAAGAAGAAGAAATCCTCCCAAATTCTCCGGGAAGAAGTTGAGGCAGCAGTGCAATCGCTAAAGAAAGGGAAGTCAGCGGGAGTGGACAACATACCCGCGGAACTGCTAGGAGGAGAAGCGATGATTGATGCCCTCACCATTATCTGTAACAAGATCTGGCAGAGTGGGGAGTGGCCTATACCATGGACCCAGTCGCTTGTCATCACTCTTCCCAAAAACGGTAACCTTCAAAAGTGTGAAAATTACCGCACCATCAGCCTCATCAGCCATCCCAGCAAGGTCCTCCTGGAAAAAATATTCAACAGGTTCAAAACCTCAAGCTGAACAAATTATAGCTGAAGAACAAGCAGGATTCAGGGCAGGGCGAAGTACCACTGAGCAGATTTTCAACCTCAGAATAATCTGTGAGTAATACCTACAGCACCAACAACATCTATATCATGTGTTCATAGACTTCAAGAAGGCGTTTGACCGAGTCTGGAATGCAGCTCTATGGGCAACAATGAAAGTGTACAACATCAGCCCTAAAATTATTGAAGTCATCAAAAGCCTGTATGACAAGGCTACCAGTGCAGTCCTCCACAACAGCGCCATCGGGAACTGGTTCAGAACAACAATCGGGGTGCGTCAAGGATGCCTACTCTCTCCAAGACTCTTCAACATCTTCCTAGAGCGCATTATGTCAGATGCACTTGCAGATCATGAAGGCACAGTCAGCATAGGGGGTAGAGCAATCTCCAATCTTCGTTTTGCAGATGACATTGATGGATTGGCTGGAGAGGAACAAGAACTTGAACAACTGGTACAGAGGCTTGACACCACCTCCAGAGCTTATGGAATGGAAATAAGTGCAGAGAAGACCAAAATGATGACCAACAACACCAATGGCATCAACACGGACATCAAAGTCCAAGGCCAATCTGTTACACTCGATATGATGTTGGTGTTTTCTATCAGTATTTGATTCAGCCCCAATGCTTGAATTCCTGATAGTTGTGTAACTCAGATTCGTTTATCCACGCAGCCTGCTCACTCAGCATACAAGACACGGAGTCGACGTGTGAAGTTTTCCACTTTCATTCAGCACACATCAACAACTGCATACAATCGCCTCTTCACTCTCAAATTTCACTTTCCAGCTCACTATCAACAACTCTAACAGCAACTCAACTTAACAACCCCTATCCTGAAACAGCGCGGCACTTAAATAGTCTCCTGATACTCCCGAAAAACCTGGATCAATCTCGTATGACGCAATTTAACCAATCGCTTCTAACTTCGTCATTACTGTCTTACGTCATAAATATTTCCTCTCCTTCCGGGGACGTCCTCGTACTTCGATATTTATCCCGAAACTTCGATCGATAGTAAACAAGCGGATCCAGAGAATTCTACAACAATATCGACTAACGAAAATTATCAACGTTATACAAAGCCTCTCCTAACAACAATGCAAACTCAAATCAAAGGTAAATAAACTCCATTATTGAATACTTTGCAAAACGAACCGATTAGATCTATCGTGCGCGCTTGAGACGTACTTTCGTTCGCGTTTCAACGTAACACAATCCCTCAACACAGTGCATAGCTTCAAATATTTAGGAGCCATTGTATCAGACAATGGGTCCCGACAGGAAGTCCTCTCCAGGATCGCACAAACAACTGCTGCCCATGTTGAAGCCCATTTGGAAAGACAGGACCATCAGTCTACATTCCAAAGTAAGACTGATGCGCTCCCTTGTCATCTCCATCTTCCTATATGCTTGCGAAGCATGGACCCTCACAGCAGATCTCCAACGAAGAATACAAAGCATGGAGATGAGGTGCTACAGAAGACTTCTGGGCATTTGCTATACCCAACACATCACTAACGACGAAGTCCGACAGACCATCACACAAGCCATTGGACAACACTATGACCTGCTCACAGTGGTGAAGAAACGGAAACTCCGATGGTATGGCCACGTCACCAGATCATCAGGCCTTGCGAAGACTATTCTGCAAGGCACAGTGCAAGGAGGTAGAAGAAGAGGGAGACCGAAAAAGAGGTGGAGGACAACATTCGAGAATGGACTGGTTTGACACTGAGCGAAGCCATCAGGGCTGCTGAGGACAGAGAAAGATGGAGTATGCTGGTTAAAGGTGGCCCTACGACCTTCGGGTTACGGGACAGGATAGGATAGGATAGGACAATTATGAATGCGCAAAACGATGCGCGAATCGACGTACATGCTCCTAATATGACCCCCAGAATTTCGGATTTTCCCTGTTGAAAAGGGTGTGCTAAAGTCTCCTCTCTGAAAATCCTTACCGGGAAGAGAGGGGACTATAAACTGATTAAATAAAATAAATTAGTTCCGGGAAATTGCCGGTAAACTCTACATTTGGCCACGTTTAATTATATCAACCTCCGTTTGAAAAACAAGTCTAATTATCAGAAAACGAGCATATACATTGTGTGGTTATTGTTGTGTGGGTGAGAGGTATGACTTTTGACACAGTATAAAACACAATAGACGACACGGAAAGCTAACACGATTTATTCAAAGACTGTTGCCATCTTGGCAGGAACACGGTACAAGCCCCCGGATCAAAACGTCATCAACTTACGTCATAACCTTAGGTCATGCATATAATTAACCTTACATCCTCCTTTGTTTCTTTTTTTTTTTTTTTATATAAAACTAACACAACTTAAAAATTACTGTCTTGTAACTTGTAACATCAAACTGAACTTAAATCAATAATCCTCTACAAATGACAAAAACAGTGATTTCATTAACACGCATTCACACATGTGCTCTGCCAGTTCAAAGATCAAGTCTCTGGGGCGGCTTCACTACGCGGCCACTTCTGGTGACAGTGAAGTTTTGTGTCAGTATCCCGTGATTCGACGGGTGGTGGAATTGTCTGCGGCTGTGACACTGAGTCCGGCTCCAGATCTATCTGGACTTCGTTTTCTCGTGGGCTCGGAAGGGTAGAAGACACTGCTGGGTTAACCTTCACAGGTGTCGGCAGGTCTGACCTACGCCGATTCAAGTGACGTCTGTTTCGTCGGCGTCTTCCTAGTGGCGTCTCGACTAAGTAGGACGTTGGACTCACGGCTTTGACGATCACAGCTTTCTCGTCTTTTGGCTCCTTGATCCACACCGGATCTTTCGGCGACAAGGCTGGCAGTGGTACGACCTGATGTCTTCGATCAAAGTGCTTCTTTTAGGCATCTCCTCCCCCCCCCCTCCTTCTGGATGGTCTCTGCTTTTTTCATGTTCTGCAGCTCTGGCCAATCTGGAGTCAAAAGAGAGGGAACCACTGGCACTCTGGTTCTCAATCGCCTTCCCATGGACATTTCCGATGGGCTGTATCCACACTGTAGTGGAGTCGCTCTGTACTGTAGCAATGCTAAGTACGGATCTCCAGATTTCTCTAGGAGACCTTTTACTGTCTTGACTGCACGCTCGGCTTCACCATTCCCCTCTGGGTGGTGTGGACTGCTGGTGGTATGGGAAAACCCATACAGCTCTGCAAACTGTGCGAACACTCTTGATGCGAACTGCGGCCCATTATCTGAATGGACGTTCTCCGGAATTCCATGTCTGGCAAATATGCTCTTGCAGTGCAGGATCACTGTGTCTGAGGTAGTAGATGAACAAAGGTGTGCTAGCTCTATGTAGCGTGAAAAGTAATCCACAACCAAGAGATACTCTTGGCCCTTCCATTCAAATAGATCCATTCCAACACGTTGCCAGGGGTAATCTGGTACACTGCTTGGCTTCAGTGGCTCTGGTCTGTTGCGTCGCTCCCTTTCGCACATTGCACATTTTTCTACCATGTCCTCGATCTGTCGGGACAATCCTGGCCACCAAACGCAGCTCTTTGCTAGGGCACGGCACTTCACAATGCCCTGATGACCATCTTTGTGTATACGGTCAAGTACGTCCTTCCTCAAGACTGCAGGAATGACCAATCGGGTGCCAAACAACAAGAGTCCTTCTTGCACCGACAGGTCGCTGCGTGCAGCATAGTACTGGCGTAGCTGTGTTGCCAGCTTCTTCTTGTCAGCAGGCCACCCGTCTCTGCAGTATTCCATGATCTTGCTGCAGTCAGTGTCTTCCTGCTGCTTAGCCTTAATTTCGGCAAGCCTCATCTCGCTTGCTGGTAGTGTGTCAATGACAGACTGCACAAACGCTCTGGTGTCGCTCTCCATCCTCAGGTCAGCATCCTCAGGTGATCCGGCAGGTGCTCGGGACAACGCATCTGCTGTAGTCAGGTTTTTACCTGCTGTGTGGATCACATGGTAGCTGAAACGCATCAGACGCATTCTAAATCGCTGTATGCGGGGCGACAGTTCATCTAGACCTTTGGTCTTCAGCAGGGCTAACAACGGACGGTGGTCCGTCTCTAGGGTGAACAATGGCAGGCCAATCAGGAAGTCGGCAAACTTCTCACATGCCCAAGTGCATGCTAATGCCTCTTTTTCCACTTGCGCATAGCGCTGTTCCGTCGCCGTCAGTGATCTTGACGCGAAGAACACAGGCTGCCATTCCCCATTCTTCTGCTGTTGTAGCAACACACTGCCCAATCCATATGATGAGCTATCGGCGGACACCTTTGTCGGCCGATCTGGGCTGTAATGAGCAAGCACAGGAGGGCTGCTCATCTTCTCTTTCAGCTGGACAAATGCACGCTCTTGGGCGTCATCCCATGTCCATGCTACTTCTTTCTTCAAGAGTTCACGAAGTGGTCTCGTCACTTCTGCGAGATCTGGTGAGAACTTCTGCACAAAGTTCATCATCCCAAGGAGACGTCTTACTTCTGAGACGTTTGAGGGGCGAGGAAACTTCTGTATCGCCTCCACTTTCACTGGATCCATCTTAATGCCTTCTTTGGAGATCACATGACCCAGGAATCGGACGCTGCTCTGACTGAACTTGCACTTGTCATTCAGTGTGACCTCAGCCTGCTCCATTCTCTGTAGTACCGTCTCCAGTCTCTGATCATGCTCGGCTTGACAACGCCCTGCTACCAAAATATCATCAATGTCACATATGACACCCGGAATGTCCTGCAACAACTGCGACATGCGACGATGAAACACTTCCGGTCCCGATGAAATGCCAAAGGGCAGGCGAGTGTAGCAAAATCGCCCAATCGGTGTAATAAACGTTGTCAGTTCCTGTGAGACCTCATCTAGCGGCACCTGGTGAAAACCCGAGTTACAATCTAGCTTTGTAAATACTGTGGCGCCTGCCAACTGAGCCAACAGCTGATCAGTAGATGGTAATGGGTAGTTCTCCCGCCTGACGTTTTCATTTAACCTTGTCAGGTCTACACATAGTCTAATGGCATCACTGTTCCCCTTGGGCACCACCACAATTGGAGCGCACCAATCGGTAGGTGTCGTCACTGGACGGATCACCTCCAAATCTTGCAATCTTTTCAGCTCCTCTTCCACTTTCTTCTGTAATGGCAGAGGAACTCTTCTTGGCGCTGACACAGCAAATGGCACAGAATTTTCTTTCAGCCTTATCTTGTAGGGCTCTCTCATGTGTCCTAAGCCTGTAAACAGCTTGGGGTGTGCCTTTCTGTGCTTATCTGCCGGCAAATCTGCTTGCACTGCTTGTACTAGCTTCACCAACTGCAGCGCTTCAAGGGCTGGGCGACCCAGTAAAGGCTGCTGTAGGTTATCCACCACGTAAACATCTTGTGTTGTGGACACTCCCTTACATTCCATCACAGCACTGAACTTGCCTCTCACGATAAGTGAGTTCTGCCCCGGGCCAAACAGCTGTTTCTTTGTCTTTTGTAGCTTGCTCTTCTTTGCATAGCTAGGCGGCACAACTGTCACATCGGCCCCTGTATCCAGCTTGAAGTTCACCATCTTCCCATCCACCTGGACTCTAGCATGCCATGGCTCTGTCCCATCTCCCGTGACAGGCCCAACCACTGCTTCTGTCCTCTCGGTGGAAACGCTTGGCGAGAGCTGACCCTGTCCTCCACCACGAAGGTGTGGCATACGCAGGTCACTCTGCTTTTCATTGGAGCATAGGTCCTGTCCTCCACCACGCAGGTGTGGCTTACACGGGCCTATGTCCTTTTTACCTGAGATAAGGTTCTGTCCTCCACCACGCGGGTGTGGCTTACGCGAACCTTTCTTGGTGTCTTGTGAAACTTTTTTAGCACTAGACACTGTGTCCAACAGACCATGATCACCATCCACTTCATGAATGTTCTTCTGTGAGTGTGATTTTCTGTATTCTGTCTGCGACTTGCTGTAACACACTGCTGAAAAATGTCCCTTTTTCTTGCATTTATGGCATTCAGCATTCTTGGCAGGGCAGGTTTCTTTCTGTATGTGATCATAACCACACTTGTAGCATTTTATTTTTGCTGGCTGGCCACCTCTCCTTCTCTGGAGAGCATCTACTGCCTCTGTACTACCAGTCATGGCTCTTGCTTGTGAGTGTGAAGCTTCATGTGCTCTGCACATCTCAATTGCTGTTGACAATGTCAACCTTCTGTCCTCCAGCAGTTTCTGTCGGATAACGTCATCTTTGACTCCAAAGACCAGCCTATCACGAATCATCCGCTCCTCTTTATCACCAAAACCACATGTCTTGGCTAACTTGCGAAGTGCAGCAACATAAGCATCTACTGTTTCACCCCCTTCTTGGTTTCTACCATTGAAGATAAATGTTTCATAGATCTCATTGGTTTCTCCTATGCAGTACTGTTGAAACTTAGACATCACCACTGCAATGTCATCTTCGTCTTCCTCAGCTGTGTATGAAAATCCGTCACACAAATCAAAAGCATCCTCGCCAATGATTGAGAGAAATACAGCTTTTCTGTACTTCTTATCTTCTGCATCTAACCTTGTTGCTGTCTCATAATTGTCCCACTGCCTCTTGAACTTGCGCCATGTAGCTTCTAAGTTCCTAGAGTGGACATCCAATTTTCCTGGTATTGGAATATTTGGCCTAAAACACTTCGCATTTTGTGTTGCTGGGGCTACTGCTTCGTGTTCCTCCATGTTGGGAATTTTTTTTTTTTTTTTTTTTAATGACGCAATAGCTCTTCCGCCCGGTCGATTGTCAATACAATTTCAGAAAAGTTTAAAAGTCACCTTGTTTCCTGAATTATCAGTGTCAAAAGCTCCGTTTTCTGACACCATGTGTGGTTATTGTTGTGTGGGTGAGAGGTATGACTTTTGACACAGTATAAAACACAATAGACGACACGGAAAGCTAACACGATTTATTCAAAGACTGTTGCCATCTTGGCAGGAACCCGGTACAAGCCCCCGGATCAAAACGTCATCAACTTACGTCATAACCTTAGGTCATGCATATAATTAACCTTACATACATAACGCAAATCAATAAATCAATTAATAATCAATAGGTCAAATCATTGGCCACAGCGACAACACTAGCGTGTCTGCGCGCAACCAACTACAAACAAATCAACGCATTCCTAGTATTGGATATATATATTGGACTGCAAATCCATATTCTTTCTAAACATCATATTCTCTCTCTCTCTCTCTCTCTCTCTCTCTCTCTCTCTCTCTCTCTCTCTCTCTCTCTCTCTCTCTCAACTGAATTTTTCTGTTGTATTGCCACCTAAATTTGTATAATTTATGTACGAATCGGCTCACACTTTAATTTCCGCGTCTCGATTATTGAAGCGCACCTTTAAAAGCTTGGACTTAAACGATATGTACTTAATAATTTTTATTGTAGCCTATCTTGTTGGTTCTCATTATCAGGGTTTTTGCGCTCCTTACAATTCCTTGTGCGTAAGAGCGTTGTGTTGGCAAAGAACCTACGTTTCGTGTGACTATAAAGTATAAGCTGCAGTACTTCATAATACTCATTATTGTGGACGCTGCTCGGACCTTCTAGGCCGCACAGACTCTCATTCCCGCGTTTCGTTGTGAGTTTCTTCCTGAACACTCTAGTTGTCAGTAAAAACTGTGACTCTGGCACTCTGTATATTGAATTTCGTGCTCCGAACTCTGCCCTAAACTTAGTGGCCTTTCTTTGGTTATTTCTCTTGTTTTAAAACTTTGCCGTTTTTCATGTACTTGTGTTCTTTAGTTTGTTTACAAAAGGTGCTCCTTATTTTATCTGTTGTCGTTGTTGTTTTTCTGTAACTATCGGTACCGTACATTTTAAGTATGTTTCGTGTTGGTCATTTAAACATTTTTCATCTCTACAGCAAAACTGCGGACCTGTGTACATTCTTAACCCAAGCCGCGCCGTGCTATCATATGTATGGCATTACTGAATCCCGCTTAACCTCTAATATGTTGGATACATCCATCTCCATTCCAAATTATTCTATAATACGACGTAATAAATGCACTCAAGGTCAAACAGGTGTTGCTGTCTACATTCATAACTCGGTGTACAACTTTGTGTCTCGACGCCAAGACTTAGAACCCCCCTCAGTAGAGTGTATATGGTTAGAATATAAACCTAATAATAAGGCGTCCACATTTATATGCTTTGTCTACCGCAACCCTGATGAAGGTCGGGATTGGTTTAGTTCTTCGGCGACATGATGGATACTTTTTATAACACTAATACCGATGCCGAAGTGCTGTTGCTCGGTGACTTTAACATTAACCTGCTAGTTCAGCAACCGCACTGGGAATGTTTGTGCGAATCACTTGGACTCGCACAACTTATCGAATCACCAACCAGAGTTACTGCGTCTTCGTCAACACTGATTGATCATATCTATACAAACAACCCTAAATCAATTTCAAAGTCATATGTCGCTGATCTCGGCGTCAGTGACCACTCTCCCATTGGCTGTGTAACAAGCAGACCAGATTACCCCGCACTATTTGAGCTTTTGCTTGTTTAGCAGTACAGTACTCCTCTCTTAAGGTGACCCCCCACGGGACCAAATTTTTGTTTGATCTTATCCGAGGGGCACCATAAAAAGTCCTCTGATAAGATCAACTACCAGTAAAAAACTTGATCTTATACGAGGTGCTAAATTTTTGTGTCGTGTGACAGTGTGTGTGTGGGTGCGAGTGTGTGTGTGTACATGTGTGCACGTTGATGCGCGCGTATGCATGTATACATTACTGTATGTGTATTTTTTGTGCGTGTGTATGATGCATAAGCACACACTCAAACGAACGGATGCAAGCATGCATACACAGACACACACTCTCTCTCTCACACACACACACAACACAACATAGCATCACAAGACTTCAGGAGTGTGAAAATTACCGCGCCATCAGCCTCATCAGCCATCCCAGCAAGGTACTCCTGAAAATAATACTCAACAGGTTCAAACCCCAAGCTGAACAAATCATAGCTGAAGAACAAGCAGGATTCAGGGCAGGGCGAAGTACCACTGAACAAATTTTCAACCTCAGAATAATCTGCAATAAATACCTACAGCACCAACAACATCTTCAGGAAAGTTCTGTGAGCAACCATGAGAGTGTACAACATCAGCCCTAAAATTATTGAAGTCATCAAAAGCCTGTATGACAAGGCTACCAGTGCAGTCCTCCATAACAGCGCCATCGGAAACTGGTTCAGAACAACAAACGGTGTGCGCCTAGGATGCCTACTCTCTCCAACACTCTTCAACATTTTCCAAGAGCGCATCATGTCAGATGCCCTTGCAGATCATGAAGGCACAGTTAGCATAGGTGTTAGAGCAATCTCCAACCTCCGTTTCCCGGATGACTTTGATGGATTGGCTGGAGAGGAACAAGAACTTGAACAGCTGATACAGAGGCTTTGACACCACCTCCAGAGCCTATGGAATGGAAATACGTGCATAGAAGACCACAAATAATGACCAATAACACCAATGGCATCAACACGGACATCAAAGTCTAAGGCTAATCCCTCAACACAGTGCATAGCTTCAAATATTTATGAGCCATTGCATCAGACAATGGGTCCCGACAGGACGTCCTCTCCAGGATTGCACAAACAACTGCGACCCTGACAAGGTTGAAGCCCATTTGGAAAGATATGACCATTAATATACATTCCAATGTAAAGCTGCTGCCCTTCCTGGTCATCTCCTTCTTCCTTTACGCTTGAGAAACATGGACCCTCACAGCAGATCTACAACGAAGAATACAAAGCATGGAGATGAGGTGCTACCAAAGCCGCTAGCGTACTCTACTCCAGGCCTTCTCAGCGCGCGACTGGAATCTCTGACTGGGGGCCTACGCGAAGAAATGAAGGGAAGCAACTCGTAAAAAACCTAAAAGGCTAGCGATCAAACTTATTACCGCAACACAAAATGAAGTCGCGTAGGATTTGAAATTCGACATTTTTTAATTTTTATATAACCCTTTTTCCTTCCCAAACCACTGTATTTGATTAGTGTGAGATAAAACTGTTATTTAAGCCGCAAAATTATATCGATTACGTATGTTGTTGTGTCTGAGTTTTGTCTTATTTGCGGTAAGTTGTTAGTTCGTGTCAACATCCGCTTTTACAAAGTGGCATGCTACTGCACTCTGTTCTTAATAAAATAATCTTCAATCTTCATTAGTTTCCAGCAGTTGTGTTTGATCATGGGCAAGAAATGTTGTGTGTACGGCTGCAAAACAAACTATGCGTCTGAAAAAGAACGCGAAGCGGGTAAAAAAGTGTCTGTTCAGATTTCCAAAGGAAGAGAATGCGAAACAGGCATGGATTTCTGCGATTCCAAACGCCAACGTGACTGTTTCCAAAGACACTGTGATGTGTGAACTGCACTGACCTTCAGAATTTGAAACTATCAGCAAAAATGGGAAACTCCGCCCTTTAGATCCTCCATCTGTTTGGCCAAATGTTCCATCAAGCCAAATCCCCACCCCTGCCCTTCCTCTTCGCACAACAAAGCGTGCATTGTCACGTGCTCTCAGAGAAACATAGAGGAAGACCAACTTGCAACCTTCTTGGAGCAGGACGCAGTTTCTTTCTGTGAAATGAAGGACACGCTATTGCAGAGCAAGCGAGATTTTCTTGTTCCTGTGATTACTTACATGGATGAAAGTGTTTTGATTGTACAGTCAAAGAAACTTTCGCGTGGAATTCCATGGTTTGTGATAAGGATTAGTAGTGATCAAACATTCAACAACTTCCATCTGGGTGTGCGATGCACAGCTCCCTCCCTGTCCAAAAATCGCATCACCACACTGACTACCTGGTCAGCACTGGAGGAAAATATGAGATCTCTGAACTGCCTAGAAATGACTGATAAAAAACAGATCATCCAGGAACAACTGCAGGCCATGGGAACACAACGTGTCGGCAAACCACTGTACACACCAGAAATCATCATCAGGGCCTGTCAGTATTTTGCAACGTCCAGGTGCCTCTATCAAAGACTCAGCCAAGATTTTCAATTGCCATCAACACTGACACTGACTCGCATCACATCAAAAGTTGCAAAGCTCGACGATGGTGCATTTTCAAATGCAGTTTTCAAGTCAGTCGAGGAACGCCAGAAAATGTGTGTGATTATGCAGGACGAGGTGTATGTATGCACAGCTGAGGTCTGAAGTTGCACTGCTGAGGTCAGTCTTGCCATTTGATTTTCTGTCAATGTCTGGATTCTAAATCTCAGCGTGTGATGCTACTCAAATGACCACTTGCCAATTAAAATTATGTATCATTTCAACATGTTTTTTATGTTTAGTAACCATTTACACCTACAACCTCAAGTGAGGTTGAAAAAAATCGTTGATTGTGTTAGCTGCAAAAGAGGAGGGGTGGGGGTGAGGGGGAGTATGATGGGTGTTTGAAGGAGGTTGTTAATATGAATTATTTAGAATGTATAAGAAAACAAAAAGGTCCAAAACTGATTCTTTAGTAAAACTTCTTATCTATTAGTTTTTCGACAGTGACAAAGAAAAACACTGACAACTATACTTATGCTGTTCATATTTAACTCATGGATTTAACTCTATTATAAATACAAAACAGCGTATAAAACACTCTTTCAAAACCAAAATACAACGTTTTGTTTGATATCTATACTTCTTTTTAGCAGAATAATCAATATAGTTTGCTTGTGTGTGAATTGAGCATGAGAAAAGAACACATAAATGTATATAGTAACAAAGAAACCATAGGCCCCCAGTCTGAGACCCCAGTCGCGCGCTGAGAAGGCCTGTAGTAGAGTAGGCCATGGGTGCTACAGAAGACTTCTGGGCATTTCCTATACGCAGCACATCATCAACATCGAAGTCCGACAGACCATTACACAAGCCATTGAAAAACACGATGACATGCTCACAGTGGTGAAGAAATGGAAACTCCGATGTTATGGCCACGTCACCAGTTCATCAGGCCCTGCAAAGACTATCCTGCAAGGCACGGTGCAAGGCGGCAGAAGAAGAGGGAGACAGAAAAAGATGTGGGAGGACGACATTCGAGAATGGACTGGCTTGACAATGAGCGAAGCCATGAGGGTTGCTGAGAACAGAGAAAGATGGAGTACACTGGTTAAACGGTCATCTGTGGTGCCCCAACGACCTTTGAGTTACGGGATAGGATAGGATATGATAGGATAACATCACACAACATAAATGGCATTTAAAAAAACAATTAATTAACATTTTCAATTTTAAAAAAATGCAATGACGTGGACTTCGCACCTCATATTGCTAGAGCACGGGTCACTCACCGGTCCACAAAATAATACAATATATAATTATAAGAGGAAAAAGTACTATAACTCTCAAGTTTACGGAAAAGATTGGCCTAATAATTACGTTATGAATCATGACTGTGTACGTGTTATGACAGTATTTGTTTAGCTCACAGTATCTACGTGCAATCCATGCAATTTAAACACAAGTGGGTGAAGGTGCGAACAAAGAGCTTATTACGGAAAGAGGAGGAACTTCCATTATGTCCTATACAAATATGCGAGACGCTCTCACGGATTATTTCCCTTTGCTCGGGCTGGCTATATTTCATCATCTGCTATATGAATGATCTGTGCGTGGTAACTTATTGAGCCTATGCCATTGCACAAGAACATTTTTATGGCAACGTTTGCAAAAACCAAACTTTTAACCATCATTATTATTAACATTCCGCTACTGCTGTCTTTTTTGTTTCTTTTGTTTTGGTTTATGTTTACTTATTGACATTTATTAGGTGCTTTTATGCTGCTTATGTGTGCATGTCATAGGTTCGTTTTCTGCCCTGGAATTTATTATTTTTTAATCAATGACAGATATTTTAACATTAAAAAATGCATGACAGACTGTTTCATTTATCCGAAACTGTGTAAATCCGTAATCGTGAGAGAGAGAGAGAGAGAGAGAGAGAGAGAGAGAGGGGGGGGGTTGGGGGAAGAGAGAGCTCTGTCATTCAATCAATTAATCACAATAAAGCAAAATAACAAAATGTTTCACTAATAGTGTGAATTTAATTATATCAGGTGTCCCCCCAACCCTCTCACCTCCCACATCACTGGCTTAATAATATCAGTCACTTCATGGAAAATAATTAATTAATCAGACAGAACAATCAGAACCTAGACTACAACATTCCACGCAATATAGATCTAATGCACAGAAATTCACAGATCAGAACAAGGACTGAGTTTCTACATTACATTTTTTTTCCCGTTTACACTCAAACGAAAATGGATTACAACAGATCAAGGACCATTTTTGTGCCTAGGTAAGGGGTTATCTTGCACAGTATTTGATCACGAGGAGAAAACACACTTAGTCTAATTTAACATGTTAACATAAGCAGTTTGACGAAGCCAAACTGCCAATCTGACAACATCTACGTTTGAAATGTAAGTACAAATATAATAGTCAAACAACCTAGAAACAACGTAAACAGTGAGCGACCTTTTGAACGTAAACTGTCAGCAAGCAAACAGTTTTTGTTTTAGCACATAGAATAGATATAACATGAATCACTGAAGCCTCTCCCCGATTGTTTTAACAACACTGCAGCAGTCTTGGTTTAGGCCTATATAAACACACAAAAAAGAAGTTTTTCGATTGCAATTTACCTTTCTTTGTCTCTTGGAAACTTGAAAAAGAACTTGCCATCACAATTTTCTTGTATCTGGCATTACGGCAATTGATGGCTGTGCAAAAGTCACCGCCCTGTTTTACTCGGTCGC
Organism: Oncomelania hupensis; assembly: GCA_036898135.1. Lineage (NCBI taxonomy): Eukaryota > Metazoa > Mollusca > Gastropoda > Littorinimorpha > Pomatiopsidae > Oncomelania > Oncomelania hupensis. The sequence goes on along the minus strand of CM072526.1, from coordinate 4,918,986 downwards.
CTTTTGTCTTTCTGCCACGAGCCATTTTTAGCATGTCGACAAGGGAGCGTAACTCGTATCTTCCGTCTCGCGGTTCTGTTCCAAGTTCCTCCTCTTTCTATAATACGCTCTTTGGTGCGAAATTTAATCAGTCATCAAGTCAAAGTTGATCTTAACCTGCATGTCCGGGTATAATGACGATGACTCATGGGTTAGTTTGTTGATCTGTCACTTAATAAGTGCAATCCATGCAATTTAAACACAAGTGGGTGAAGGTGCGAAATTTAATCAGTCATCAAGTCAATTTGATCTTAACATGCATCTCCGGTTATAATGACGATGACTCCTGGGTTAGTTTATTGATCTGTCACTTAATAAAGGCGCTGAAAAAACAAGAGCTGGACTCTAACGGGCGCAGAGTTCCATCGCGTGCTGTCACACACACACACACACACACACACACCACACACACACACACACACCCACAGGGGCGTCGCACGGTCCAAAATATTGGGGGGGGCAACCCTGTCGACGGGGAGGTGGGGGGGGGGCTGACAAGCGGGACGCACCCTGTAATATATCCTCGTACCTTCATCCAACTGAAAGACTGAGAGTAAAAACATTTAATTATGTATGTTCTTCTTTACTGAAAATACAAGATTCATTTCCAGAAACTACAAATACATGATTAGCGATATGTGATAATGATTAAAACCAGGAAACACGAACATTAATTACCTGCCGCAAGATCATCTAGGTTGAAATTGTGTCTTCTCTATAAATCACAACTCGTTTTGCATATTGCATACATATAATGACCAAACACTTCCACTACCAGTTTCAGAAAATCAGTCAATTGATCAATTTGTTTTACTAGGGCGTATATTACTCGCAGTTTTTCTAAAGCAAAATACTGTCTGTCTGAGTGCCTTTTGTCTTGGTGATCACACCCAGCTTGCAGTTGTCCAGGACGCTGAAAGTTCCAAACACTTCTCTGCGGTGCTGAGAAGATGCAAAAGTATTGGCAAGCTTAACCAAATCCAAGGAATCCGTCCTTTGTTTGTGGACGTGGAGCAGCATCAAGTGGTTCAGACGCTCTTCTGTTGAGCTTGACCTGAGATAGTTCTTGACCCTCCTCATGGCACTGAAAGTTCTTTCGCTCACGGCATTGGGGGCAGGCATGACCAAAATGAGCTTCAGTAAAAGCCCAACCTCAGACATGAGAGCTAGCTTTGAAACTGTTACACTCAGTTTGATGTTGGTGTTTTTCTATCAGTATCTGATTCAGCCCCGATGCTTGAATTCCTGATAATTGTGTAACTCAGATTCGTTTATCCACGCAGCCCGTCCAAACAGCATACAAGTCACAAAGTCGACGTATGAAGTTTTCCACTTTTATTCAGCACACATCAACAACTGTATACAATTCTCAACTCAACTCAACAACTTTCACAGCAACTCTCCAAATCACTATCAACAACTTTACTCTCAACAGCAACTCGGCACACGATTAAATAACCTCTCTCTTCTCGAACAATTTGGTACACGGTAGAAATGACGCACTGCCACCAATCGAACTAAAGATCGTCATCACTGGCTTACGTCATACACATTTCCTCTACTTCCGGGAACATTCACGACCTTCGATATCCATCGGGAAATTTCTATCGACAGTAATAAACATGCAGATCCCGAAAATTCTCCAACAATATCGACTAACGCAAATCATCAACGTTATACAAAGCCTCTCCTAACAACAATGCAAACTCAAATCAAAGGTAAATAAACTCCATTATTGAATACTTTGCAAAACGAAACGATATCGTGCGCGCTTTAGACACACTTTCGTTCGTTTCAACGTAACATAACCCCCCACTCAAGAAGAAATTTACTTAATTTCTTTCAACAACGTTGAAACGTAATGCACAAACAAAGTACAGAATTAAGACTTATTTCAGACTGTCTGAACACTATCAACGTTCTCAGTTCATTCACACAGAGTCAATGGTTTTCATCTTCAAATCTGTCTGGATATTGTCAATGTTCACAGTTCATTCACACCGAGTCAATGTTTCTCATCTGCAACTCTTTCTGGGTACTGTCAATGTTCACAGTTTATCTACACGGTCAATGTTTTTCCAACCGCAAGGAAACGACGCCCTCGTCCGTTGCAGTTGTCATCGGCCCAGGGTCAAAGACGGTGATCTCGTGGGCTTTCCTGGAATCAGTGCATCCTCCGTTGTCTCCTTCTTCCGTCGGATGTCCGACGCAGTCGACGTTGTCAGCTCCCAGAATGCATTCGCTGGGTCTCACGGTCAGGTTGGCTTCTGCGGGACGGTGGAACAGCTCCCTCAAGGTCTGCAGATGCTCCTTCCAGGTCTGGGTGTGGACTTCATGTTCGACCAAAGTCGTAGAGCCTGGGACATCATTGAAGTTATGGGGAAACTCGCCCATAAGGTCCCTGAGCTCCAACTTTTGACCTTCCGTCAAGCTTGGTCCTAGCTTAACATCATCGATGCCTTCTTTGCTGTGGAAGTCTCCAAGTTCCAACAGTTCCTCGCTGTCAAAGCTGTTGTCGATCTCAGCTGCTGTGGCTGCGTGCACAGTCTCTGATGGCCTTTCCACGTACAGCTTAAGGAGGTTGGCGTGGTATATCTTGGAATGCTGGCCGACCTTCACCTTGTAGTCGTTGATCCCCACCACTGTCTCCACTTCGTACGGGCCTTTCCACTGCATCAGCAACTTATTGTGGTCGGTAGGTAGCAGCACCAGCACTTTGTTGCCAGGTTTGAACTTCCTGTTCACAGCCCTACGATCATAGTAGTGCTTTTCACAGTCCTGGGACTTCTTCAGGTTTTCTCTGGCTATCTCGAGAGTCTGCTCCAGCTTCTCCCGTAGCTCAAACACGTACTGGTAGCTGTTCTTCACCTCTGGGGTGTCTACTTCTTTCGTCCACAGTTCTTTTAGGATGTGCATCGGCCCTCGGATGGTTCTTCCGTACAGCAGCTCGAACGGAGAAAAGCCGGTGGACTCCTGCGGCACTTCTCTGTAGGCGAAAAGTAAGGCGTTGATATAGCGATGCCATTGTCTGGGCTGCTCGCTGCACAGTTTCTTCAGGGTGGACTTCAGCGTAGCATTGAACTTTTCGACGAGCCCGTTGCACATTGGGATGGTAGGGTGTCGTAGTCAAATGCCGGATGCTCAGCAGTCTGTTGACCTCCTTCATGCAGTCAGAGACGAACTGCGTCCCGAGGTCTGTCAGAATTTCTTCAGGCACTCCACGTCTACTGAACATGTCCACCAGTGCCTCTGCCACAGTTTCAGTGTCAATCTTCTTCAGTGGCACTGCTTCTGGGTACCGAGTCGCATAGTCCACTAAAGTCAGTACCCATCGATGACCTTCTTCACTCGGAGGTCTTATTTCGCCGATTAAGTCTAAGGCCACCCTCTTGAAAGGTCGGTCGATCAGAGGCATCCTCTGCATAGGCACTTTCGGGACCCTTCCTCGAGGTATGGTCTTCTGGCAAATGTCGCATGATCGGCAGAATCGGCTGACGTCCGCATGAAGTCCTGGCCAGTAGAACACCGCCTGGATTCTGTCTGACGTCTTCTTGATACCTAGGTGACCTCCCATGATTGAGTCATGCGCTACTTCCATCACCTGGCACCTTAGGGGTAACGGTACCAATATTTGACGTAGTGGTTTCCCTCCGTTGACCCTCGGGTGCTGGAAGATTCGATACAGGATCTTGGCCTTCACCTCAAATAGACCGTACCACTGCCTTTGGTCACGTGGTCTTGGCGGTTCCTGTACTTGTTCAAAGTACTATCAGCTTCCTGGAGCTGGATCAGCTTATCTCTGTCCACGATGGCAGCTTTAGAGTTGTCGGCGACCTTCAGTGGCGTAGACCTCTTGTCTCTCTTGGCCTGGGCCCTGGTAGTAACAGCACCGACGATCTCTGGTCGGCAGGGCTGAGCCGGAGTAACCACATTGTCCCGTAGCAGCTCTGTAAGGTCTCCATCGGGAAACGGCAATGGATCCTCCTCCACAACTTCGACGTGTTGAGTTGAGGCAGGACTCCACTCTGGATCGGGGTCGTCGGGTCGCCTCGCGCCGTCGATATTCCCGATCATCAAATCGTATAGCGGCTTCTTCAGGCAAACCGCTTCGACTTCGCCTACGTAGAAAGGGGTGTTGACATGAATCTTCGCAACTGGCGCTCTCACACATTTGCTGTCGGCCATGAGTGTCCATTTAGAATCGCCAGTGAATTGTTCTTTAGCGATTAGGTCTTCTCTGACGATGACCCCACTGCAGCCAGAGTCTCTTAAAACAGTCACTTCATGATTTCCGACGCGTCCCTTCGAAACTGGCATGTTCTGGACGGTCACAGCTGCGCTGGCGACGACGGGGATGGATTTTCCGTTGGCAAGGAGAAGTTGGCCATCGGTCATGCACTCTTGCACGTCGGCAGGAGTAGCTGTGCGCTTGGTCTCACTCGGAAGAATGACGCTGCCGCCGCACACTTGATGGTCAGATCTACTGTTTTGCCGTTGATTGGAGAAACGTCTCTGTCGGTTGCCCACCGCTGCATTGTCCGTACTGCCCCGCTGTCCGCTACTTTTGTTTTGAGGACAGTTAGCCGCTCTGTGGTCTGTAGCGTTGCAGGTGAAACAGCCTCTTAAATGCCCTTCCCTGGGAGGAGGCGTGGAGTCTGTCTGTCTCTGGCTCGTCTGGCTTCCCTGGATCTGGTTCACATGGTTTCCAGTCTTCTGAAAATGTTTCGTCGCGCTGGGTGGCCCCAGGGTCTTCCCATGAGCGATGAGATATCTTTCAGCAGCTTCAGCAACGTCTTTTAGCGTCTCCAACTTTTGTATTTCCAAGTGGATCGCGAGGTCCTTAGGGCAGGCGTTGAGTAATTGCTCCCTTACAATCAGATCATGGAGACTCTCGTAAGTCTTCCCTTTGCCTGATAATTCCACCCACTTGTGTAGATATGACGACAGTCGCTCCACAAACTGCTTTGGCGTCTCGTCTGACTTAGGCCGGCATTCACGGAAGCGTTTACGGTAGCCCTTCTCTGTAAAGTTGTAGCACTGCAACAGGGCCTCTTTCAAGACGTCGTAGTTTTTGGCGTCATCGTTCGACAGTCTGGTGTAAACTTCGAGCGCTTGCCCTGTCAGAAGTGCACTTAGTCGAATCGCCCAGTCTCGAGGTTGCCAGTTGGAGCTTTCGGCGAACCTTTCGAATCTCGCCAGATAACTGTCGATCTGGTCCTTCCCGTCGACAAACGCTGGCAATTTTGGAGCTTTGTTGTCACTGATAACTTGTGGCGCATGCTGCTGTTGTTGGATACGCGCCATTTCTAGCTGGAACTGACGCTCAGCTTCTCTTTCTTCACGCTTGCGTTGCTCTTCTTTTTCTTGCCGCTGCTCTTCTCTTTCATGACGCCGGTCTTCTCTTTCTTCTCGACGACGCTGCTCTTCTAATTCTCTTTCTTCACGCTGACGTTGTTCTTCTCTTTCTTGTAATCTCTCCTGGGATTTGACGTACTCCTTCAACTGTTTCCCTTTTAGATTCAGTTGAATCCCTTTCTGCCAGAAGTCAGCCATCTTGATGCTTCTGGAAAGTTCTATTCTGGAAAGTTCTTTTCTGGAAAGTTCTTTTTCTAGAGAGTTCTTGACTGTGCTGCACCCTTCTAGACTGTTCTAGAACAGCACGCTTTCTGCAGTGGCGTTGATGCTTGCCACTAGTCGCTTTCGCTGACGCAGGCCCCGCTGTCCTCGTCGTATGCGACGCTGCACCACGCTGGTGTTGATGTACACGCTCCTGTGCTGAAGTAGACGCGACGTCCACTCGTCGCTCTCTCTAATACTGGCGATGTAGCTCCGAGACTGTCCCTCGACGTAGTCTTACGGCAGCCACGTAGTCCCGATCTGTTGTTCACTCACGAAGCAACTCTTCAGCGACTACACGCCCTTGCAGTCAACCCGAATCTATCGGATGTAGTCCCAGTATGTTGGCCCCTCTCGACGCAACTTGTTGGCGGCTACCCTCGATGACTGCCTCTCGTAACGTTGACTCGCTTGTTGTAGCAGTTGAACCCTTGGCTATGGCGTGAATCGCGGCTTGACCCCCAAAATGTTACACTCAGTTTGATGTTGGTGTTTTTCTATCAGTATCTGATTCAGCCCCGATGCTTGAATTCCTGATAATTGTGTAACTCAGATTCGTTTATCCACGCAGCCCGTCCAAACAGCATACAAGTCACAAAGTCGACGTATGAAGTTTTCCACTTTTACTCAGCACACATCAACAACTGTATACAATTCTCAACTCAACTCAACAACTTTCACAGCAACTCTCCAAATCACTATCAACAACTTTACTCTCAACAGCAACTCGGCACACGATTAAATAACCTCTCTCTCTTCTCGAACAATTTGGTACACGGTAGAAATGACGCACTGCCACCAATCGAACTAAAGATCGTCATCACTGGCTTACGTCATACACATTTCCTCTACTTCCGGGAACATTCACGACCTTCGATATCCATCGGGAAATTTCTATCGACAGTAATAAACATGCAGATCCCGAAAATTCTCCAACAATATCGACTAACGCAAATCATCAACGTTATACAAAGCCTCTCCTAACAACAATGCAAACTCAAATCAAAGGTAAATAAACTCCATTATTGAATACTTTGCAAAACGAAACGATTAGATCTATCGTGCGCGCTTTAGACACACTTTCGTTCGTTTCAACGTAACAGAGACAGACAGTGACTTGAAATGCTGAACAACGGCTGACAATTTCTTGTTTCCACCAGACATTTCTTGTGCAAGAATCTGAAGCTGAACTGAGAGCCTTGACTGGTCAAGGTCTTGCCCATAGAAGTCGCAGACATCTTGTAGCTGCTTGTCATAGTCCTGGCCGTTCACTGCATTCAAAAGGAGCTGTTCACATTTGGAGTAAGTTTCAAAATCCTGTTGATCAAAGCGATCAGTCAGGCACATTGTAAGACTGTCCAGGGCCTCAAAATAAATTTCCCGGTAGTGGTCTTCAACAGTGCTTGGGAATTCTGGAGCACTGCATCCTTCCTCTAACCTTGCCGGTTTTCTTTGTTGTCTTGGTAAACATGGATCGTTCACCTGTGAGACTTTTGCTTGGCGGCAGGTTTTCTCCCAAAAAAGGTGAAATGCCTCATCACTTCTGATGCTGCACAAAGTCTCCCTGGTCATCTTGGCAATCTCCTGGGCTTGGGAGGCTGACATTTCATGATGCTGCAAAGCTGCTGCCAAGTTGTCACTATGCCGTAGAAGAGCCTCCCCAAGAGATAGGCCAAAGAAGAATGAAAATTGTTCCATGTGGGCGCTAACTCCTCTGACCCTGGCCTTCATTTCACTGTCTTGAGTAGTCCCAAAGACCTTGAAGCAAAGAGTAGTTTCTAATGATGCTGTAGAGTGCTTTTCCTCTCACCGTCCACCTGACTGGACAAAGCATTCTGATCCCAGGAACATCTTTCCGTTTATCTTCGTCGTCCAGATCGTTTTTCATGCGCTGTAAATGTGTATCTCGCTTCGGCGAATTCTTCACTAACTTGGTGATTTCCTGGACATTGTCATGAACATCTCTAACCAGCTTCACATTTTTTATGCTACTTGCACACGCCAGATTCGTGGCGTGGCCATAACAGTGAGTATACAGAGCACGCGGCTCTTCCGCTTTAATCACGGTAGCCACACCAGACTTTGCACCGCTCATCGTGGAACAACCATCATAACATTGCCCCCTTAATTTGGCCAGTGGCACCCCCATGCTCTTGAGGATATTCTTGATTTCTTCAAAGATCGACGCTGCGGGTCCTTTTTTTCCCCTTTTGCGATCAAAGCACGTGCACGTGTAGGCCTATCAACAAACTAAATCTAAATTAAAAAATATCGCGCACCTCAACTATTTATTGACACTTGCACATTCACCCTTGCCTTACTCATTTTACAGACTAAAGTAAATAATTGATATCAACAAACCTGGAAAACAGACGATTCCATTGTTTTGTTAATTTTGCTCTTTGCGTGATGAAATGACACTTCTTTCAAACAGCGAAAGCCAGCTCTGCTGCCCGGTGATTGCGTTAGCGCCACGAAATATTTTGTTGTGAAACACAGGCACATGCTAATAGATTATTGTAATATTATTTCGTACGTTAGCCCTTTACACTACGGTTTAAAAATATGGTGATTTTTTTAATTATTGATTCTTCCTGCCTTCCTCTATCGTTTGAAATCTTCTTCTTCTTCTTCTTTTCTTCTTTCTCTCTCTCTTTCTTTTTTTTTTTTTTTGCCAAATTATTGGGGGGGGGGGCAGGTGCCCCCCCCTGTCCCCCCGTGTGCGACGCCCCTGACCCATACACACACACACACACACACACACGCACACACTTGTATACAATCAAAACCAGGGTTTCTTTAGAATGTAGGAATCGGAAAGTGATTTTGTGACGGAAAAAGAGCATTTTTGTAGAGAAAAGGGTTAGGGCAAGGGCTAGCGATAGATCTGCAACTAACCCTTACCCGAACCCTTCTCTAAGAAGTTGACCTAGTTCGTCTCCTTTTGGCGACGAAATAGGTCGAACTTTCTTCAAAATTTCCGAAAAGGGACTGGATTTTCTCCGTCCCGGATAGAGCACTCCCTTGTACTTAAAACACCCTCATGCACTATAACTGCACTGCCATGCACTAAAAGAGCACTCCCGCGCACTTTGAAAAAAATGGGGCCCTGGAAAAAAGTGGGGTCCGAGCAAAAGACCCCATTTATGACTAAAACAAACAAGGTCGAGCTACCACTTTGACATCAATACACGTGCACCTACACACACCTACACACACTCACACACACACACACACACACACACATTGATGCGCACGCACGTGACAGACTTACCAGCACAGCGTCCCACCCTATGTGAACAGGAAATGACATCATAAGGAATATATGACATCATCTCAAAACAGGAAGTGACCTCATAAATGATGTCATCTGTGACATCAATTTCTCTTAAGCAGTAGTCTCCTCCATTTGGGAACCAAAATGGGGTTGACGTTATCCGAGGTTTTCCCTTATGCGAGGTGACGCTAAGCGAGGAATTCTAAATGGTACAAAGAATGTGTTTGGCTGGGACCAACAACCTGATTGATCTTATCCGCGTTGTGACCTTAAACGGTAGTGACGTTAAAAGAGGAATACTGTAATATCGTGATGCCCCTTTTGGGAAAGGATGCGGGCAAGGCATTCTGGACTATAATGTACACATTTATAATTGTGTTGGAAAAGTGAGTTATATACTGGTAGAGTAAAAAAAAGAAAGGAATAACAAAACAACTAAAAATACTCATCGACGATGCTAGTCTAGCATGTATTATATAATGCAAGACTTACGTTTTGACACCTAGCACAGAAATTTTAGACACGTAACTGAGTGGTCGTAAACGCGTTATCATCAACGGATAATAAGACATATTCTAAAGTGCCGGTCGTCACAAGTGAGACTCAAAAGCAAAATAAATAATTCGTTTTTGGTTCACACGCATCTGATCATGAGTGAGAAAGAAAGCAATATCCACACACATTACATGACATGGTTAATGGTTTAAGTCCAGCGGAATCTACACGCACACACATGAATGAACATTGAGGTTTAACGTCTACAACCACCATTGGTGATATGGCAGACAGGGGTAACCATCCCAGGAAAGAGAGGGTAGGGACCTAAATCTACACTGAACCGCCAGAGCAATCATACTGCAAATACTGACAGTGAAATTTGCCACATTTTTTCTTGTCCAGCACGGAAGAGGAACCTGGGTCAACAGGTGTGCCAGGTGAAAGGCTCTCCCACTGAGCCTACGGCTGTGGGACAAATCCAAACTGCTTTGGTTTCCTCACGTGAAAGCTACTTTAAAATGACTCATTTTGACACGTCCCCGTGAAAGATCCCTTTATTATGACCCATTGTGACCACCTCCCCGCAACAGATCCTTTTTAAATGACCCATTGTGACCACCTCCCCGCCACAGATCCCTTTAAAATGACCCATTGTGACCACCTCCCCGCCACAGATCCCTTTAAAATGATCCATTGTGACCACCTCCCCGCCACAGATCCCTTTAAAATGACCCATTGTGACCACCTCCCTGCCACAGATCCCTTTAAAATGATCCATTGTGACCACCTCCCTGCCACAGATCCCTTTAAAATGATCCATTGTGACCACCTACCCGCCACATATCCCTTTAAAATGACCCAGTTTGACCACCTCCCCACCACAGATCCCTTTAAAATGACCCATTGTGACCACCTCCCTGCCACAGATCCCTTTAAAATGACCCATTGTGACCACCTCTCCGCCACAGATCCCTTTGAAATGACCCATTGTGACCACCTCCCTGCCACAGATCCCTTTAACATGCACAGTGAGTGTTGCCTCACTGAAAAACGTTTTTAACAAAACAACAACAAAAACCTCATTCCAATGTAAAGTTGTTTTTGTAATCAATACACGGCCGCTCTACCGCTCTAGCACTAACAATGTCTACTAGACGGACTTTTACCGTATTGATGTGCCGCTCTACCGCTCTAGCTCTAACAATATCTTCTAGACGGTATTTTACCGTATTGATGTGCCGCTCTACCGCTGTAGCACTAACAATGTCTACTAGACGGTATTTTACCGTATTGATGTGCCGCTCTACCGCTGTAGCACTAACAATTTCTACTAGACGGTCTTTTACCGTATTTATGTGCCGTTCAACTTAGAGGAAATCAACCCCTGTCAGAACAGACATGGAGAATTCAAACTTTGGCTGTTGGTTTGAGCAACTAAAGCCCACTTTATCATTGTTTAATGTAAAAACAAAAACGTCAAATATTAGGAGAAATTTTTTTGCCAAAAATACAAACATTCTTCAACTTGGGCCTTTTAAACTTTTATTTTTTTTGTTAACCAATCAGACTTTATGTTATGTTAATGTTTTTTGTACACACAATCATACCATAATGATGTCCATCCTAAGTATGGATTGATAGTAATAATCTCACAAACACAGCTTTTTCACCAAGTTAGGACTTTGATTGAAGCGTGGTCTTCACCCAGGTTACAACCTCACTAATAGGTTCAAACCTTTGTCCTGGTTACGACCTCGCGAATGACGTGAAATAGTCTTGCGTCTTTTGCCCGGGTGATGAACTAAAGACTTAAACGAGGTCATTACCTCAAGAATGTCAAGACTCTTCACCCAGGTTTAATGTCACCTCGTGGTACGAACTCGCGAATGACGTGCGACCTGTGCCCAGGTTATGTGTCCTAGTGGCTGGAGTGAAAGGTTTTTTTCCTGGTCGCGAACATGAACCTTTGTTCCTTGGTTATGACCTCGTATATGGCACAATGCCTTTGCCTTGGTTTCAACCTCTCGAACAAAAGTTCGTAATGATATTCAACAACACCAACAAACAAAGAAGCAGCTAAGGTTAGGTGCGCAAGATAAAAGTGGCCAAGTTTCACTGTCCATCTCAGCAATATGATTGCTCATGTGGTTCAGTGTTGATTTAGGTCCTTATCTCTTCTTTCCTGGAGGGTATATCTCCATCTGCCATATCGTCAATGGATGGAATGGACGTTAAACATCAATGTTCAGTCTTTCTTATAGAAAGGAGGGGGAGGAGAGAGAGGTGAGATAGAGAGAGGGAAAGAGAGACTGAGGGGGAGAGAGACAGAGGGGGAGAGAGAGACAGAGGGGGAGATAAGATAAGATAAGTTAAGATAAGATAAGATAAAATAAGATAAGAAAAGATAACAATTTTATTTTGCAAGGGTAAAAGAGTAAGCGCTGGATGCGTTTTTTACATCTTGCCTTTGGGGCTTTAACAATTACTATTAAATACAACTCAAATAAATAAATACTATTAAATACAACTCAAATAAATAAATACAAGTTCGTAACTTTAGAGCATGAAAAACGAAAAGGCTTAATCGCCATCTACAAAATTTTGATCCTCTCTGCAAAACATGTTGATAAGACTGGACAAAAAACGTCAGACTTCAACTCTCATTCTCCAGTGTGGGACTCAGACTGTGATCATAATACTAATATAAAATTTACAGACAATATTATAAATTCTAATCTTGTTCTTTTAAATGATGGAAGACCAACTAGGATTCCTGACTGTTTTAATCAAAAATCTTATGCTATTGATTTAACATTAATTTCACCTGAATTGGCAGATGACTGTATTTGGGATATAGGTCAAGACTTGCTGGGTAGTGATCATTTACCAATAATGATAACTTTAAATGAAAAACCTGAAGTAGATGAGAATGAAGAGGATATTCCTACATTTTCATATGGTCGTGCAGACTGGGAAACATTTCAATCACTTTTATTAAATTCTGAAAATGATTTCATGAAAGACGATGATATTGAAAAAAATGTTTACAAAATTTAATGAAACAATCATCTTTGCAGCCAAAGGATCAATTCCTATCATCAAGAAACATAAAAATAATAAACATAAAGGAAATCTTTGGTGGAACCAAGAATGTGAGAAGGCAGTACAAAATAAAAAAAAGCACATATAAAAAATGGTGTAAAAGTAAATCAGAAATAGATTTTCAAATTATGAAAAAGGCTAAAATAGCTGGCAATAAAATTATTGCATTAGAAAAAAAAACAATACTGGACAAAATTTTGCAATAATGAAATAACAGAAAACAATAACATTTCAAAAATCTTTAAAAACGTTTCACAAATGAAAACTGGCTTTCAGCTTCCTCAATGCCCAATTAAAGTTGAACACAAAGAATTCATTTCATGCAAAGGTAAAGCTGAAGTGTTTGCTAAAATGTTTTCCAATGAAAGTAACAGTCATAATTTAACAGATAAAAATATTATATTTAGGGAAACAGCTGAAAATTCAGATATATATAAAGATCCTGAAGATCAACTCAATAACAATGTAATTAATGCAGACATTTCTCTTACAGAAATTAAAGAAGCGCTAAAAATTTTGGGAAATAAAAAATCTGCTGTAGGATGTGACGGGATTTCTTCTACACTTTTACAACATCTTCCAGACATGTGGTTAAACTATTTACATAAAATCATACAAAAATGCTGGGAAACAGGAAATCTGCCAAATATTTGGAAAACATCTATAATTATACTGTTACACTCGGTTCGATGTTGGTGTTTTTCTTTATCAGTATCCGATTCAGCCCCAATGCTGAATTCCTGATAAGGTGTAACTCAGATTCGTTTATTCACGCAGCCCGCTCAATCAGCATACAAGTCACAAAGTCGACGTATGAAGTTTTCCACTTTTTATTCAGCACACATCAACAACTGCATACAATCGCTCAATCGTCTTTCCACTCTCAAATTTACTTTCCAAATCACTATCAGCAACAACACTCTCTATCTATTTTTTGAAACAGCGCGGCACTTAAATAGTCTCTTGATACTCCCGAATAACCTGGATCAATCTCGTTTGACGCAATTTAACCAATCGCTTCTAACTTCGTCATTACTGTCTTACGTCATACATATTTTCTTCTCCTTCCGGAACGTCCACTTGCTTCGACATGTATCGGGAAATTTCTATCGAGAGTAAACACGCAGATCCAGAAAATTCTCGAGTAACCAAAATCATCAACGTTATACAAAGCCTCTCCTAACAACAATGCAAACTCAAATCAAAGGTAAATAAACTCCATTATTGAATACTTTGCAAAACGAAACGATTAGATCTATCGTGCGCGTTTCAGTACTACCATTCGCGTTTCAACGTAACATAACCCCCCACTCAAGAAGAAATTTACCCAATTTCTTTCAACAACGTTGAAACGTAATGCACAAACAAAGTTCAGAATTAAAACTTATTTCAGACTGTCTGAACACTGTCAACGTTCTCAGTTCATTCACACAGAGTCAATGGTTTTCATCTTAAAATCTGTCTGGATATTGTCAATGTTCACAGTTCATTCACACAGAGTCAATGTTTCTCATCTGCAAGTCTTTCTGGGTACTGTCAATGTTCACAGTTTATCTACACGGTCAATGTTTTTTCATCCGCAAGGAAACGACGCCCTCGTCAGTTGCGGTTGTCATCGGCCCAGGGTCAAAGACGATGATCACGTGGGCTTTCCTGGAGTCAGTGCATCCTCCGTTGTCCTTCTTCCGTCGGATGTCCGACGCAGTCGACGTTGTCAGCTCCCAGAATGCATTCGCTGGGTCTCACGGTCAGGTTGGCTTCTGCGGAGACGGTGGAAACAGCTCCCTCAAGGTCTGCAGATGCTCCTTCCAGGTCTGGGTGTGGACTTCATGTTCGACCAAAGTCGTAGAGCCACACATTGAAGTTTGTCGCCCATAAGGTCCTTGAGCTCCATCTTGACCTTCCGTCAAGCCTTGGTCCTAGCTTAACATCATCGATGCCTTCTTGCTGTGGAAGTCTCCCAGTTCCAACAGTCTTGCTGTCAAAGCTGTTGTCGGTCACAGCTGCTGTGCTGATGCACAGTCTCGATGGCCTTTCCACGTACAGCTTAAGGAGGTTGGCGTGGTATATGGAATGCTCGACCTTCACCTTGTAGTCGATCCCACCACGGTACTTCGTACGGGCCTTTCCACTGCATCAGCAACTTATTAGGGGAGGTAGCGACCAGCACTTTGTTGCCCATTTAAACTTCTTCAGCCTCATCGATGTCTTCTTCAAGTTCGGGGATCGGGAATCGAAGGGATTCGAGTACTTCATGTTCGAATCGGTATCTGAACTTTCGCCCATTTGGTCCTTCTCCAACTTTTGACACCCGTCGCCTTGTCCTAGGTAACATCATGACCTTCTTGCTGTGGAAGTCTCCCAGTTCCAACAGTTCTTCGCTGTCAAAGCTGAGTCTCCTGCTGCTCTGTGCTGTTCGTAGCCATGGTTCAACGTACTTTAAGGAGGTTGTATGGAGGACCTTCACCCGGTCGTTGATCCACCACGGTTCCACTTCGTACGGGCCTTTCCACAGCAACTTATTGTGATCAGTAGGTAGCAGCACCAGCACTTTGTTTAAACTTCCTGCCACAGGTTTTGGTCATAGTCACAGTGCTTTCCACAGTCTGGACTTCTTCAGGTTTTCTCTGGCTATCTCGAGAGTCTGCTCCAGCTTCTCCCGTAGCTCAAACACGTACTGGTAGCTGTTCTTCACCTCTGGGGTGTCTACTTCTTTCGTCCACAGTTCTTTCAGGATGTGCATCGGCCCTCGGATGGTTCTTCCGCCTGCGGTACTTCTCTGTAGGCGAAAAGTAAGGCGTTGATATAGCGATGCCATTGTCTGGGCTGCTCGCTGCACAGTTTCTTCAGGGTGGACTTCAGCGTAGCATTGAACTTCTCGACAAGCCCGTTGCACATCGGATGGTAGGGTGTCGTAGTCAAATGCCGGATGCTCAGCAGTCTGTTGACCTCCTTCATGCAGTCAGAGACGAACTGCGTCCCGAGGTCTGTCAGGATCTCTTCAGGCACTCCAAGTCTACTGAACATGTCCACTAGCGCCTCTGCAACAGTTTCAGTGTGAATCTTCTTCAGAGGCACTGCTTCTGGGTACCGAGTCGCATAGTCCACTAAAGTCAGTACCCACCGATGACCTTCTTCACTCGGAGGTCTTATTTCGCCGATTAAGTCTAAGCCACCCTCTTGAAAGGTCGGTCGATCAAAGGCATTTTCGGCATTGGCACTTTAGGGACCCTTCCTCGAGGTATGGTCTTCTGGCAAATGTCACATGATCGGCAGAAACGGCTGACGTCCGCATGAAGTCCTGGCCAGTAGAATACCGCCTGGATTCTATCCGACGTCTTCTTGATACCCAGGTGACCTCCCATGATTGAGTCATGCGCTACTTCCATCACCTGGCGCCTTAGGGGTAACGGTACCAAGACTTGACGTAGTGGTTTCCCTCCGTTGACCCTCGGGTGCTGGAAGATTCGGTACAGGATCTTGGCCTTCACCTCAAAATAGACCGTACCACTGCCTTTGGTCACGTGGTCTTGGCGGTTCCTGTACTTGTTTAAAGTGCTATCAGCTTCCTGGAGCTGAATCAGCTTATCTCTGTCCACGATGGCAGCTTTAGAGTTGTCGGCGACCTTCAGTGGCGTAGACGTCTTGTCTCTCTTGGCCTGGGCCCTGGTAGTAACAGCACCGACGATCTCTGGTCGGCAGGGCTGAGCCGGAGTAACCACATTGTCCCGTAGCAGCTCTGTAAGGTCTCCATCGGGAAACGGCAATGGATCCTCCTCCACAACTTCGACGCGTTGGGTTGAGGCAGGACTCCACTCTGGATCGGGGTCGTCGGGTCGTCTCGCGCCGTCGATATTCCCGATCATCAAATCATACAGCGGCTTCTTCAGGCAAACCGCTTCGACTTTGCCTATGTAGAAAGGGGTGTTGACTTGAATCTTTGCAACTGGCGCTTTCACACATTTGCTGTCGGCCATGAGTGTCCATTTTGAATCGCCAGTGAATTGTTCTTTAGCGATTAGGTCTTCTCTGACGACGACCCCACTGCAGCCAGAGTCTCTTAAAACAGTCACTTCATGATTTCCGACGCGTCCCTTGGAAACAGGCATGTTCTGTACGGTCACAGCTGCGCTGGCGACGACGGGGATGGATTTCCCGTTGGCAAGGAGGAGTTGGCCATCAGTCATGCACTCTTGCACGTCCGCAGGGGTAGCTGTGCGCTCGGTCTCACTCGGAAGAATGACGCTCCCGCCGCACACCTGATGGTCAGATCTACTGGTTTGCCGTTGATTGGAGAACCGCCTCTGCCGGTTGCCCGCAGCTGAATTGTCCGTACTGCTCCGCTGTCCGCTACTTTTGTTTTGAGGACAGTTAGAAGCTCTGTGGTCTGTAGCGTTGCAGGTGAAACAGCCTCTTGAATGCCCTTCCCTGGGAGGAGGCGTGGAGTCCGACTGTTTCTGGTTCGTCTGGCTCCCCTGGATCTGGTTCACATGGTTTCCAGTCTTCCGAAAATGTTTCGTCGCGCTGGGTGGCCCCAGGGTCTTCCCATGAGCGATGAGATATCTTTCAGCAGCCTCAGTCACATCTTTAAGCGTCTGCAGCTTTTGTTCTTCTAAGTGGGTCGCTAGGTCCTTGTGACAGGCATTGAGAAATTGTTCCTTCACGAACAGGTCATGGAGACTGTCGTAAGACTTCCTTTCGCCTGATAACTCCACCCACTTGTGTAGATATGACGACAGGCGCTCCACAAACTGCTTTGGCGCCTCGTCTGACTTAGGCCGGCATTCACGGAAGCGTTTACGGTAGCCCTTCTCTGTAAAGTTGTAGCACTGCAACAGGGCCTCTTTCAAGACGTCGTAGTTTTTGGCGTCATCGTTCGACAGTCTGGTGTAAACTTCGAGAGCTTGCCCCGTCAGAAGTGCACTCAGTCGAATCGCCCAGTCTCGAGGTTGCCAATTGGAGCTTTCGGCGAACCTTTCGAATCTCGCCAGATAGCTGTCGATCTGGTCCTTCCCGTCGACGAAAGCTGGCAATTTTGGAGCCGTATGGTCGTTGGTGACTTGTGGCGCATGCTGATTGTTCTGGATACGCGCCAACTCTAGCTGGTACTGACGCTCAGCCTCTCTTTCCTCTCTTTCTTCTCGGCGCCGCTGTTCTTCTGATTCTCTGTCTTCTCGGCGACGTTGTTCTTCTATTTCTAGACGCTTCTGTTCTAATTTTCTTTCTTCAAGCCGTCGCTCATCTTCTCTTTCTTCACGCTGACGTTGTTCTTCTCTTTCTTGTATTCTCTCCTGAGACTTGACGTACTCCGTCAGCTGTTTGCCTTTTAGATTCAGTTGCATCCCTTTCTGCCAGAAGTCAGCCATCTTGATGCTTCTGGAAAGTTCTTTTCTGGAAAAGTTCTTTTTCTAGAAAGTTCTTGACTGTGCTGCCCCCTTCTAGACTGTTCTAGAACAGCACGCTTTCTGCAGTAGCGCTGATGCTTGTCACTAGTCGCTTTCGCTGACGCAGGCCCCGCTGTCCTCGTCGTATGCGACGCTGCACCACGCTGGTGTTGATGTACACGCTCCTGTGCTGAAGTAGACACGACGTCCGCTCGTCGCTCTCTGTAACACTGGCGATGTAGCTCCGAGACTGTCCCTCGACGTAGTCTTGCGGCAGCCACGTAGTCCCGATCTGTTGTTCGCTCACGAAGCAACTCTTCAGCGACTACACGCCCTTGCAGTCAACCCGAACCTATCGGATGTAGTCCCAGTATGTTGGCCCCTCTCGACGCAACTCGTTGGCGGCTACCCTCGATGACTGCCTCTCGTAACGTTGACTCGCTTGTTGTAGCAGTTGAACCCTTGGCTATGGCGTGAATCCCAGCTTGGCCCCCAAAATGTTACACTCGGTTCGATGTTGGTGTTTTTTTTTTTATCAGTATCTGATTCAGCCCCAATGCTAAATTCCTGATAAGGTGTAACTCAGATTCGTTTATTCACGCAGCCCGCTCAATCAGCATACAAGTCACAAAGTCGACGTATGAAGTTTTCCACTTTTTATTCAGCACACATCAACAACTGCATACAATCGCTCAATCGTCTTTCCACTCTCAAATTTACTTTCCAAATCACTATCAGCAGCAACACTCTCTATCTATTTTTTGAAACAGCACGGCACTTAAATAGTCTCTTGATACTCCCGAATAACCTGGATCAATCTCGTTTGACGCAATTTAACCAATCGCTTCTAACTTCGTCATTACTGTCTTACGTCATACATATTTTCTTCTCCTTCCGGAACGTCCACTTGCTTCGTCATGTATCGGGAAATTTCTATCGAGAGTAAACACGCAGATCCAGAAAATTCTCGAGTAACCAAAATCATCAACGTTATACAAAGCCTCTCCTAACAACAATGCAAACTCAAATCAAAGGTAAATAAACTCCCTCATTGAATACTTTGCAAAACGAAACGATTAGATCTATCGTGCGCGCTTCCGACGTACTACCATTCGCGTTTCAACGTAACATATACCTATATTAAAAAGTGGAAAATCACGGAGAGACTCAGCAAATTATAGACCAATAGCTCTTACTTCGCATGTTAGTAAATTAATGGAACAGATTATTCTCAATAGGCTGTCATATTACTGCAATAAACACAATGTCATACCTATTAATCAGGTAGGTTTTCAGAAAGGCAGATCTGTAGTAGATCACATTGTTAAACTCTCTACACATATTAAGAAGCAATTTGCTAAAAGAAAGAGTTTACTAGCAACCTTTTTTGATATACGAAAAGCATACGATCGAGTATGGCACAAACGATTATTGTATAAACTTAAAAACATAGGATTATCAGGCCACATATATCAATATATTAAAACATTCCTTACAGGAAGAAACATGATTGTAAACGTTGGAAATTCTTATTCAAACAAACATTTTATAAATATGGGAATTCCACAAGGCTCGATTATATCACCTATATTATTTAATCTGCTTATTCATGATTTACCCAAAAATTTAAGTAAAAATATACACATTGTTCAGTATGCAGATGATATCGCAATATGGACTAACGTATCTTTGAGGGAAAGATCTTCTTTATATGAAATTAAACACATACAAAATGTATATCAATTAGAACTAAATAACATTTGCCTTTTTATGAATAATAATGGCCTTGAACTATCTAGTGAAAAGACAAACATGTTACTGTTTAATAATGGTCAAAATCCAAAAATATTTCCTAAATTTTATATTGAAACACAAGAACTTAAATATGTAGAAGAAGTAAAATTTTTAGGTGTATATTTCACACGAAAATTAAATTGGAAAAGACACATCAATTATTTAATACAAAAAGCGATGAAAAGTTTTTATCTTATTAGAGTAATAAGTAAAAAATCATGGGGTCAAGATACAACAATGTTAATTAATTTAGCTTGTACTCTTGTGAGATCTCAACTATCCTTTGGTCAAGAAGCATTCTTTTCTGCACATAAAACGTACTTGAACAAATTACAAAGTTTAGATAGTAAGATTATAAAAATAGCACTTGGTGTACCGATTCATACTAAAACTACAGATGCGTATGCAGCAGCAGGTGTTTTATCTTTAGGAGATTATAGAAAACTTGCATGTGCAAAATATTTAATTAGAAGTCATGCAGTAGAAAATAATATGCAAGAGGATCTAAATACTAGATCTGATATTGATTTTCCAAAGAGAACAAAAGATGTAATTTCATTACAAACAATTTCAACATATACTCAGGATATTTTTAATGATGCAAATATTTTACCACAACAAGTTGCGCCAAAAATCATTAATGCTCCATATCCCATATGGGAAATGAAAAGCGCACAATATGATATTAATTATACTAATTTTAAGAAACATGAACATCCTTATTTAATAGCTACAGAGGCCCGAGAACATATAAATGAACATTATTATAGACATTTAAAAGTTTATACAGATGGGTCTGTAATTTCTTCAGGAGATGCAGGAGCAGGATTTGTAATTCCAGACCTTAAAATTATAAAATCTTTTTATTTGGGTTAAAATCATTCAGTATTCACTGCAGAGCTGGTGGCTATATTAATGTCTCTTCATACATTAATTAATACACCACTTGCTTTGTATGGTATTCTCATATGTGTTGATTCACAATCGGTATTATATGCATTAAATTCTAATAAAAATCATGACAGATATGA
The DNA here is from genome assembly GCA_036898135.1 of Oncomelania hupensis. NCBI lineage: Eukaryota > Metazoa > Mollusca > Gastropoda > Littorinimorpha > Pomatiopsidae > Oncomelania > Oncomelania hupensis. The sequence goes on along the minus strand of CM072526.1, from coordinate 4,898,245 downwards.
TATAATATTTGAAATAAAACATCTCATTCACTCTTTGAAAAGCATAGGAATAAATATAAATTTTTGTTGGCTGCCATCACATTGCGGAATAATACATAATGATGTAGCAGATAGAGCAGCAAAACAGGGAGCAAAAAGTATTAATGCTATGAAAATTCATATTAGATTATCAGTTAAAGAAATGTACTGTATAATTAATAATATTACTAAAAAAGAAATTTCAGATTCCTGTTTAATTAGTATATAAGGAGTCTCTAGACATATTTCTAGTTAAGCATTTAAATTATATTTAAATTCTTGGAAAACAAAATTTTGTAAAAATATTACTTGCATTTGTAATGAAAATATAACCATCCCACACTTAATATTACATTGTAAAGATATAAAGAAATATTTACCTAGCAGTTATGATAAATTAAATAGCATTCAAGACTTAGACTTAAAATCATATGTAAATATATCTAAAGCACTAATATATTCTCCAATTGGTCAATTCTTATAATAATAATAATAATAATAATAATAATAATAATAATAATAATAATAATAATAATAATAATAATAATAACAACAACAACAACAACAATAAAAAAAAAAAAAAAAAAAAAATAATAATAATAATAATAATAATAATAATAATGGAATCATGCGCCTATCATCACCAAATGCTTAAAAGGCATGATTGTCAATTGTATGCAAAGTATGAGGTCAAAAAAGATTTGATTACAAAGGACAACTTATAAGTCAATTAAAAAAGGCATAAGTTATAATGAAGATTTCATTTTCAAGATGGTAATCATTCACATGTTTTCCATTTATCATTGAAATTAAATTTATAAAATATACTGATTATTTAAAACGATCCGTAGAGTTCAAATTTAAGTTTTAACAGATGTTTCATCAAAAAAGTTTATGCTCAAAGAATTAGGTTAAATAGTTATATTTTTCATTACTTATGTTTTATTCATAGATTAATCTGTAAGTATTTAGCAATTAATATATTTTTAAATGCATTCTCCGCGATGATTGCAATAAGCATATATGTTGTCATATTGCTTTCTTATTCATTCGTACATCATAAACGAGCAATAACAATAGATTTTTTAAAAATATAATTATGTCGTTATATTAATTGTTGTTCATATTAATTCCTTTATTTTAATTTTAAGTTAATCTGTTTCTAATTTAATATGTTGTCTAATATCACAGATGTGAATAGACGTTAAATTAAATAAATAAATAAATAAAAACCGTCAGATACTTTGCTCTTAAGTCATCATACAGAGAACAATCAGAAATAAAATGATCTTCGCTTTCCACAACATTGCAGTATGTACACAATGCATTTCCTTCTGTTTCGTTAAACATTACTCTAAAAATTTAGGCCTTCAAAGGTAGAACACCAAGCCTGAGCTTAATTAAACAATCTCTAAAACATTTGATATGCATAAAATCAAGATAATCTTCAGTCTGAAAAACTTTTTTAAACATTCTATAATTCCTATAAGCTTCTTTCGACGAAACAGAGCAATCCCATTCTTGTATAAAAGTATCTTTCATTCTCTGTTTCACTAGGCTAACAAAAGTATTTTCGCACCCAACGCTCTGTTGTGCCCAAGCATAAGCGAAACCAAGAGAAAATAAGATGTTTTTAACATTAGTTACCCAGCATGATTTTCCCCTATCATCTAAATTAATTAGCATCTGGTATACTTGCTTGGGTAACCTCTCTGAATTTAATTTTAGAAGCTTTAGTCAATATTTTATGCACCTTACACCACTGTTAACATACAGTGGAAAGCGTCCGGTCTCTCCATAAATAAACTTGTTGGGTACTCCTATGGGTACGTTGAGAAATCTTTTGCAAGCCAAGGTATGCACACTCTCGATATTTTCTAGCCTGTTTAAACCCCACAACTCTGACGCATAGAGCAAAATTGGTTGTACTTGTGCGTCAAATATTTTAAAATAGCATGTTCTGGATATTTCTTTTAGCTTTGAAATGTTCCTTACGCATTCAAAACAAGCCCGCCTGCCCTTCACTGCTAGGGCATTCACACCTTTGTTAATACTCATCTTTGTGGTAAAGACAAAACCAAGATAGTTATATTCGTTGACTACCTCTAAATAATTTCCATCGAGATGCAATTTTTCAGATTTCCCTAAGAATCCTCCTTTACGAAAAACTATTACTTTAGTCTTGTCTATATTAATGTTTAAATACAACCTTTTGCATGCATCATTTAGAATATTATCTGGTTCTGTAACCCTCTTGGAGTGATTGACATCAGCACAATATCGTCAGCAAATAATAACAAGAAGAGATCTATCTATCAAGTTAGGTAATAACTGAATGCCATGCATACCGTCACTGCTCACAGCTGTTGCTACTTCATTAATAAACAAGGAAAAAATTTCTGGGCTCAAAATGCAACCTTGTATCAGGCCCACTGGACAATAAAAAAAATCTGTAAGCTTGTCTCCAGTACGTACACAAGATAACACTGTTTTATACACCAGCAGAATTTCGGTATTTTAACCCTCTCTTTATAGTTCTAAACAGATGAACAAACCTGACGTAGCCTAACAAGAAACAAATGACGTCACAGTCATTGTTCTAAAATCTCCCATTTTTTACTATCTCCAGAAAAACTACCTCTGTCACTTCGCATTCTGTGAATCTCTCTCTCTCTCTCTAAATATTATTTTTGCATAAAAATAATATTGAGAGAGAGAGAGAGAGAGAGAGAGAGAGAGAGAGACTTTGAAACTTTGAAACGTTTTTATTAGGGATAAAGATTTTAGACTAATGATACAGTCTAATCTTCCAAGCTGTCCCTTAAGAAATTAACATAATAATAATTAACCTATAACTTTAACTTGGAAATCACATCACTCACACACACACATGCACACACAATCACACCAACATCTTCATCATTATCTTTAAACAATTTTAGGCAACCATCCTTCCTCCCCATATCCTTCACCCTTAGAATTATAATAATAATAATAATAATAATAATAATAATAATAATAATAATAATAATAATAATAATAATAATAATAAAGTAAATAAATAAGTTAATAATTACATGAATAACTGTGTTGTCATATATGTTATTATACATCAATTTTATAATTAATTTCGCAGATGCCTACATAATTCACATTTGAAAGAAAACTGTCGCAATGTTTACACTCCAGAGGGAGAGAGTTCCATACACTGGCTCCATTAAACGATAGGCTATTTTTGTATAAATCAATGCGATGGAGGGGTAGTTTATAATTATACAGTCTATGCCCATCAACTGGTTTAATAAAAAATGTATCAAGATATGCAGGTGTTTCTCCATGTGTGATTTTGAACATAAGGATAGCTGTATTAAATATAAATTGTTTTTGAAGTGGTAATCGGAGTTCTTGATATTTCTCAATAGTTGTAACATCTGTATTTATATTATAAGATTTATAAAGTATCTTGTTTGCTCTTTTATGAAGACTATTTAGATGTTTAATTTGAGCATCACTGGCATTACACCAAATAATCGATGCATAATTAAAATGAGACATACAGTGGGCATATAAAAAAGATTTTAATGCATCAGCCGTAACAAAATGTCTAAGTTTATGTAGGAGGAAAAGGTTTTTAGAATTTTTTTTACATATATGATTAACGGTGACTGCCAGCTAAAATCATCATCGATGATTATGCCTAGCATTTTATGTTCATGAACTTGCTCAATACTGTACGACCCTAAGTTTAGATTAAGGGGAAAAGATCCATTTTGGCGTTTTTGGCGTGTAGTGAGAAGCATACTTTTGCTTTTATTAGGATTTAATTTCATTCTATTGATGCAACACCAGTTATCAATTTCATTTATGCTTATTTGAAGACTTTGCTCCACCTCCTGTAAATTTGTATTATGATTATGGAGGGATGAATCATCAGCAAATAGTTCAAGATTAACATTTTGTGTGAGAAAAAGGGGTATGTCATTGATAAAGATACAGAATAAAATAGGACCAAGGATCGATCCTTGAGGAACTCCACAAGTTATATCACCAGAAGACGAAAAGGAACCATTAGTGTATACTGATTTGTGCCTGTTTGATATGATTTAAAAAATAATACAGATGCAGAATTTTGGAAATAGAATTTTAACTTATTTATTAAGATGTTATGGTTAACTAGGTCAAATGCCTTTTTAAGGTCAAGAAAAACTGCCCCTACAATGTCTTGCTTGTTTATAGCATCAAGCCAAACATCACAAATATGGGCGAGTGCTGTTTGACAAGAGTGTTTAGGTCTAAACACTGCAAACGACTGCAAACGTGGCCACGTTTTAGGCAACAAAACCTGGCGAATGATAGTGTCTCAGTGCCGGAGGAACTTCCCAAAGGCAAGAATACTTCTGTCCACTATCCTCCCACAGCATAACGGCTATGCTCACATCAACGAGTGCATTGATGAATCAAACCACTGCATGCGGAACGTATGTACAGAATTTGATGGAGTTGACGTCGTGGACAATGACTGTTCGTTCTATACCTCCTTTGGCAAGGTGAAGACAGGGTGGTTCAGGGACCAGATTCACCCCAACACTCGAGGTACCAGTGGCCTGGCTATCAATATCAAAAGGTCCTATTCCAAAACCGCCGATATTATGCCATCCAAGATTCAGATTTCCAATCGTCCTCATGAGCAGATGTACTTAAAAAAACACAGTATCGTGGATCCAATAATTTTACAACCATTGTTCAGTCTCCACCTGCTCATGGACGAAGTCGAGATCCCATACAAACCGAAACAAGTCGTCCCCTGTATTCTTCAATCGTCAAGGGGTCATATCAACGCGATCACAACTTACGTGACCCAGCTCTCTTTAACCAAAGACATTTACAAAAGCTGCAGACTCATGAAAAGAGCCCAAGGCCAGCACACGCTAATCGCCTTGGTCTTCAGCAAGAGCCCTCGTTCATCAGTCATCAGCAGCGTCCACAGTCAGACAAACCTTTGGACCTTACTCGCCAAATTCAGTCTACCCCTTTAAATGACCAGGAAAGAAAAGTTCTGTTCAGTTTCTTGTCTCGCTTTAATGTTGGAAACTAGACAGCTATTTAATCCCAGTGATGCCAGAGCACAACGTTTTATTAGAATAGTTTCTGTGTTATTTAGTTTCAGTGCTACTCTGCTATCAGCTTTATTGTACTACTTGGAATATTGCAGTGCGCTCAACATTATTATCAAATTGCTTGTACACTTCTTGGTGACAAATACCTATATCTATTCCACTGTTTTTTCTGAGCTCAAGTGGAGTTTGAATTTAGTCATTTACAGTGTATATCATTATTCCAAATGCAAAATACACTTTGTGACATTCATTCATTCCTATAAATTATAATACACATTTTGAATTCTTTGGGATCCTGTCGATATTTTATTTTTGAATTAGTTGATTATTAATTTCTTTGAATTTTCTTAAATACATTTCTTATTTTCTATTTCAAGTACTTGTTTGCTTTGACATATTCAGCAATAGTTATATATTTTGTCTACATAGACTATATAATAATAACTTCTGAGCTCTAACGAGGTTTGTGTAGACTATACGGATTACCATAGTGAGCTCTAGCAAGGTTTGTTTGAAGAAACTATAAAATAATACAGGATTGGTACTCATAGGGTGAAATAGGATTATTATATTTAAAAAAAATGATTATTTTATTTTAAATGGAATCTAATATTTTATGTGGCCATGTCAACATTTACCATCTCTACAACAAACTTCATGACATTTGTTCTCTTTTGCAGCGTCACGGATGCCTACATATACTCGGTGTGACGGAAACTAAATTATGTGACTCGAAACATAGTTCAGAATCAGTAACGATACCACATTATAAGTTTATAACAAAGGATGCTAATTTTCCTGGACACACTGGAATTGGTGTCTACGTTCATAATAATTTAATTAACTTTGTCAAACGGAGAAATGATCTTGAACTCAAATGTATTGAATGCATCTGGCTGGAGGGTAGGCCACATTCAAATAGGCCTATTCTTATAGGATTCATGTACAGAAATCCTGCCAGCTGTCAAGATTCAAAGTTATAGATTTTGTATATATATATATATATATATATATATATATATATATATATATATATATATATATATATATATATATATATATATATATATATATATATATATATATATATATATATATATATACTTATATCAGGTTGTTTATGGGGACTGTGTCACCAACCAGCTTTTCGGGAACTTGTATTTCTACTGCTTGTAGAAAGTTTATATTTGGAAATAAGATTAATTTGCCCACCTAGATGCCAAATATGCTAAAACATTCTTGAAAAATTTATTAACTTCTGATTTGAAAAATATATATAAAAACATGTTAAGGTCCCCATATCCACGTCCCCAAAAAGATTTTTGAGGACGTGGATACGGGGACCTTAATATGTTTATATATATTATATATATATATGTATATATATATTTTTTTTACATTATTTTATTTCTTTTAAAATTATTTTTAACGTTTGTTTTATTCCTTCCTATCCTATCCTATCCCGTAAATCGGAGGTCGTAGGGGCACCACAGATAATCGTTTAACCAGCATACTCTTTCCTCATCAACCCTGATTGTTTCACTCAGTGTCAAACCAGTCCATTCTCGAATGTTGTCCTCCCACCTCTTTTTCGGTCTTCCTCTTCTTCTACCTCCTTGCACTGTGCCTGGCAGGATGGTCTCTGCAAGACCTGATGATCTGTTGACGTGGCCATACCATCGGAGTTTCCGTTTCTTCACCACTGTGAGCAAATTTTCAGCTCCAATGAAACATTATCAATACAATACAATCTATCTATCTAACCTATCCCGTAACTCGGAGGTCGTAGGAGCACCGCAGATGATCGTTTAACCAACGTACTCCATCTTCCTCTGTCCTCAGCAACCCTGATGGTTTCGCTCAGAGTCAAACCAGTCCATTCTCGAATGTTGTCCTCCCACTTTTTTTTTGGTCTCCCTCTACTTCTACCTCCTTGCACTGTGCCTTGCAGGATGGTCTTTGCAAGAGCTGAGGATCTGGTGACGTGGCCATACCATCGGAGTTTCCGTTTCTTCACCACTGTGAGCATGTCATCGTGTTGTCCAATGGCTTGTGTGATGGTCTGTCGGACTTCGTCGTTGGTTATGTGTTGGGTTTAGGAAATGCCCAGACGTCTTCTGTAGCAACTCATCTCCACGCTTTGTATTCTTCGTTGTAGATCTGCTATGAGGGTCCATGTTTCGCAAGTGTATAGGAAGATGGAGATGACAAGGGAGCGCAACAGTCTTACCTTGGAATGTAGACTGATGGTCCTGTCTTTCCAAATTGGCTTCAACCTCGCCAGGGCAGCAGTTGTTTGTGCGACCTTGGAGAGGACTTCCTGTGGGGACCCATTGTCTGATACAATGGCTCCTAAATATTTAAAGCTATGAACTGTGTTGAGGGATTGGATTTGGACTTTGATGTCCGTGTTGATGCCATTGGTGTTGTTGGTCATCATTTTGGTCTTCTCTGCACTTATTTCCATTCCATAGACTCTGGAGGTGGTGTCAAGCCTCTGTACCAGCTGTTCAAGTTCTTGTTCCTCTCCAGCCAATCCATCAATGTCATCCGCAAAACGAAGGTTGAAGATTGCTCTTCCCCCTATGCTGACTGTGTTTTCGTGATCTGCAATGACATCTGACATCATGCGCTCTAGGAAGTTGTTGAAGAGTGTTGGAGAGAGTAGGCATCCATGACGCACACCGATTGTTGTTCTGAACCAGTTTCCGATGGCGCTGTTGTGGAGGACTGCACTGGTAGCCTTGTCATACAGCCTTTTGATGACTTCAAGAATTTTAGGGCTGATGTTGTACACTGTCATAGTTGCCCACAGAGCTGCGTGCCAGACTCGGTCAAACGCCTTTTTGAAGTCTACGAACACATGATATAGATGTCGTTGGTGCTTTAAGTATTTTCGCAGATTATTCTGAGGTTGAAAATCTGTTAAGTGGTACTTCGCCCTGCCCTGAATGCTGCTTGTTCTTCAGCTATGATGTGTTCGGCTTGGGGTTTCAGTCTGTTGAGGATTAATTTGTTTTAATTATATGTGATTTTGTTAATAAAAGGACAAAGGACAAAAGGGAAATAATTTTCACTTTTTTTTTTTTGGGTCCAATTTGCTGAGGTCAGGAAATAGTTGCACAAAAGGTTGTATTATGCTTGTCCAAATGCAAATAAATTGTGTACTTTGTTAATGCACTGTGAAATTTGACTTCGAGGAAAATATTTTCATCATTTTGTCATTCTACATGTTCTTAAAAAATAAAAAAAAATAAAAAAAAAGTATTTCGCTTGATTTTTTTGTTTTTTGTTATTTGAAGAAAGGACTTTTTTATTAAATTAAACACACTCCAGGCAATACCAAAGAAACAAAAGACAAAAAAAAATTCAAAGTTGAACCTTTGTTTTGCAAGCAGCTGCATCAGTCGAACAGACAAAAAAAACATAATCAGCAGCAAAAATACATTCTGTGTTTATTATTATTTAGAAGAACAAAATGGTTCTGCTGCTCCTAATCATAATGATAATGAGAAAGAAGAACAAAGAGTTTTTTTTTTTAATAAAAGAGTAAAAAGAAGATAAAAGCAACAAAGAAGAACAAAATGAAGCAGAAGAGGTAGAAAAAAAAGCCTATGCATGCTTAATGTGTAGTCCACTTGCAGGTGGGATGCAGCTATCCAGGTATAAACTAGCACAACAAAATATTTACAGACACTTTTGAATGTTTGGTTTAAACAAAATTTTTATTCAGGTAAACACATATATATTTATACAGATTTAGTTAGTTAATCATTGCTTATAGGGTCCAGGGGACTGCAAAGAGCCGAATCAGGACCACAAAATCAAGACCACAACTTGGTTGAAAGAGGTTAGTTATTTATTCATTGCTTACAGGGTCCAGCAGACTGCTAAGAGCCGAATCAGGACTGCAAAATCAAGACCACAACTTGGCTGAAAGAGGACTCACCCCTCATCCGCATAAAAGATCTGCCAAAACAACCCCAGTGGCAGTGGTAACACTGAAGGCACTCCACCAGCCGGTCACTTTACAATAATGGTATCCCACACAGGGTTAGTAAGTTAGTTATTAATTGCTTAAGTTACAGGGTCCAGCGGACTACAGAGATCCGAATCAGGACCACAAAATCAAGAACACAACTTCTCTGAAAGAGGACTCACACCTGATCCGCACAAAAGATCTGCCGAAACAACCCTAGTGGTAACACTAAAGGCACTACACCAGCCGGTCACTTTACAATAAAGACCTCCCACGCAGGGGACGCAGAGGCTATATTCTAATTTATCGAACCCCCGTTTATAAAATCAAAATAGAATACAAACATCATTATAAAATATCAACAAAACACATACATACAAAATGCCTATATTGCCAAATAATAACATCATAGGAAGCCCAAATGTCCATTTGGCAGAAAGCGTCCAATATTCTCAAGATGATTTCATTACATTACATGATTATTGCTTTAGGTCCAGCGGACTCTTCCGAGCCAAATCAGGACCGGACAACCCCTGATCCGCATCAAAGACCTGCTGAAACAACCCTAGTGGTAAAACTGAAAGCTCTCCACCAGCCAGTCACTTTACAATAAAGACATCCCACGCAGGGGACGCTGAGGCTGTACTCTAATTTATCGAACCCCCGTTTACAAAAATAAAATAGATTACAAACATCATTATAAATTATCAACGAAACACATACATATAAAATGCCTACATTGCTAAATAATAACATCATAGGAAGCCCTAGTGACCACCTGGCAGAAAGCGTCAAATATTCCCAAGCTGATCCAACAGACCTCATACACAAATAAGGAGTCTTGTCCCGAAAGAGTTTTCAAGAAAAAAGATTGGTGACTGGTCTAGCGAAGAAGAAGATAGTATAGCAGATTGATAGAACAGAGCAGGAATGAGAAAGAGCAAATGAGAATGACAGCGACAGTGGGAATTTAAAGCACTAAATTTCCAGAAAGTGGGGATATTATTTATACTGAAACCCCCGGCACCCCAATGGGGGAGGTGACTGGTCTAGTGAAGAAGAAGATAGTATAGTAGATTTAATAGAACAGATTAGGAATGAGAAAGAACAAAGGAGAAAGACAGTGACAGTGGGAATTTAACACACTAAATTTCCAGAAAGTGGGGATACTATTTATACTAAAAAAAACGACACCCCACAGGGGGTCTGCTGAAACAACCTTAGTGGTAACACTGAAGGCACTCCACCAGCCGGACACTTTACACTTTACAATACATGTAAAGGCATCCCATGCAGGGGACGCTGAGGCTATACTCTAATATATCGAATCCCCGTTTACAAAAACTGAATATAAACATCTTTATAAAATATCAATAAAACACATACATTGAAAATGTCTACATAGTACACTGCTAAATAACATCATAAGAAGCCCTAGTCACCATTTGGTAGAAAGCATCCAATATTTACGAGCTGACCCAAAAGACCCCATTCACAAATAAGGAGTTTTTGAAGAGTTTTCAAGAAAAAAGGCAGGTGACTGGCTTAGCGAAGAAAATAATATAGCAGATTGATAGAACAGAGTAGGAATGAGAAAGAACAAAGGAGAAAGACAGCGACAGTATAAATTTAAACTTAAAGCACTAAATTTCCAGAACTTGGGAATACTATTTATACAGTAACAAACGGCTCCCTCACTGTGGGGATAATACTAATAGACTGTACATAAATATATAGGTAATACACAGAGAAAATGTAGGTAAATAACATCTAACTCCGGCGTAACATAACACTGTGGTTATACAGTAGGCTTTGTGAGGGAGAAAATCCACCAACAGTGTCATAGGTAATAGGCATATTAGCACAAACATCAGTCATAGACACAGCCGAACATAATAAAAGCATACGAGTGCTGAATGTTTGGTGGGGGAAAAGAAATGTAAGCAACAACAACAAAAAGGCACAAAGATGTATTATTGATTTTGATGAGCATACTAAAATTGAGTATCAAACATAAGTACAACCCAACATGATACAACAAGTGGCTGTAGTATGCTTCTAAGTCTACAAGGACAAACATCCGTCACATTGTCGTACACATAAGCTCAGAAGAAAAAATACTTCAAACTACATAATTAAGCAAAGTTCATGTTTTCTAAAACAAAGGCCAAGTGTCCAATTGGTTGATTCGATTCTATGGAGCGATGGGCTGGCGATGAGCAGATGAAATGAGACTGAAGCTATGAAATGCGATGATTAAAATTGACCGATTTTATTTCATGAATCCCGGCACAAGATCTTAAAAAGACTCAATTATTTCAGTCCGTGTCACACAATAAACATCCAGACAACTTTGTATGATTAAAACTATCTATTTCACGGACGAACAGCTTCAATACATTTATTTCACTGAAGTTCATAGCACACAGAGTGTGTGATCCAAACGTCACTTATAACGTAGAGTTCCAACGAGCGTCAAAAGACTCCAAAATAAAATGGTAGATAGGACGAAGTCAGTGTCATAAATTCAATGTCGTGTCACTGTCACTATCACATGAAGCAGCTTCAAGAAGTTTATTTCACTGAAGTTCATATCACACAGAGTGTGTGATCCAAACATCACTTATAACGTAGAGATCCAACGAGCGTGAAAAGACTCCAAAATAAAATGGCAGATAGGACGAAGTCAGTGTCATAAATTCAGTGTCGTGTCACTGTCACTATGATATGAAGCAGCAAAACTTTTTCCAGCCCGCCTTCTTAGGACTGGAGGAGCCTTTGGACGTGGAAGTAGCGAGGGCATAGGAGATGGCGGCGCTGTTTTTGCTCTTGGAGCTCTTGGACCTGCGCAGCAGGCTTTTGGACCTGCCCAGCGCGAGCTCTTCCTGTTCGCCCCAGTTAAGCGACGTCAGGATGCAGGTGTCGAACACCTCCTTCAAGTTCTTCTGCATCAGCGCCGAGCACTCCACGTACTGAGCACCCAACTGCGAGGCCAGCCGCGTGGCCTCTTCTTCAGACAGCACTTTCTCTTTGTATATGGCCAACTCGATCAGGATCTTCATGTCGTTCCGCAGGTCAGACTGGGTGCCCACCAGCACAAGGGGTGCCCGCGGGCAGTGTTTTAGAATCTCGGGCACCCACTTCTCCAGCACATTGTGGAAGGATGTGGGCGAGACCACACTGAAGCAGAGCAGAAAAACGTTGGTGTTGGGGTAGAACAGCGGTCGGAGGGTGTCGAAGTCATCCTGAAATACACACAAAAGGAAGGCATTAATGTGAATGGGCACGCTCATGTGTGTGTGTGTGTGTGTTTGTGTGTGCGTGCGTATACGTGTGTGTGTGTGTTTAAAGGACAAGAACTGTTTGATTGTGTGTATAAATGTACTATTTTTTCCCATGTGTGTAATAATTTAACCGTTTTCAGTTTATATGTGCATGTTCCCTTATTCCTCCTACCACTCCCCAGCACTTAGAACAATTGCATAGAATAATGCACGCATATATATATGTACTTTTTATTATTAGTATTATAAATAAATGGCCTTGAACACGCCTAAACCTAACAATATCCTGTCTGTAAAACTACAGTGAAAAATGTATTGCATAGCAAGATTTGAAATCAATGGAAAGACTGCCTCTTCAACTTTGCTCTGTTGCGTCCCATGACAGTTTTAAAAACTAACTCAAAACTCATCTATTCGAATCCACCTTCCAGTGACTTCCAGCTGTTTCTCTGTGTGTGTGGGTGTGGGTGTGGGTGTGTGTGTGTGTGTGTGTGTGGGTGTGTGTGTGTGTGTGTGTGTGTGTGTGTGTGTGTGTGTGTGCATTACATCTAAACATTTATAGAACTTTGTTTTATTTTGTGGGCATGCAAGCGTTAATGTTAGAGAGAGGGGTGGGGGAGGGGGAGGAGAGGGGAGAGAGAAAGAGAAAAGGGTCAAGGGAGCGAATTATTATTATTATTATTATTATTATTACTTATGCGCCTAATACGCCAGACTTAGCTCTAGGTACTTATATGAATAAAAAACAACTTTATATAACAAAATTAATGATGAAAACTCGTGAACTAATAATAAAACTGGAGACTTTAGACGTTTTGGCATGTTTTCGCAACACAGTTAATTTATCTTATAAATAATTTTATATTTATTTATTTATTTATTTATAAAATTTCTATAATAAGTTATAAGTACAACTTATGTTAATCTGATGAATAAAATTTGATACAACAACAACAACAACAGTTAATTTGTTTTTGTGCTGTATTTATTACTAGGCTAATCATAGGTAGGTCTACATACTATGAGCGATGTGTGGACACACGCTGTGCACAGTGGAATTCACCCATTTTCAAAACGCAATTTCTTCAACCACAATGCACAGATTTGTTTAAAATATTAAATTTCTAAAAGTACAATAGTTTTATTTGCCTTCCGTGTATTTCTGATCACTGCAATAACTACAATCACTACACTAAAACGCAATGAATGCAGTGCATTGAAGCGGAAAATTTTCGCGTGGCCACTTAATTCAATAAGCCGTGTTTATTCTTACCTTTTGTCTTTCTCAAAGTCAAAGCAGCAATGACCATTTGTTGCCCTCTGCTTAAATGAATTTGGGGCTGAAAAGTGAAAAAAAAACAACAAATAAGTACTACTCATAAATCTCTCCCAAATCTCCCAACAAATATATATGATGCAGGCCTATAAATTATATAAAACCTGATGCAAAAGTGATAAAATATATTTGTAGGCCTAAAATATTTTCTACACTTTGGTTTGCTTCTTCTAGGCTTTTTGTAGCTGTTTCTGTTACACCTTACTAGCAAGCTGGCCCAGTATGTTTAAACTTGACAAAAGTTTGCCAAATCAACCATTGATAACAACATAACATTATTAATAACTTGAACAACTTAAAATAATATGGATCCATTTGATTAATTTCACTTCAGCTGTTATTGATAAAGAAACTGTTCAGTTGTCGATTTGTTTATTAGGCTGCTGGGCCATAGAACCTCACGCCTCACGCCTCACGTGTCACGTCTCACGCCTCACGCGTGATGATAAAAATGAACAGACATGGTATCTCTTGGTGTGGGCCATACAACGTCACACACGCCACATGCGTCACACCTCACGCTACACGTGTGGAGAGAAAAGTGAGCTTGCCCACTTTTTTCGATGCGTGTTGTCACGTTCTAGCTTACCAAAGTGGTCAGACACGAGAAATTAGATCTAAATGGATGACTTTAGAGTCAATTTAATCGAGTTGGTCCGGGCAAGGCCTCTTCTCTGGGACCCACATGTTCCGGATTACAAAGATAAAGACCAGAGAGCACAAGTTTGGGAGGAGTTGAAAAAATTTGTGAATACACCCAAAGGTATTTACTGTAATTCATAGCACAGTCAACGAAAAGGTGGCAGACTTATCTCAGGGCTTGTACACATGTATCCAATTTTCTAGATCTAATCTCATCTTCTCAAAAAGTCACAGACCACAAATATTGTGTGTGATCAGTTGAGGAAACACAAAACTGACGCATAAAACGTGAAGCGTGTAGCGTGTGGCATGAAGTCCTATGGCCCAGAGCATGACACGTGAGGCGTGAGGCGTGAGACGTGAGGCGTGAGGCGTGAGGTTCTATGGCCCAGCAGCCTTAGGCTAAGATTTGTTAGGCTGCTGGGCCATAGAACCTCACGCCTGACGCCTCACGTCTCACGCCTCACGCCTCACGTGTCATGCTCTGGGCCATAGGACTTCATGCCACACGCTACACGCTTCACGTTTTATGCGTCAGTTTTGTGTTTCCTCAACTGATCACACACAATATTTGTGGTCTGTGACTTTTTGAGAAGATGAGATTAGATCTAAAAAAAATTGGATACATGTGTACAAGCCCTGAGATAAGTCTGCCACCTTTTCGTTGACTGTGCTATGAATTACAGTAAATAAATAAATAAATCGTATAAAAGTTACCTTTGGGTGTATTCACAAGTTTTTTCAACTCCTCCCAAACTTGTGCTCTCTGGTCTTTATCTTTGTAATCCGGAACATGTGGGTCCCAGAGAAGAGGCCTTGCCCGGACCAACTCGATTAAATTTACTCTAAAGTCATCCATTTAGATCTAATTTCTCGTGTCTGACCACTTTGGTAGGCTAGAACGTGACAACACGCATCGAAAAAAGTGGGCATGCTCACTTTTCTCTCCACACGTGAGGTGTGAGGCGTGACGCATGTGGCGTGTGTGACGTTGTATGGCCCACGCCAAGAGATACCATGTCTGTTCATTTTTATCATCACGCGTGAGGCGTGAGACGTGACACGTGAGGCGTGAGGCGTGAGGTTCTATGGCCCAGCAGCCTAACAAATCTTTTTTTAAAGTTACACTTTGTATGCTGCATACTGCTAAAACTAGTTCTAGCAAGTAGAATACTACTAGTACTACATGAAACTCGAAATCAAATCTATTCTTTTTACTTGTGTTAGTCGTGAATTCTGCTCACAGATGCAGCTTACTTACTAAATAAAAGCATTTGATGTTGAACGAAACGTTGTCGATAATAATCCTTACTGAAAATAACCCACATCAATGTTGAATGTATCAGAGTGACAAGAACTAAGAAGCTATGGTATAGTAGTGATGGCATCATAGGTTTCATTGGCTATTAGCCTTTTGCCCTCTAAACAGAAATGCATAAAATTTATGAGCAACTAATAAACTTATAAATTCATATTTTCACGCCGGCAGGCTTTCAGGCATCAGTTGTTTGATTAATTTTGCCTACAAAAGGGAGGAAGGTGGGGTAAGGAAATCACCCAAATCAGTGAAGTAGATCTAGACCATTTTTAACTGCATTTGTCACATTTGTGGTACTAACTATGACATCCCTTGTCAGACTGTTCAAATGAATCAAGATTCTTCAATTTTAAGCTGTCTCCGGCTCTAGTCTTTCTTCTTCTTGGTACTGGACTGGGCTTTCTTCAGCATAATGAATCTAGATCTTACCGAAGGCAGCATGTGCTCTTTAAGTCTTTGGCTTTGCTGTGTTGTCGGTTGTTTTATTTATTTATGTTTTTATGAGCGGAAAACTGAAAATCTTCAACTTACAACTATGATATACCACAAGCTGGGAAGTTTCGTCTTTCGTAGGCATCAATTACATACTATACTACGTACGTATGTAGGAGGCCCACGAGTTTACAAAGACGAAAGAAAAGACTTCAGAGCCTACGGATAGAGTCTTGTCTTGGAGCTCGATTATGCCTCATTATTTCTTAAAAATATGATTACAAAGATTAACACTACAACAGAACACAAAAGAAAATTCTAAATAAAACAAATAAAACCACTTACAGAAGACGAAGTCCAAAATTTCGGCATGTCGCCAACACTCAGCTGTCACGTCATAGAGCATGATAGCCTCCAAACGAAAACCATATTCAAATTGGTTTCTAAATGTTAATCAATTTTATTTTATTTAAATATTGTTGACAGTTATAACGTTTACAAATATTAACATTTTGACGTACATTGTCTTAGATTATGACGTACATTGCCGGAGATCAATGAACATATGCCAAAATAAGGTTCGGTTGGAGGTTAGTGGAGGCCTACGGATAGGATACGGAAAAGTCCCAATGTTCGCAAAAAAAGTTACAGTGAGGGAAGGGGAATAACTCGTACCATCATCACATGGTTTTTGGGAACTCGAGTTAATTTGCCTTTCTGCGTTGAAATGAAAAGATATTCCTACAAATAAACCCCACATTGGATTTGAGGACATGGGCATGTACCCAGATCCGGACGAAGTACCTAGATCCCCGGTGTAAAAACATATGGTTGTACCCAGAAGCAAGGGTTTATAAGAGTATATATATATATATATATATATATATATATATATATATATATATATATATATATATATATATATATATATATATATATATATATATATA
The DNA here is from genome assembly GCA_036898135.1 of Oncomelania hupensis. Lineage (NCBI taxonomy): Eukaryota > Metazoa > Mollusca > Gastropoda > Littorinimorpha > Pomatiopsidae > Oncomelania > Oncomelania hupensis. Next base: position 4,881,169 of record CM072526.1, on the reverse strand, counting down.
TATATATATATATATATATATTTTTTTTTTATTTGTATATATCCTGGCATGCTCGCCAAATTGTCAAAGATGGTGTTCTAAACATTCACGCGCACGCACTCATATAATCCCCAACGAAACTAAATGATAAAATGTTAGTTTGTATATTCATTCCCTCCACACACACACACACACACAAACACTGACAACAACGACTCCTCAGAAAACACAACAAGTATCACTTCAAAGGTCATAGTTCCGTATAATCAAAACGAAATGTTATCTGTATCGGACTACCACACACTGGTCAGGCGTCCATCATCGAAACGAAACTGTTAGTCGGACAGAAGACCAATGGAAACGATGTCTTCACATTCCTGTAGAGCAGGCCAACGAAAAGCAGCATACGTGGCGGGTCAGAAAAAATCAGTTAATAATGTTAGGCGCAAACAGATTCCTTCTTTCAAGAGTTGCCAGTAACCTTTAGCACAAGTAAAAGGATGTTTAGTAGAACAGCTCAACCCGTCGGCACATAGTGCTTCCGCTCCCGGATGGCATCTGGCGCCGAATAACAACTTACATATATATTGCGTGCCGGGGTCACAGATCAAACCGTTCTCGCACAGTCCATCTGTCCTCTCGTAAAGCTGCCGTGCTTTGTAATAACACTTTTTGTTGCTAGGGCTGCATGTGAGTTCGGGACGGCAGGTCCTGAGTCCGGGTGTTGAACGACTGTTTGGTGTACAATGTACATAGATTGGTGGAGTTTGGGAAACCAGCGTCACACACCCTGCCGATGTCAAAACACTTTTGTCCCTTCTGGCATGGTGAAGTAGAAATCCACCAACATTGTTTATCCTATTTTGCGAACTACAATAAAACAATTGACGGTAGGACAAACAGACACACGACTCAGTCACTGCCAACAACGAACTAAAACAACATATCAAAACTTTTCGTCATGCATGACGAAACTTAAAACCCTGACGTCAAAATTATACAAACTACAAGTACAGGCATTAGAAATAACAATTATAACTTCTTAATTTGAAATCGTCACTTTGTGACTGCTGTTCAAAGCGATACAAGTAACTGTCCAACTAAAAATCCGGTTTGTTACACCAGCAATTGCGATTGGTTCAGTAATTTCTTACAAATGATGGACACAGTCAATGTTTGCAATTTAAACTTTATTATATTAGGAGACTTTAACATACATCTTTTACAGTCTCAGTCACACTGGAACACAATAACAAACTTGCTTGGTGTAACTCAGTTTATTCAAGAACCAACAAGAGTAACAGAAACAAATTCAACTCTTCTTGATCATATATACAGTAACAACAATAATATAATTTCTGCTGCTTTCACGTCTGACGTGTCTGTCAGCGATCATAAAGCCATTCTTTGCAAATGTTCATGCCATCTTCCAAAACCACAGTTTAAAGGACATACCTACATTATGTATAGAAACATTAAGAATTTTGATAAGTCCGCATACTTACAGGACTTAAGTTTGATTAATTTCAACAATTTAAGAGCATATAATAACCCTAATGAAACAGCCGAAATATTTTTAAAACTATTACTTTCTGTGGTTGATGCACATGCTCCAATCCAGAGGAAGAGAGTAAAACATGCATCAGTTCCCACCTGGATGACAACTGAAATTAAAGCTGCCATGTCCTTGCGTGACAGACATAAAACACAAAAACATCTTGATCTGTATAAAAAGCAACGTAATAAAGTCCTTACCCTCGTAAGAAATGCAAAGAAAAAATATTTTCAAACTTTATTATCAACTGAAAACACTAATATCACTTGCATTTGGCAAGCAATGAACGCATTTTGCAAAAAATCTAGAACAAGAAAAACAAATCAATTTAATTTCAGAGAGAGAGAGAGAGAGAGAGAGAGAGAGAGAGAGAGAGAGAGAGAGAGAGAGAGAGAGAGAGAGAGAGAGAGAGAGAGAGAAACTTTTTTTTGAAACTTTTTTTTTTTATTAGGGATAAAGATTTTAGACTAATAAGAAGTCTAATCTTCCAATCTGTCCCTTAACAAATTAAGAGAGAGAGAGAGAGAGAGAGAGAGAGAGAGAGAGAGAGAGAGAGAGAGAGAGAGAGAGAGAGAGAGAGAGAGATTCACAGAATGCGAAGTGACAGAGGTAGTTTTTCTGGAGATAGTAACAAATGGGAGATTTTAGAACAATGACTGTGACGTCATTTGTTTCTTGTTAGGCTACTCAGGTTTGTTCATCTTTCATGCGAATGTTTAGAACTATAAAGAGAGGGTTAAAATACCGAAATTCTGCTGGTGAAAATAGGTCTAGTCTAGGCCTACGATTACAGTTAAACCTAACACTAGCCATAACTCTAAACCTAATGCTCATCCAAATTCTAACTAACTGTAATCCTAATGCTAAATATCAAAATTTGTCTTAACATTTTAGTCCGAATCTTTTCGTAATAATACAATTATGAATACACAAAACGATGCGCGAATCGACGTGCATGCTCCTAATACGACCCCCAGAATTTCGGATTTTCCCTGTTGAAAAAGGTGTGCTACTTTCCGATCAGTTCCGGAAAATTGACGGTAAACTCTACATTTGGCCACGCTTAATTATATCAACCTCCGTTTGATAAACAGGTCTAATTATCAGAAAACTAACATATACATAACGCAAATCAATCAATCAATTAACAATCAATCAGTCAAATCATTGGCCACAGCGACAACACTCACGTGTCTGCACGCAACCAACTACAAACAAATCAACGCATTCCTAGTAATGAATATCGATTGGACTGCAAATCCATGCTCTTTCTAAACGTCATATAATAATAATAACGGATTTTTATATAGCGGGTACTCCAGCCTATGACCAGACTCACCACGCTTTACATAGTCATTACATATAAATACATGCACTCGATGAAACATCACTTTTGCTACAATACACCAAAAGACGGGACAGTAAAGGTACAGACTATTTACAATTATGTGCATAAATTACAAAAAAGACAAAAATAGACTATTTACAACTATGTACACAAATGACAAAAAAGACAGAAAATAGAATAGCAAAAACCTATTCACAGCTATTTATATGCCCGATTAGGCCCAGGAAGAAAAACAGTATAAATATTTACAGCCGTGTATACACTTACGGATCAGACATAGACAAAAGATGAGAGAATGGCAGCGGGACACAAATGTTGATTGTATGTTGCGGATATGGGAGGGAAGGGAATTCCACTGCTTAGGTGCGGAGTAAGCGAATGCACGTTGGCCGTATGTCTTAGTGCGGGTGACGGGAACCTTGAGTGTGCGAGTGTCAGCAGAAGATCTTAAAGTGCGTGAAGGGGAGTAGACAGACAGTAGATCAGCAAGGTAGGAAGGACAAGAATCTGTGAAGAAGTTGTGACAGAGAACAGAGAGTTTGTACTCTATGCGTGCTTGCACAGGAAGCCAGTGAAGGGAACGTAGTAGAGGTGTGATGTGATCACGTTTCTTAGCTCGGAATACTAGTCTAGCTGCTGAGTTCTGAACCTTTTGCAGTTTGTCAATTATGTGTTTCGGGGAGCCAACAAGGAGAGAGTTGCAATAGTCAAGACGAGAAAGGACGAGAGCGCAGACTAGGGTTTTGGTGGCAGGGAATGTAAGATAGTGGCGAAAGGAGCTGATTTGGCGTATGGCCGTGTATGCAGAGCGACAGACGTTGGAGATGTGGTTGTTGAGGGACAGGTCATCGGAGAGAATGTAGCCGAGACTTCTTGCTGAGGATGAGAACTTAATGTTTGTTGTCCCTGCTGTAAGCGATGTTGGGAGAGGCGAGAGTGAGGAGGAGGTGTTGTGCTTGTGAATGAGGAATGCTTCGGTTTTATCGTCATTAAGCTTAAGCTTGTTCAGTGTCATCCATGACTTAATGTCTGTGATGCAGTTCTCCAAAGTCTGAACAGTGGAATTAATGAGAGAGGGGGCGGTGGATTTATACAGTTGTGTGTCGTCTGCAAATGACTGACTCTCAACAGCATGCTTTCTAAGCAGGAGAAGCAGTGGCTTGGTGTACAGAGTGAATAACACCGGCCCTAAAACGGAACCCTGAGGCACGCCGCACACCAAGTCTGCTGTGCTGGAGAAACAGCCATCGACAGTGACTGCTTGTGATCTGTCAGAAAGATATGAGTGGAACCAAGCCAGGACCGAGCCAGAGATTCCAAAATAGTGTTGAAGAGTGTTAAAGAGAATGTGATGGTCGACTGTGTCAAAGGTGGCTGAGAGGTCTAATAAGGTGAGAACGGAGACGTTGCCATTATCTAAGGCAAGCAACAGATCATTGGTTACCTTTAGGAGGGCTGTCTCAGTGCTGTGGAAGGGTCGGTAGGCAGACTGGTTGGGGCAAAGTAAAGCGTTATCATATAGGTAGGCAAACAGTTGTTTGAGAACAATTTTTATATGACTTTGGACAGGAAGGAGAGGTTTGAAACAGGTCTATAGTTCTTTAGATTATTTTTGTCTAAACTTGTCTTTTTAAGGAGGGGTTTGATGACAGCCGCTTTGAACACAGACGGAACAACACCAGAGGACAGACTCTCGTTGATAATGTGGGTAATGGTCGGGAGTAGAAGGTCAAGATTCTCTATCAACATGGGGGTAGGAATGGGGTCGAGAGAGCAAGATGTTGGTTTTGAGCTTAAGATGACTTTCTTGACTTCTTGCTCTGTTATTGGTTGAAAAACTTCCATCTTTGCGGTGGTGAGGGAAGGTGAGAATGGGTTAGTGAGTGGGATCTCATGGCTATCAAGAGCGGCCCTTATGTCAGCCACTTTCTTTGTGAAATAATTACAAAATACATCTGGGAGCTTACATGCTGGATGTGTGGATGGGAGTGATGTTGCATTGCTCTTACCCCTTAGCTGATTGCAAATGTCAAACAACTGTTTACAAGTTTCACTGCTGCTAATTCTGTCGCTAAAGTACCGGGTTTTGGCAGTCTGGACTATTTTAGTGACCCGTTTTTTTTGCAGCGGTGAAAATCTGCTTGCTGACTTCTAAACCCGATTTGAGCCACTTTTTCTCAGCTTTGCGTCGGTGTATCTTCGCCTCAGAGAGCTCGTCCGTAATAGACTCGTACCAGGGTGCTGAGCGAGTTGCCTTGACCTTTTTCTGGGCCACGGGAGCGTGTCGATCAAGCACCGCCTGAAGTGTACTATTCAGCTGATCCACAGTGGGGCACAGTTCTGGTGTCACTTTAGCGGTAAGCTCTTGCTTGAAAGCATCCCTATCCATGGTACGCAGGCTGCGAGCCTTCCTGAACATGGGGGGAGGAGGGGGGGCTGCGACGCTTAGTTCGCACATGACACAGAAATGGTCAGATGTTAATTCCTGGGTGACTGAAGTTGATCTAACAACATTATCCTGAGGCCTATGCATAACCCAATCTATGATGTGACCACGGCTGTGGGTGGGTTCTGTGACTGACTGAGAAAGACTAAACTGATCTAAAAGTTCAATCATCTTTGCGGTGGAAGGTTGCTGGGGTTGGTCAAAGTGAAAGTTAATGTCTCCTAAAACTATGTATGTTCCTGACAGTGTGTTGCAATAATCAAGCAGGACTGGAAATTCTTGGTGGAAAATTGCATCAGTTAATTTATTTTTCTTGCTTGGAAAGGTGCGATATATGCATATGAAGTGAATGTTCTGCTGTGGAACGGACAGGCTAAGTTGAACAACTTCAAAGGACGAGTGAGTGAAAGCGAAGTCTGTAATGAAGCCAAGGTGACGGGACAGACTGTTTCTGTAAATGATAGCGAGGCCCCCACCGCGATTTGAGCGAGGCAGCGAGCATACAGAGTAGCCAGAAGGGGTTAAATCAAAGCATTTACCCTCGTCGCCAGTCTGCCGAAACCAAGTTTCTTGGATGAACATTATGTCAGTCTGCTTGTGTGAGATGAATTCTTGCAGTGCGGTACGTTTTTCAATGGGACCTAGTGATTAAGCATTGAATGATGCAATGCATAGGCCTAGAGGGCTATGGCTATCGAGGTGTGAAGATAGAGGTTGAGGGGAGAGGTTGATGTGAATGAGATTGTCTGTGTTACAGCGATGAGTCTCAGGCCTAGTGGTACACTCTTGGTGTGATGCAACATGAAGCGTGGGGTCAGCGTTGGAAAGCGTAGGCGATCTGTGTGTAAGGACAACAGGGATAGACGAGATGTTTTGTTTGCGTTTGCCTCCACGACTAGTCCGTTTTCTGGGCAAATGACGGCCGATCGAGAACTCTTTTAATCGGAACACAAGGTCGGGAGCGAGCTTCGTGCGTTTAGACTTCAATGACAGTAGCTTATCGCGTGTGTAGCTTGTGGATGGGATGCCGGAGCAAGATGGCGGACTACGTGAGTGCAAGAACGCACAGTGAACGAAGCGAAAAAAAGATAGAGTAACCAAACGAACATAAAAAGAGAAGCAAAGCAACGCTACACTTACTTGAGGATCCATGGGACAACAATTACACAATACAAAACTCACAACAAAACACTGTAAACACCGCAAACACAAAATTCAACAGAGCTCGGGTCGGTACAACCTGTTGGCGTCAACCGGAAACTCCTCATTCACATTCAGACTCTCTCTCTCTCTCTTTCTCTCTCTCTCTCTTTTCATTCATATTCAGACTCTCTCTCTCTCTCTTTTTTTTGTGTGCTCCCTCTCCCTCTCTTTCTCGCTCTCTCTTGCTCTCTCTCATTTTCTCTCTCTCTCTCGCTCTCCCCCTCTCTTGCTCTCTCTCTCGCTCTGCCTCTCTCCCTCCTCCTCCTCCTCCTCCTCCTGATCCCATCCTCCCCCCTACCTCCCACGTTTTTCTGTTTCCACACTTATCATTATCATTATCAGCCTCTTCCTCCTCCTCCTAATCATCATCATAATCATTATCATCACCACCACCACAAACAACAACAACAAAACCATCTTTCAAACCAAAATGTCAAAATCACAACAAATGTTATTTTGGGTTTGGGCGCGCCACAGGCTGCGACTGCCCTTTCTCCAGGGTAGGCGGCCCAGAATTTCTCTATGAAAAAGGGACAATAAAGTAAATAAAGAAATAAAATAAAATAAAATCTTGCAGGTTTCGCACCGATGTTGACGACTTGATTGAATGATTGTCCGAACACTGCGTAGGGACGAGGGCAGGGCGACCACCGTAAACCTCGGCTGTCCTTAGCTATGCTGTCCGCATGGACTGCAGCATACTGAGCTATTCAGTGCTGCAGCGGCACCACACCACTCAGCCCCATCAGGGACTGGAACGACCTCTCCGCCGAAGAAGCCAACGCTCCTGACCCCTCGGACAGCAACCTGCTGTCACGTGGCATTTAAACCACACAGCCACTCCGTCTCAACTCTCATCCGCCCCCCATCCCCAACCCCCACCTCTCCTTCTTTCAATGTCAATGTCATCTGTTAGGTGACGTCAGTTTTTAAATGTCCCTTGCTGCTGCAGCCACTTATGGGCCTTGCACAGCATAAGACTGTGGCCTCGACATGCTGTGGCTGTCCATCAGCTCCACATAATTATTAGTTGTGCATACAGCAAGTGGCTTCATATTATTTATTCTAGAGTGTTCGGTGTTTATATTTTGGTTTTGTTTTGTTTCTTTGTTGTTTTTTCACCACACCATGCAAAACACGGCCTCTCCCTAGTAACAACCTACAGCAGCAAATGAATCAACGTATTGATTGTGGCTGCTCAACTCCAAAAGAAGAAGAAGATGAAAAAACATGAAGAAGCCATTAGATAGATGGGTATTAGTTACAAAAACACCCCCCCCCCCTCTCATGCACCTCCTCCTCTCCCCACAGGAAGCACTAGATCCCATTCCCTCTCGTTCGCCCAAGACTGCTCAGTAGTCTGGAGCGTCCGACGAAGCACATAAGGCAACAAGTTGGCACCCTGGGTTTGGGCAGCTTGAGTTATATCCTATATTAGCCAGCGCCTTAGGCAGCTTGAGTCATAGCCTATATTGGCCAGCGCCTTAGGCAGCTTGAGTCATAGCCTATATTGGCCAGAGCCTTATGCAGCTTGAGTCATAGCCTATATTGGCCAGCGCCTTATGCAGCTTGAGTCATAGCCTATATTGGCCAGAGCCTTAGGCAGCTTGAGTCGTATCCTATATTGGCCAGCGCCTTAGGCAGCTTGAGTCATAGCCTATATTGGCCAGCGCCTTAGGCAGCTTGAGTCATATCCTATATTGACCAGCGCCTTAGGCAGCTTGAGTCATATCCTATATTGGCCAGCGCCTTAGGCAGCTTGAGTCATATCCTATATTGGCCAGCGCCTTAGGCAGCTTGAGTCAAATCGTATATTGACCAGCGCCTAATCATACGTTACAGTTACATTCCTTGCGGATTGTTATCAGTTTAGCATATCGTCTTGCTTTGAGTTTTTTGTTTGTTTTTATTTTAGTAAGCATAATTTTTAATGGTCAACACTCACTGTGAATGTTAAACGGATCTGTGGCAGGGGAGTGGCCAATATCCATCCCTTTACAGTATCTATCACTTGATGAAACACTCACTGTGAATGTTAAAACGGATCTGTGGCAGGGGAGTGGCCAAAATCCATCCCTTTACAGTATATATCACTTGATGAAACCAAATCAGGTGGGATGTCTGCGTGCATATATGTACAGTGCCTCTCTGTGTGTGAGGGTGTGTGTGTGTGTGTGTGGGTGTGGGTGTGTGAGTGTGATGTACGAATGAGCTCAAATGTGTTCTGGTTTTATGTTATTTATTTAATCACACTGTGATTGGTACTTTGGAACACAAAATAATCTCTGTTGCACTTCTTCATTAAAACACACACACTATCGAATTCTAAAACATACTACGATATTGTCAGCAGAATATGTGCAAATAACCTTTACAAAACTATTATAACAATAATGTCCCTTCCCTCTACTTAGCTCCTCCCCCGAAAATATGTTGCTCCTCCCTCCCCCCACCCCTTAAACATCTTCCGACGTGGCAGTCGCCTATATAAGCCTAGAATCTAGAAGCAGCCATCTTAAGTCCCCTATATGCTTCTAGTGTCCGGTGACGTTTATCTACCTGCCTGCAGCCATCTTAGAGGTGATCAGGCTAGTTCTATCTACACTTGCAGAATTCTACCACAAAACTACCTGCAACTGATCCTCTGTACTGTTTGTGTGCATCGTCATCACAGTTTACTGGTACGTTGTTTTCTCTTTCTTTTTTCTAAATTTTCTTTTTTTCTTTTAGTATTTCCTTTTATTATTATTATTATTATTATTATTATTATTATTATTATTATTATTATTATTATTATTATTATTATTATTATTTAGTTTTATTGTTACAAACCAGACATTTTTATTTGTCCGCAACGAAACACTAAAACACACGTATTACAATTTCATATGACATAATAAGCGAATCGTTCAATACATGGCAGGAATTTTACAAATTCGTGGCATCGATTTTTCACCACTTAACAAAATGTCAAAATGTAACTGCTGCTACTGTTATAAATTACTATTGATATCACACACTTGATAGGGGTGTCTTGGACTGATCTTCAGAAATATTGATGGCTTTATGAAATAATATTCATCAGGTTAAACCCGGTTGTATTGATGAATCAATAAATAATTATATTTATGTCATTTAAAATTTGTTAACATCGATGAAATTAGACAGAATTTTGTTTTAAACCTCAGTTGGCAGACCGAGACCGCAAAAAATGTTTTAATTTATTTTTTTAATTTTTTATTTTCTTCTGGGTTGTAGCTCCTCAGTCCTTCTTTAGTGCTTTTTTAAAAAAACTGCAATGTACTTTCTCAGTGTGTGTTTCATTTTTCACAAATAAGCTGTGTGGTAAATGAAAAGACAAATAAGATTAAACAAAGACAAACACTTACGAACAAATATGCTTTCAAGAGAAAAGAATAAATGGACAAGCTTGTACATTTATTATTTTCAATAAATTTAATCTTTGTCTTGCTTTATTGATTCAATATTCTATATGATATCTCCAACTTAATTTTGGTGTAAAATAGACACCCAAAAATTTATAATTTGTTTATAAGCAAGCCTTTTGTTGTCATGTTTTAATTCTGGTAAACATTTTGGATTTTCTCCGTTGTTAAATAACATTAAACTAGTTTTTTTCCCCGGATAATTCCAGACCCCTGTTTGTCATATATGTAGATAAATTATTTAGTTCAGTTTGATATATTTTTTCAACATAAATAGTACTTCTTTTATTTGTATGCTTTCTTAATTTAACATTCATCCACATTGCTATGTCGTCAGCATATTGCACCACATGGGTATTTTTCGATAAAACCTTAGGTAGGTCATGTATTAATAAAGTAATTAAAAGAGGTGCAATTATAGAACCTTGTGGAATACCGGTATTAACATTTTGAAATGAAGAATATGTTTTACCAATTCGTGTACATATAGATCTATCATGTAATAAACTTTTTATATACATATAAATATGTGTTACCGCATGACAAAACCCGGCTAAAGACGCCAGGATTGATTCGCTGCTACAGCCGTAAAACACTAAAAATAGGCTACCCCATCAATTTTAGGATTGTTGCCTCTTTGTCTTTATTAAAGACTTTTCTTTAATATCCCAAACGGATTTTGTTCAAAAATTACTGAAACATTGTTTATTTTGTTGATTTTCATCAGGGTGTTGATCACACCTTGCTAAAACAATGGCACTAATTGACCTCCGATACCCCAACTTTTCTTGTCCGACTATGAAGGGAAATCCCCAATGTGGATTGATATATAACGTCTGGAGAGTAAAAAGTCCCTATTGCTACTACTTTTTGGTACATAAAAGTGTGTGGCGTATGCATTTTTCATGAAATTCCTTGTTCCGAAGCTTGCTTGTGACACAAGTTGTGTTCGAATGTGTCTCTAGGCGGGTCGTGAAAAACTGAAGTGTTTCCTATAGATTTTCGACGATTTTTAGTTCAAAGTGAATTTTTTTAATGTAGATAAACTCATCATACATCTATTTCAAGTTTTTTCTTGCAATATTTATGTTGCATTTGTTAGAAACAATTTGTCAAAGTAAGTGACCGATTCTTTTTGGAAACCGGAAGTGATGGCTTCGTCTCCAGCGTCAGTAGATGTGTCGTCTGCTAGAGTAGCTAGGGCCTTGAATCGACCCGGTTTTGCTTCTGAAGAGCTCCAAGACCTGCTTTCAGACTATTTTTATGATGGTGCCAGTGGGAACTGTGATGAGGATTATGATTCTGACGAGCAGAAGCTTGATCCCGTTATTAAACGATACTGTTTGTTTTCATTCAATGATTCATGTTTCGTAGGCCTCTTCGCTATTGGCGTGTCTTTAATAATCCGTCATTCTACTTGCATAGATTTAGGTAAAGGTTGAAAAGGCGATATCAGTGAAAGAATTACAGTAGGAGTGTGGAAAATATTTCAGTAGTATATTTTGTTGGGTGGGGGTGGAGTGGGGGGTTGAAAAGGTAAGTAGTCTGGCCTGCATTCAATATTACTAGCATGACAAGTTGACTATGTTCTCAGTATTTATTATTGTTGGTTTGTCTGTTTTAGGAAATGAACATGAGGACTATTTACCAAATTACTAGTAATTATTATTTGCTTTGATATTTGTGTTTATTTAAACTTTATAGAGCAAAATGACATGTTATTTTGATTTACACCTGTGACGCGACAGATTTATTCGACGTGCGGAAGGGAGTGGAGAATCGGGGAATTATTAAAGCTTGATTATTAGGACTGAAAACTACCTAATGAAACTTTTGTTTTAGGTTTGTAATCTTTGTTTGACTATTTGAACTGAGCTGATGTAGCTGCTTGCAATTAAACAAAAGATTACTTGAGGGACGAGGGATTTAAGAGGGGGGGGGGGGGGGGAGGGAGGGGGCATTATGATAGGGTTTATTTTAGAAAAATGATTGATTCAGGCCATGTTCTTGATATATTATTGTGTGTTTGAGTTATTATAGACTTGCTAAACACTTGTTTTTATTTCTAATATGTTTAAAAACACTATGCATTATGGATGGGTACAGAATATAAAATTGTGCGTACTGTTTTAATTTGTTTATGTTTAGTATTGTGTGGATGGTGTATAATGTGAATTTTCTCATCTTATCTCAACTCACTGCCATATTGCTGCCATCTTCCTGATTGTTTTGATACCAAATACATGCATGGGAAAATTCTGGTTGTGAAGTAATGATCATTTTACAATTCAAAACTTTGAAGGCAATTTCTGGAAATTAGCCCCCGAGAAAATAAAATATTTAAAAAAATCATAAAACATCAACCAATAAAGATAAAACAATTCTGTTTTTTGCATTTTGAAGATTATTTTTAGTACTTTGTTAATAAATAAATAAGTAATTTTTCATATTTTGACACTTTAGCCTGGTTTTCTCATGCTGCAACACATATGTTCACTAAGCCCTATTGATTTTAGTTTATACAGTAATCTAGAATGCCAAACAGTATCGTATGCTTTCTTTACGTCAAAAAATGTAGCAAGCAAACCTTTTCTTTTGGAAAACTGCTTTTTAATATGACAAGATATTTTAACAAGATGATCAGCAGTGCTTCGGCCCTTGCGAAATCCTGCTTGATTAACAGGAATTACATTATTTTTATCACAATAAAATAAAAGTCTCTGATTTATTATTTTTGCCATAAGTTTACCCACATGTGAAGTTAAAGCAATAGGTCTATAACTGGTAACAGATGTAGAAGGTTTACCCTGTTTGAGGATAGGAATTATTACAGACTGCTTCCAGACTACTGGTACAGCTCCACTTTCCCAACAGTTTTGGATAAGTGAGTGCAATAACTTCTTCCAATTTAAGGGTAAGTGACTTAACATCTGATAAGAGATACCGTCAATCCCAATTGCTGAATTATTAGTTTTAAATGAATTCAAAGCATCTATCATTTCATCAAAAGTGATAGGACTATTAGTATATAAATTTTCATCTGGAATTGGGTCTTCATACTGTTCTTTGCTATGGTTGTCTAATCTATATTTAAAATTACTTTGACTTAAATTACTAGACAAGTTATTTTCAGAAAAAAATCTAATGAATTCCTCAGTGTGTCAGGATACGAAGACTTTATTACATCTAGCAACTTTTCTAGTTCGATCGAAATTGATATATGACCAAGATGTGTATTTTTCAGCGCCAAAATCACTTTTAAATAAATTGCAGAGTATAGATAGTTAAGCAATAAAATTGGCTCTTGGCGTACCAATGCATACGAATACGCAACGTTGTTATAATGAATCAGGCAAACTTTCTTTATCAGATCAACGTAAATTAGCTGCTCCAAAATATGTTCTTAGAAGTTTATATATTGACAATTCTGTAACCGATGAAGTGTTAATATCTTTTAAAAACGAATTCCTCAAAAGATCAAAATATATTCCATACTTTCAGACTATTCATGATTATACAGAAGCAGTGATGATAAATTGTGATATTATTATTAGTAATGTAAAATCTGTTCCTATTTCACCCAAAATACCCCCTTGGGAACACTTACGGGCTCAGTTCGATATAGATTACACAGATTTACATAAAAAGGAAGAAATAAACATGTTAGCTAAAAATGTAAATAAATGTTTTAATTCTATTTACTTCAATAAACAAAAAAATTATACAGATGGTTCACTACTTGAAACTTCTGATGCCGGTGCTACATATGTTATTCCTGATCTTAATATTGAAAAGTCTTTTTATTTAGGGACAAAATGTTCAATCTTTACTGCAGAATTGTATGCTATTATTATGGCTTTGAATTGTGTTCTTGCATTAACATTAGATTTGTTCGGCATAATGTTATGTGTAGACTCAAAGTCTGTTTTGTATGCGCTACAAAATTGGAATTGTTCAGATAGAAGAGAAATGATTTTTGAAATCAAATATTTTTTACACTGTTTATTAATTAAAAATGTTACAGTTGATTTTCTGTGGGTTCCCTCTCATTGTGGAATAAAAGGAAATGAATTAGCTGATAAACTAGCTAAAGACGGTGCAAGTAATTTTCTAAAGATGTAAAATGTGTATGCTCAAATGCTCTGACTGTAGAACATTTGATATTACATTGCCCATGTCTAAACAAATTATTCATAGAAAATAATATTAATACTGTTATCACACAGTACAATGATGTAAAAAATATTAGCTGATAATGAATTGATGCTGACAATCGCATTTATTATATCGTGTACATAGATACAAAAAGTTTTATAATTATTTTATTCGATGTATTGTAGATGTTAAGATGATGGTGCTTCATTAGGTTACATTGTTTAATCAGTATAAGTTCTTATGGGTTTGTTGTTGCTGCTTTATTCTTTTTCTTCAATTTTGTTTTCTTTTTATCATTAATATTTATGATTTATTTATTGGTATTCCCTTTTTTCACCTTATCATTTATATTATTTTGTTTCTTTGTTTTATAGTCTAAAATCACATAATTTGTGAACAGACTTTAAATAAATTGGTTGAATTGAATTGAATTGAATAAATGGACAAGTGAAGTAAGCAGGGTTTTATCTCGCGCACAAGCATTGATACAAAATTTGCAAGAGAATATTATATATCTACACCACTAGTTAGTTACCATTAAAACATCGTAATAATAATTGTCAAAAATGACATGCAAAGCATTCTATGCATTTGTTTTCTTGGTAATACTAATGCTCAATTTTCCTATCAAAATAACATGATTAGCGAAATTTGCTTCTTCCTCTCTTAAAGATAATCGTTCAATTGTTAAAACAGAAAACACCTCTTGCATAGAACATTCATTTTTTTACTAAGTTTAGCAGACAGCATGCTTGAAACAAAATTCCAAAATCTTTTTACCTATTCCCATCAACAAAAGAAGTGTTCCATAAAGTCTACATTGTGACGACAATAGATACAATTGTTTTTATTGATGACTTTCATTTTCTGCAGTAGTATGTTTGTAAGGTATATGTTATGTATGATCTTCCATTGCAGTTCTAACAGACTTCTTTAGTTGCTTTTCTTGGCATCAGCCATTCTTTGTTATTAATGTCTATATTAAATGTGTGGTTCCATAGGGCAAATGCGTGCGGTTTGAGTGTGTGATTTTCTGCTGCAGCCGTATTTGACATTTGTTTAAATAATTTATGTTTACAATTAAATATAATAGCACTAGATTCGTGAATTTCTTTTATTGTGAATCCGCCTGCGTTTATCCATTCTTTCCAGCTCTTTGTTATAGCGTTTTCTAAAACATTGTACTCAAACATAACATTGCATTTATTTTTACTAACGATTGCCTGCATTTTAATAAAAAAATGCAGTCTGTTTTCCATTTTAAGATTTTTTATCCTTTCAAGTCCAATTTAAACCCTATATGCAAAATGCAATACATTACTTTTATATTGAACAAGCTGATTACTAAATAACGTCTGATTACAAACGTTGTGTTTGTTGACTTGGTTCATCGGTGTCAACGTTTTTGTATTGAAATAGATGATGAGCACGTCTTTCCAGTGGTCATTCTGTATTGAATGTATTCCAGTAGCTTTATCTTCTATATAATTAAAACCAAAGCTGCCGCGTTTTCCTGCTAAATGTTGTACATTCTAAGCAGGAATGAAAGTCCAATTGTTATTGTTGCAGCCAGCTAGTTTTCATGCCCACTGCAGATAGTAAGTGTTAAGTAAAATCCATGTCAACCATCTTAAGACCTCCATTGGTGTAGTTATTTTATCATATTTTCCTTTTTTTAAAAGGTCTTTTTTTTAAAAAATGTTCTCTGCCATAGAAATTGGTACAACAGCCGATTTACTTTTTCTTAACACAGCTTTTGGTATACCATCGGACTGCATAACAAAGTCTAACTGACTAACAAGAAACGTTTTTTATCATTAATAATCCTATCCTATCATATCCTGTCCCGTAACCCGGAGGTCGTAGGGACACCACAGATCATCGTTTAACCAGCATACTCCATATTTCTCTGTCATCAGCAGCCCTGATGGCTTCGCTCAGTGTCAAACCAGTCCATTCTCGAATGTTGTCCTCCCACATCTTTTTCGGTCTCCCTCTTCTTCTACCTCCTTGCACTGTGCCTTGTAGAATGGTCTTTGCAAGGCCTGATGATCTGGTGACGTCGCCATACCATCGGAGTTTCCGTTTCTTCACCACTGTGAGCAGGTCATCGTGTTGTCCAATGGCTTGTGTGATGGTCTGTCGGACTTCGTCGTTGGTGACGTGTTGGGTATAGGAAATGCCCAGAAGTCTTCTGTAGCACCTCATCTCCATGCTTTGTATTCTTCGTTGTAGATCTGCTGTGAGGGTCCATGCTTCGCAAGTGTAGTGGTGTTGTATGTTGGAGAGAAGATGATAAAGTGATGTAGGCTAGGGTGATGAAGGTTATGGTGAAGAATTCTCACACATTCTCTCTCTCTCTCTCCAACGCCAGTTCGTTGATGACCGTTGACAGTTTTATTCTCGAAGTGCATCGTAGCAAAGGGAAATGCTCGTGGAGATACCAGCTACATTCTGCCCTCTCTGTGCGTCTGACTCGTTCTTCCCGTGTGTGTCTTTCTTTCCCGAGTGTGTGTGTCCCGAAATATTTATTTGAATAAATTTACGTCCCCGGACACATTAAGCGTATAGGGGACGGGTGAAACACCACTTTCACGTCTGTGCTTATATGTGTGCGCGCAGACCGTACTGAACCCGCTGTTTAACGCGTAATGCGCGCCACATAATGTTCGCCTCTCTCGGTAATTTGTTTTAGTTGTTAATCTTTATTTTACATAGAATGCTTAAAACGCTAACGAATACTATACAAAATATATATGGGAGGAAACGCGGAAATACGGCCTTTCTACTGATATAATAATATCGGACCTATCTGCTACGAAATAAAAATAATACGCAATTTAAGAGGGAGTTGGCTGCTGCTTTGAAGAATGTTACGACTATAAACTCATACTAACTCTTTAATTTAATACAATTATAAATCATAGTAATAATGACAAAGAAAGAACAACGCCTCCCCTTTCCAGCGATATATAATATGACATGGTTACTATTATGGGTTCCGACTATGACGGACTAAAATAGATAACACCTTACACAACAACAATATTTACATCTAGCCTCTTCTTACAACATTTCCTCTGTTTCTCTTTCGATGTATGTCCCTATAAAACTAATATTTAATGTAAGTATATACTGTTAAAGAATGAACTAAGGCATCGGAAAATATCACACTTAAGGTGTTACAGTGGAAAATCTTTGCTATCGCCATCATCGACAATCATGTTCTTATCATGTGTTAATCTACAAGGCGGGAAGTGCGTTACGACCGGCCAAACCAGTAAGCCTGTCAGCTTGGTCCGTAACAGCGCGGTGTCTTTATCACCGTGATAAGCATCGCGCTATTCTAAACATCACGCTCTCCTTTAAAACCGCTACATAAATCACAATTAAAGTTTATATATTCTAATAGGGAATGTAATGCTGCGTCTAACGATTATATGTTTTAAGGGATCTGAAAAGTATATATCAAATTATACAGCTAGTTTAAACATAACAGGGAACAGAGTGAGGCCTAAGTATCGTAATGATCAGAAATTCTTTGTAGCCCAGCCCGGCTACACATGCATGTAGGAAGATGGAGATGACAAGGGAGCGCAGCAGTCTTACTTTGGAATGTAGACTGATGGTCCTGTCTTTCCAAATGGGCTTCAACCTTGTCAAGGCAGCAGTTGTTTGTGCGATCCTGGAGAGGATTTCCTGTAGGGACCCATCGTCTGACACAATGGCTCCCAAATATTTGAAGCTATGCACTGTGTTGAGGGATTGGCCTTGGACTTTGATGTCCGTCTTGATGCACGGCTGTCTATAAGCGGTACGGTCAGATGGTGGCTAAATACAACCCTTGTTCTACCTCTTATGTTCTGTTCACGCTGGCTGAACCGCCCGTAACCAGATCAGAGACGCCCGCTGGACTTGGTGTAGTCTAGCCTACTGGCACTTGCCTTTAGTACTTTGTGGAGCTTTTAATTATTTTAACCAAGCCCATTGCTGTAGCCAGACCTTAACGAACTGCCGGCGCCCTCTCTTACGATTTTGTTATACATTTTAGAAATACATGACAGTTGTCCTTCACGCTATTAGAAACTACTTTTGCTAGCTACGCATAAGTATTTTATGCCTAACAAAAAATCCTGCTGAAACTGAATGTATTTTAAAAAAACTCATCCACTATTTACTATACACAAGAAAGCCCAAACAAACGAGAATACATTTAAAACCTCATCCAAAACAGCACAATTTACAAGACATGCTAGACCTATAACACACAACCAAAAGAGAGGGAGAGACACTACACACACAACCGATATGATACACACAGTAGACACATACACACAAACTGAATGTAAACACACAATCAAACACAGAGTAAATACAGTCAAGTTTTAAAGGACTTTATAAAACAAAGCTACAAACAAATGAGACGTACGCAAATTTCAAAGTACAACAATTTACAAGACAGGGCCTAGGGTAAAATAACACGTTACATTACATGATTATTGCTTTAGGTCAAGCGGACTCTTCCGAGCCAAATCAAAATAACACGTAATGAAATGTTATGTGTTTGTGGTTTTTTTTTCTATGGAGCCATGCATTCACTTGTGTGTGTGAGAGAGAGAGAGAGAGAGAGATTAAACATTTAATTAAATATCAGTCATCATATCCATATACAGCGCATGTAGAATGTGTATTGTATTTTCGAATAATCCAGTGCATGTAAATAAAAGTCACAGGAAGTCTATACAGAAAATGAGCAATGGAACTTAACACCATGCAAAAAAAATTAATGGTACTCACCAAAATACTGCAATTTACAATGAAAAAATACAAATGAGAAAGCATCGCATAGCTAGAGTACTAGTAGCATGCATGTAGGGAAAAGTCGGGTAATATTAAATGGAGTGTATATATATATATATATATTACACTTCGTTTCATGTTATTCGACTTTCCCCTACAATAACTTACAAAACAAAACAAACCAACACACAAACGTAAACACATGCACACAAAAAAGATGTGTGTTCTTTTTTTGACTGGAGACATTCATTCACGTTATGGATAGAGAGAGAGAGGGGGGGGGGGAGGGGAAGAGATATGCAATATTTAATAACATATCTTAGGCATGCCTATGCAGTGCGTGTACAATGGTTGTGTGTTTTCGATATAACCTAGTGAGTGTAGGAAAGTCACAGAACAAAATTAAAATGGGAAGAAAAATGTATTGTACTCACCTAAATAGCTATAAGGGGAGACAAATGTATGACAAATGTATTGTACTCACCTATAAGATGTAATCCCATGCCCCATGGCCCCAATGTAATGGCATTATGTAATTATGGTGATAGGGATATCCTGAATAAATCACCACTATAACTGTCATTGTCACACAACACGGCACACTGATCAAGCGGTTCAGTCATGATGTAAGGGTACATTGAATAGCCACTATACATGTCACTGTCACTCAACATGGCCTACTGACCAAGCGATTCAGTTATGCTGGTATAGTACATTGAACAATGGCAATCATAACTGTAATACATTACGCACACACACAACACAAACGATACACACACTGTACACATACACATACACGCGGTGGGCCCGCGCGGCAATGCAACAATTATGTGCGCGAGCCTGTTGTTGCCACCATTACCGCTAGAAAAAAGTTAATTCCCTGCAATTACAGAGGCCAGCAACCAAACACAAGAAGATATTTTATAATGTCGACCACATCACCAGAAAGTTCAAATTTTGTACTAAGTGACTTCAAATGGTGAACATTGTAGAAAGGATTTATATGTGTAATTAAAACGCGTATATATGCACGTACAAACACTAGATCGAAAACCAGTCCGTTGCAAGTCAGTGAAGGGCCGATCAGTACACACGGTCAAATCGACTAAAATATTACACAAACGAAATGGTATTCTGAGATTTAGTTAATTTATTCTGAGATTTAGTTTATACTAACACAAAACACAGATATGAAAGTAAAGAGAAAGAGATTTCTTTTATATTCTTTTATATAGCGCACTTACAAGCTCAGAGAGCTTCTCAAGGCGCTGGCCCGTAATATCCAGCAGTCACAAAATAGTTTGCTGAAGTCAGGATTCGAACCCACGTCGCCCAAGACGCACTCACACAAGTCGTGCGCTCTGACCACTGAGCTATCCCTGCCGCCAAGTAACTAAAATGCAAAAGATTACCACAATACAAACGATATTTAACATAAAATGATCAATTCTATAGCACTAAGATCGAGAATAATATCCACTGGAGTCATACTCCCTTCTTTGTCTGCTATGCGCATAGCGTGGGGCGGGCGGCGAACTTGTTTTTTCCAACCTAGTTCCAGTCATTCGCCGAAAAAGGCAACTACCGAAGTCGAACGAAGCTCTCCGAGCCGAGCGAAGCTATCCGATGTTTTACGAACGAATGCTGGCAGGACTACGTGAAACCACAGGCTGGGAAGTCTCGTCTTTCGTAGGCCTCAATTACATACTATACTACTACGTACGTATGTAGGAGGCCCATGAGTTTACAAAGACGAAAGAAAATACTTCAGAGCCTGTGATGAAACATCCGTGCCTAAAAAATAGCCGCTGTTGCTTCTAGATCTAATTCTATTTCGATCTGCACAGTTCAAGCTGTAAGTCAAGTCGAGATTCGCATTTTGAAGCAGTTATTATTATATGATGATTAATATTATTTTATGATGATTAATATACAGGGTGTTCCAAAAGTCTTGGGCACATTTGAAGTCCCCATATCTCAATAACTATGAATGGTAGTAAGATAACAGTTGTGCCATTTTAAAGCTAATTACCTTAAGTTTTTTTGTAAAGCTGTTGATTTTTTTATTTCTTTTCAGACCCATTAATGGCGTTCACTCAAACAGAAAATGTAGGGACGCGTTTAGCAAGAATTTGACTATCGGCTTGATGTGTGTCGTGTGACCAATGGTGCTCACATTGAACATCTTTGAACATTCCATGTAAAACTTGAGATTACAAGCTTTCTGAATTTACCAGATGCGTTTTTATATCCTTTATAGTTTCGGAAATATTCAATGTCAAAATGTGCCCAAGACTTTTGGAACACCTGTACTGACGCAATTAGCAATAAAGAGTAAAAGTAATACATAACACATAATGCACACATACAACGATTTCACATCTATATCAACAATAAAACCATGACTAAACTTCAAAGCGCTATGGATACGTTGATGTCCCTTCAGCACAACATGGCAAAGCAAGTTTATAATGGTCTCAAAAAACAGTGACATTTTTAGTGCAAGCACCAATGCAATTATTTATGTAACTAATATTATTCTTTTTAACTGATACAGTAAATTTGTTATATGTTATTCAATGATATGGATTTTAATAAGAAACACGTATTTAAAAAAATGTTGCGTGGCAGGCGAAAATTTCCATAAATCATCTGAAAACTTTGGTAAATCTATAAGAAAAAATAACCAGTAACACCATCTGAATATTTCTGGTTACACCCAACTTCAGCAAAAATAAACAAAACTTCACTGACCATCCCCATGGAGCACGCACAGCAGCACACCTATTTTTTTCTTTTATAATCCTTTAACACGCGGAGCGTAGGAATAATAATAATAATAATGATGATAATAATAATAATAATAATAATAATAATAATAATGATAACAAACCAATAATAATAATAATAATAATAATAATAATAATAATAATAATAATAATAATAACAACAACAACTACAACAACTACTACTACTACTACTACTACTACTACTACTACTGCTGCTGCTGCTGCTGCTGCTGCTACTACTAGCGAAGTTGTGGTCCTGATTTTGTGGTCCTGATTCGGCTCTTTGTAGTCCGCTGGACCCTGTAAGCAATGAATAACTAATTAGCTACTAATTTAACTGTGATCTCGAGTTGTCTTGATTTTGTGGTCCTGATTCGGCTCTTTGCAGTCCTCTGGACCCCGTAAGCAATGAATAACTAACTAACTATTAATTTTACTCTGATCTCGAGTTTTTTTTTTTTTTTTTTTTTTTAAATCCGCTTAGCCTATTCGTCCTTCTCAGAAAATTTAAAGATTCAAATATTATAAAGTATAGGCCTAAATATTATTAATTAGAATAATAATAATAATAATAATAATAATAATAATAATAATAATAATAATAATAACAAACCAATAATAATAATAATAACAACAACAACTACTACTACTACTGCTGCTGCTGCTGCTGCTGCTGCTATTACTAGCGAAGTTGTGGTCCTGATTTTGTGGTCCTGATTCGGCTCTTTGCAGTCCGCTGGACCCTGTAAGCAATTTATACATTTATTTACGTATAAAACGAACAATACAGGTCTAATAATTATATTCAGCTAGTGAACAAAGTATACCGTTGCGAAATGCTAATGTGTGTAAATCGAACAGAATTAGAAGCAACAGCGATAATGTTTAATGTCAACTAGTCGTAGTCATGCAAGCAACATTTCGTAACACATCGGAGAGCTTCGTTCGACTTCGGTGATTGCCTTTTTGGGCGAATGACTGGCATGCGGGAAAGGGAGTATCGCTGCCAGACCAGAGACGATGGCTGCGTAGCTAAAAATAGTTTTCAACCATCAGCTGAACGTTTATATTTCAATGAAGAAAGTTTCAGGCATGCAGTGCTTCAGATTGTTGGTGCGCCCGCGCCATTGGCGCATATTTTATCAGAATGGCGCGTAACAGACAAAGTGAATGCGCCAGCCTGGCGCGTTATAAAAATCAAGAAGGACTAGGTGAACATACGATACGAATTCCTTCGATTGTTAATGACCCATCTATTTCAAAATTGACCCATCATTTTGCATGGTCATTGGGCCCATGATGTCTGAAAACAATCTGAAGCACTGGGCATGGATGCCATTAGTGTTGTTGGTCATCATTTTGGTCTTCTCTGCACTTATTTCCATTCCATAAGCTCTGGAGTTGGTGTCAAGACTCTGTACCAGCTCTTCAAGTTCTTGTTCCTCTCCATCCAATCCATCAATGTCATCCGCAAAACGAAGATTGGAGATTGCTCAACCCCCTATGCTGACTGTGCCTTCGTGATCTGCAAGAGCATCTGACATAATGTGCTCTAGGAAGATGTTGAAGAGTGATGGAGAGAGTAGTCATCCTTGACGCACACCGATTGTTGTTCTGAACCAGTTCCCGATGACGCTGTTATGGAGGACTGCACTGGTAGCCTTGTCATACAGGCTTTTTATGACTTCACTAATTTTAGGGCTGATGTTGTACACTTTCATTGTTGCCCATAGAGCTGCATGCCAGACTCGGTCAAACGCCTTCTTGAAGTCTATGAACACATGATATAGATGTGGTTGGTGCTGCAGGTATTTCTCACAGATTAGTCTGAGGTTGAAACTCTGTTCAGTGGTACTTCGCCCTGCCCTCAATCCTGCTTGTTCTTCAGCTATGATTTGTTCAGCTTGGGGTTTCAACCTGTTGATTATTATTTTCAGGAGGACCTTGCTGGGATGGCTGATGAGGTTGATTGTGCGGTATTGTTCACACTCCTGAAGGTTACCTTTTTTGGGAAGAGTGATGACAAGCGACTGTGTCCATGATGTGTAGGCCACTCTCCACTCTGCCAGAACTTGTTACACATAATGGTGAGGGCATCAATCATCGCTTCTCCTCCTGCTTGTAGCTGTTCCGCGGGTAGATAGTCCACTCCCGCTGACTTCCCTTTCTTCAGCGATTGCACTGCTGCCTCAACTTCCTCCCGGAGGATTGGGAGGATTTCTTTTTCTTTTATGTTCTCGGGACATGCTAGAACTGATGGGTCAACATTTGGTGTATGGTTGTAAAGGTCAAAGCAGTACTTTGTCCATCTGTCCAAGATTTCTTGTTCTGTAAGGCATATGCCAGACTTGCTTTGGATCGTGGAGTCTTTGGGCTGTTTAACACTTGTCAGCCGCTTCACAGTGTGGTAGGCCTTCTTGCTGTTGTTCTTGTTCAGACTGTTCTCTATTTCCTGGCATTGATCTTCTTACATCCAGTTCTCCTTTGGGATGTCATTGTTGATTTTTCGGTAGACATGAGCTTCCTGTGAGGTTTTCTTTTTCATTTTTATCTCTCTTCGTTTATCACACAGATCCAAAAGTTCATGTGTGATCCATGGCTTCTTCTTTGGTCGGTGCTTGCCAAGGATCTCAGTGGCGGCATCTGTCACAGCTGAGTTGAAGGTGGTGGTTATGGTGTTGACATCTACTTCACCAGCCCCCAAAATGAGCAGTGGTGCAAATTTCCCTCCAAATGTGGCCTGAAATAGTTCTGCCACCTCCGGGTCTTGCAGTTTGTAATAAATAAAATAATAATAATAATACAGGATGCTATACGCGCCTTTGCCCAAATCATTCAGGCTCAAAGCGCGGCGATCTATACCAACATACACGCTCACCTGTCTCATCCACCCTCACACACACCAAACACACATCCATCACTCAAACAGGTGGTGTAAAGGCAGGGAGATCGCTATTAGAAGACGGAAAGAAAATCGAATTTTTATTTTTGAAATTTTTATATTGACTGCATCCTGTACCATTATTGAAGGGAGGGAGGAAACCCTCGGTGACCTCAATAGTCTCGTACCTAAGTCACATACGTTCGCCCCTTGCGGGAATTGAACCCGCGACCTTCGGCATAGGAAACCGGCGACTTATCCACTGCGCCACGAGGCCACCCCAGGTCGGACTTCAGTCTAGTGCACTTTAATTTTCCTTCCGCAGTGTGGCTCGCCTTGGCCCTGAGCACGTGGTCGTTGAACCTGTAGTCACGTGAGGTTCCTCCGCCCTGGCCGGTGACTTCTGTGTAGAAGACTTTCGCCAAGTGATGCCATGCTAACATCACCCCTGTTAGTCGCCTCTTACGACACGCCGGGAAACGTTGGGTCTATTCTATTTAATGTCCGAACCCACAGAGCATAATAATAATATAATATAATAATAATAACGGGTTTTTATATAGCGGGTACTTTAGCATACGACCAGACTTACCTCGCTTTACATAGTCATTACATAAAAATACATGCATTCGATCAAACACCGCTTTTGTTACAATACACCAAAAGATGGAACAGTAAAAGTAAGAGCTATTTACAACTATGTACAAAAAAAGACAAAAATAGACTAGCAAAATCTTATTCACAGCTATTTGTATGCCCGTTTAGACCCAGGAAAGGAAACCAGTATAAATATTTACAGCCGTGTACACACTTACGGATCAGACAGAAACAAAAGAGAAGAGAATGGCAGCGGGATACAAATCAGTCTGAATAATGCAGTTTGAATAGGTGGGTTTTGAGGGCCTTTTTGAATGCCTGTGTTGATTGTATGTTGCGGATAAGATAAGATAAGTTAAGATAAGATAAGATAAGACAACTTTATATCTTTTACAAGAAATTACATTGTGGTGTACAATTACAATCAACAAGGAATAAACATCACAATAATAATAACAATCATAACACACTCAGACACACACACACGCACACACACACATGTAATTTATTAAATAATGAGACAGCCTTTGGAATAAAACTGTTTTTAGTTCTGAGAGTTCGGACTCTTGGTGTTTGGTAGCGCCTTCCAGAAGGCAGTAGCTGGAAGTGGTGCGCAAGAACATGAGTGCTATCCAGCACAAAGCAACTGGCTTTCCGCACAACACGGCTTTCATACAACACCTGCAGACTCTCTTGTTTCACTCCCACAACCCTCCCGCAGACTTTCACTACTCGATCCAGCATACTTTTGTTTTTAACACACAAACTTCCATACCAGCAGATAAAAGAAAAGGTAAGAACTGACTCAATAAAAGAAGAGTAAAAGGTCTGAACGATGTGGCTACTGACTTGGAGATTTCGAAGTTTTTGAAGGCAGTAAATTCTAGACTGACAGTTTTTGTGGATGGCCTGGGTGTTTGCAGTGAAGTTCAGTTTCTCGTCAGTGATGGTTCCCAGGTATTTGTATTGGGTGACTCTCTCGATTGTAACACCATCAATGACAAGGTCTGGATTTAGAGCGTTGTTTTTACGAAAGTCAATTACCAGTTCCTTAGTTTTCTTGACATTTAAGTCCAGATAGTTTTGTTTGCACCAGGAGCTGAACCTATCAACTGCAGAGAAATACACAGCATTTGAATTAGACAGGTCCTCAAGGGTAGAATCATCCGAGTACTTTATGACCAGTTTGGCGTCAGTTCCTCTGCAGTCGTTTGTGTAGAGCGTGAAAAGTACCGGAGAAAGAACCGTACCCTGAGGAGCTCCTGTGGACGTTTGTTTGAGAGATGAGACAGCAGAGTGAAAGCGGACGACCTGAGATCTGGACACGAGGAAGTGAACGATCCGCAGGACGAGTCTAGGAGGGACAGTGTAAGACAAAAGCTTCTGAGCCATGAGGTGTGGCTGTATGGTATTGAAAGCAGAAGAAAAGTCTATAAATAGAATACGGACAAAGGAACCAGTGGTCTCTAAGTGATCATAAGCATTGTGGAGATGTCAATCAATCAATATTTCATTTATTGTCTATTCACAAATTCAGGTGATATTAGACAATAATTAATAACAACAACAATATAATCAATTCACAATTAAGAACCTTATAACAAAATGGAATGAAAGGGGAAGAGGGATTTAAC
The DNA here is from genome assembly GCA_036898135.1 of Oncomelania hupensis. Lineage (NCBI taxonomy): Eukaryota > Metazoa > Mollusca > Gastropoda > Littorinimorpha > Pomatiopsidae > Oncomelania > Oncomelania hupensis. Next base: position 4,854,336 of record CM072526.1, on the reverse strand, counting down.
ATCAAATTATAAAAGCCTACCAATAGGAGTCATTGCAATAATTTTCACAACTGCTGTTATCTGTGAATGATGTAATACATCATCTAAAGAATGTACATATTCAGTCAAATGATGTCCTTGGTTTTCATACAGTGCATTTAAAACTGGAAATTCTAATAAAATATGGTAAACTGATATATTTTTGCCACACATACACTGAATATCTGCTGAATATTTAGTATTCTATGAGTTCATTCTTAACTTGTATATTAATTTTGACAACTGTCGTGAACAGTTTGGTATAGTAACCTTTTTTAATGCTAGTATCTTGACATACTACTTTTTCTAATAAGGAATACATTTCAGGACAACACAAACTCAAATTGTTGACAGAAATGGAATCTTATGATCTTAGTGCTCCCTAAATTTTAATGCAGGAATGATAAAGGCCGATCCACTATCTAAAGAATCTAATACCGAACCATCTGTAAAAATCTTCAAATGGTTTAAATAATTATTTTCAATATGCTCTTTTACCTCAGTAACTAAGAGATTAGTGTTATCATCATTTTTAGTTACACTATAATCAATGTTAAAATTTGCCTTTCTGTGCTCCCATGGTGGAATAGGTGATATTAGGGGCATAACAGGAATTGCTGTGATATCAATGTTACACTTTTGAAAAAGATCTTTTGTATAGTTCTTAATTGGCTGCAAATAATTAATATGTTTAGTTCTTTTGGGATAATCTTCTGCATCTATAAAAATTTCTTCTTGTACTTAATTAGGGACAGATAAACATCTTAGTACATATTTTGAAGTCGCTAAGTGACGTTGTTGGTTTAACGGTAATATTCCAGCTTCTTGGTATGTTTTAATTGTATTAGCATGAACTGGAACACCTAATGCAACTTAATAGCTCTACTGTCGATGCTTTGTAATTTATTTAATAATGTATTGTTTGATGAAAAGTACACCTCCTGACCATAAACAAGCTTTGAACGGACTAGTGATATTGCTAAATGTAAGAGGGATTTAACTGACACCAATTTTGTACACAAATAATATTTAATAAATTTAGGGATTTTCTTGCCTTTGTTATTAAATGTTCAATATGTAATTTCCAGTTTAATTTAGAAGTTAGCTGAACACCAAGAAATTTAACCTGTTTCTTATATATAAGAATCTCATCATTTAATTTCAAAACAGGTAAACATTTATGATTAATACCATTAATAAAAAGCATTAAAAACGTTTTTTTAGATGACAATTCCAGACCATTTTTTCTCATAAATAAATTAAGTTTTTCAGTTCTTCTTGAAACAGTGTTTGTACATGTGTTATTACTCTCTGTTTAGTATGTTTTCGAAGAGATGTATTAATCCACATGGCAATATCATCAGCGTACTGAACAACATTTATTTGATTAGAAATAACCGTGGGAAGATCGTGAATAAGTATTGAAAACAATAATGGAGCAATTATAGAGCCCTGAGGAATTCCCATGTCAATGTTATGATAAGATGAATAAGTGTTTCCTACTCGTGTACATATAGATCTACCATTTAAATAATTTTTTATATAATTATACATATGACCACTTATTCCAATATTTTAAAATTTATATAACAATCTTGCATGCCACACACTGTCATATGCTTTTTTGACGTCGAAAAATGCAGCAAGAGTACTTTTTCTATGAGCAAACTGTTTTTTAATATGACTAGTTAATTTTACCAAGTGGTCAGTTGTGCATCGACCTTTTTGAAATCCTGCCTGATTTTTAGGAATTATGTTGTTCTTTTCACAAAAATATGTGACTCTTTTCTGAATTATTTTTTCAAATACTTTTCTTACATGTGAGTTCAATGCAATTGGTCTATAATTAAGAATTGAGGAACGAGATTTACCTTGCTTATGTACTGGAACAACTACTGACTTCTTCCAGATAATAGGGAGAGTTCCACTCTGCCAACACTGTTGGAATAATGAATGTAGTAATTTTTTTTCCATTTCAAAGGCAAATGCGTTAATAATTGATATGACATTCCATCAATCCCAACTGCAGTCTTGTTAGATGAAAATGATTGTAAACAGTCTAAGAACTCTTCAAATTCAATAGGGGCATTTATAACATTTAGTGCTTTAAATTCCCACTGTCGCTGTCTTACTCATTTGCTCTTTCCCATTCCTGATCTGTCCTATCACTCTGCTATACTATCTTCTTCTTCGCTAGATCAATGACCTACCTTTTTTCTTGAAAACTCTTCCTGGACAAGACTCCTTGTTTGTGTATGAGGTCTGTTGGATCAGCTTGGGAGTGTTGGACGCTTTCTGCCGGGTGGTCACTAGGGCTTCCTATGATGTTATTATTTAGCACTATAGGCATTTTATATGTATGTGTTTTGTTGATAATGTATAATGATGTTTGTATTCTATTTTGTTTTTGTAACCGGGGGTTCTTGTAGTTGGGGTAAAGCCTCAGCCGTCCCCTGCGTGGGATGTCTTTATTGTAAAGTGACTGGCCGGTGGAGGGCATTCAATTTTCCCACTAGGGTTGTTTCGGCAGATCTTTTATGCGGATTGGGGGTTGTCCGGTCCTGATTTGGCTCGGAAGAGTCCGCTGGACCTAAAGCAACAATCAATCAATCTTCAGTTTTATTTTTAATCCAATGCTTATATAAGTCTTTTTTTTTTTTTTTTTTTTAATTTACAGCTGTTTCACATTCACTATTCCACCAAGAATTTCCAGATTGGTTATTTAGTTTCTTAGATTTACATTTTGGAATGTATTTTTCTGCTGCTGTTATTATATTTTTTCTAAAATTTGAATAAAACACATCTATATCATCATGAATAATACTGTCAGTATCGATGGCATTGAGATGTGCTTGAAAATCATCCCATATTGTAAATTTATATTTAAATTTAGGAATGATGTCTTCTGTTTTATCATCTTTATCATAATCAACATCCTTGAGCTTAATAATAATTGGTAGATGATCACTTCCTAGACAATCGTCTAGCGGAGACCAAGTGCAAGTTATTGCTAAGTCAGGTGTTGTAAATGACAGATCAATTGCCGTGGGCCTGTGGTATGAAACATCAGGGATTCTTGTATACTGACCGTCATTTAAGAGGCATAATTTAGAGTCCAAAATATTTTCAACTAAACGGCTACTTGTTACTTGTGGAGATGTAAGGGAAGGGAATTCCACTGCTTGGGTGCAGAGTAAGCGAATGCACGTTGGCCGTATGTCTTAGTGTGGGTGACGGGAACCTTGAGTGTGTGAGTGTCAGCAGAAGATCTTTGTCACGGACCAGTTTTATAGTATTTCGGTCCGATGACTTTATGTATTGTAGTCTCTTCCTGTGAGAAGATATAAATGCTAATATTTTGTATTGATAACTAAATTCTGATAGGTTGAGCTAGTCACACGACGGCTCACCAGTGTACATTCAAAAATAATATTCATTCTTTTCTTGACTATACAAAGGAGTGGTGGTTTTGAACTTCTGGCAGCTGTGTCTGCAGGTATATATTGTTTATCTTTAAAATATTGTATTATAAACATAATAATATTTTTCAATGTTCATATTCTACTTCTTATGTAATAGAATTAATAATAAATAATTTTGATATTAGTATGAAGGATGGAATGGGGAGGTGATGGAGATGGCGGATCGTGGTATGTTTTTGATTAATGAATTGAAGTTGGATTATTATTTGATTTGAAGTTGAAAATTCAAATTGTAGTGTATAGCATTATATTGATTTTTGTGAATGAAATTAATCGGCGTCAAGGTGTAATAATCAGTTGTTATAATTAGTTTTACAATTTGCGTATGGGTGAATTGTATTGCTGGTCTTGTCCCGTCACACATAGGAGAGGGAGGTAGATGTAGTAATCAAAAGAGAGTCTATGTATCAAGAAATTTAGTTTGGTAAACTCGTGTGTTTACAGAAGTTTCTGGCTGGGGGCCTCGAGGCGGAAGAAGAAGAAGACGAAGAAGGAGAAGAAGAAGAGTGTCAAGAAGAAGACGAAGCTTCTAGAAGAAGGAGAAGCGGAAGAAGGAGAAGACGAAGAAGGAGAAGCAGAAGAGTGTCAAGAAGAAGACGAAGCTTCTAGAAGAAGAAGAAGAAGAAGAAAGAAGAGGAAGCAGAAGAAGGAGAAGAAGAAAAGCGAGATAGAGAAGCAGAAGAGAAGAGGAAGAGAAGCAGAAGAGAAGAAGAAGCAGAAGAAAAAGAAGGAGCGGAAAACGAAGGAAGAAGAGGAAGTAAAGTAGCAGAAGAAGGAAGGAAGGAGGAAACAGAAAGAAGAAGCCGGAGAAGAAGACGAAGAAGAAGACGAGAAGCAGTGGCAGCAACAACAACAGCAGTAGCAGCAGCTGCCACAGCAGCAGCAACAGTAGCAGCATAGAAGGTGGAGAAGGGAACGGTGAAGAGAGAAGAAAGCCTAGGTCCGAGAAAAGAATAAGGACAGGGAGAAAACGAGGGGAACGAAAGAAAGTGCATAGACAGAGACAGAGGATATACTTGGACCAAATAATCAAACATTCCTCAGTGAAACTCGTTTCGGTAACTCTGTGGACGGTGACCGGGATTCTTTATGCGTTGTTGTGAGTGTGTGTAATTCACGGATTAATCCTACAAGAACGTGAGTACAGAACAAATTGTATATATATCAACTATCAACTGCAACTATATAATTTGTTCTGTACTCACGTTCTTGTAGGATTAATCCGTGAATATATATACTCTGTTATATATATATATTTGCGACGAACAATCTTCTATGTCCGTGGTCCACTGGAATCTCCACTTTAATTCCTATACATATACACCTTAACTACACACATAGAGAAGTAAGTAAATCTCTACATATTCTCTGGTACAGCCACTGGTCTGCAATAATACACCTAGGAGAAACAACAGTGGGTCTGTAGGGAATACTTCATGGTTTCGAAAACCGGTCGGGTTCGCCACATGGTCAAGCAAAGTTTGACTAACATTCACAATTCTAAACATGGCAAAACTTCACAAACATAATTCAGCAATAATATCAATATATCGCGGTGAAACAAAAGATAGATCATTTACCTTTTTGACAATGTCAGGCTGTGGCTAACTAGGTTGACTTGAATTTCACCAGTCCCTGCTTTCGACTTCAATTAAACAATGAAACATTTCCAAGGATCAAACTTTCACAATTATAAAAGGTAAAACCGCTTAGTAATCCGTTTATATGAAACGAGAGTGCAAAATCATAAGAGATTCTGTAAAGATCTCCCGATCAAGTTACAGAGTTCTGCACATCTGCCGGTGGCCATGTTGACCGAAAGCCTCTCACAATTCTAAACATGGCAAAACTTCACAAACATAATTCAGCAATAATATCAATATCTCGCGGTGAAACAAAAGATAGATCATTTACCTTTTTGATAATGTCAGGCTGTGGTTAACTAGGATAAATTGAATTTCACCAGTCCCTGCTTTCGTCTTCAATTAGAGAGATATTTCAGAGCTTAGCTCTGTCACGTGTACCGTCCAGACAAAGAATGACCCTACCTAGCTTGTGGTCGGCAAAAGCTCGTGAAAATCTAGTCTACAAGTGGCTCCCTCTGGCGGGTGATGGTGGCTATACGTCAGCAGGCTTAGGCTACGGCCTATCTGTGAAGCTATGGCCTACACATGTGTAGTACATCCTAACTGCTAGTCTTATGGTCAGCGACTTAACTTACATAAGCCAAAGCAGACTGAGCGTGTAGGCTTGCAGCCTTAGTGCTGTGTTGATCTTGCCTCTCGCGGGGCTGTTTAACACTTGTGAGCCGCTTCACACTCTGGTAGGCCTTCTTGCTGTTGTTCTTGTTCAGACTGTTCTCTATTTCCTGGCATTGATCTTCTTTCCAGTTCTCCTTTACTTTGCGCATACCTTTTCGGATGTCTTTGTTGATTTTTCGGTAGGCATCAGCTCCATGTGAGGTGTTTTTTTTCTTTTTCATCTCTCTTCGTTTATCACACAGGTCCAAAAGCTCAGGTGTGATCCACAGCTTCTTCTTTGGCCGGTGCTTTCCAAGGATCTCCGTGACGGCATCTGTGATCCAAGGTCTGAAAAAATGTGGACAGATTATCACTGACAGAAAGCACGTGGCTGACTTGTTGGCCTCTGCCATCCATCACAATTCTTCCTCTGCTCATTATTTCCCTAAAGTCAAAACATCAAAGATAAAAAAGAAAGAGAACCCTGCTTTTTTGACTCCGATAATTGAGAACCATATATCCTTCCCTTTTCTATGGAAGAATTGACAAAGTCCATCTTGAAATCCAATAATTCTGCTTCTGGCCCTGATGATACTCATTATCAGTTAATTTCGCTCCTACCTAAAGATTCCCTTAAAATTCTCTTGGCTGTGTTTAATCATATCTGGTCTTCTGGATACTTTGCCCCATCTTGGCAGGAAGCAGTTATTGTTCTAATTCATAAACCTGGTAAGGATCACTCTGACCCAAACAACTACAGGCCCATTGCCCTTCAAAGCTGTTTATGCAAACCTATGGAAAGGATGATCTATGAGCGTTTTATAGGGCAGTTAGAATCTATCAACGCTCTTCTCTCAGTGTGGTTTCCGCAAAAACAGGAGCACTTCAGATCATCTCATTCGATTCGAGTCGTTCGCCAGAAATGCGTTGGTTAAAGGTGAACATTTTGTTTCTTTGTTGTTTGATCTAGAAAAGGCATACGACACGACTTAGAAGTTTGGGATTCTAAACGATCTGGAACTCCTAGGCTTCTGTGGGAACATACTCATTTTTATATAAAAAATTTTTTACCGATAGAAAGTTTTAGATCCGACTTGGCTCCACTTTATCAGATTCTTTTGAGCAGGAGATGGATGTCCCTCAGGGTAGCATTTTATCTCTTCTTTTGTTTAACATTAAGATCAAGAACATAGTTCAAAACGTCAAATCTGGCATAGATAAATCTTGTTTGTTGATGATTTCTCCATCTCGGCTAAGGGTAAAACCTTGGCTGTGGTGGAGTGTCAACTTCGGCTTTGCAAAGATAACATTCAGGGGTGGGTAGAAGAAAACGCCTTCCAATTTTCGATTTCTAAAACCGAATGCATTCAATTTCATCGCAAATAGAACCAGGTTTTGAACCCTTCTCTCCATGTTTATGGCCAACCCATCAAAGTTTCTTAACAAGTAAAATATTTGTTTTTTTTAACAGCAAATTTACTTTTCTGCCGCATATTAAATAACTGAGGGAAAGCTGCCAGAAAGGCCTTAACGTTTTGAAAGTTATCAGCCACACAGACTGGGGAGCAGACAAAGCAAACTCTGCTCCTCCTCTATCGTTCTCTGGTACGCTCTAAATTGGATTATGGTAGTATCGTATATGGTGCTAGGAAAGCCTAGTTGAAAGCCATGGATCCAATCCACCATCAAGGTCTTCGGATCTGTCTGGGGGCGTTTCGCACTTCACTGAAGGAAAGTGTCTACACTGAGGCTGGCGAACCTCCCTTGGAGATCCGCAGGCTTCACCTCGCCATGAATTATTTTCTCAAAATTAAACAAACCCTAAAAATCCTGCTTATGATTGTGTTCTAAACCCGTTATTTACACTTAACTACTCCAACAAACCGATAGACATTCCTCCTTTTGGTATCAGAAGACGTCCTCACTTTGACAATGCAGGCATAGATGTTGACTCTGTTAATGATGATCAATTGCTAACTGTACTTCCACCTTGGAACCTCATCAACCTTATTATCAACTTCACTCTTACATCCTTCAAAAAGACCGAAACTTCCGAAACTCTTTATAAGCAACTTTATCTCGAACAATGTTCGTTGTATAAAGGATATGAAAAACTTTTTACAGATGAGTCGAAGAAATGAGACTCAGTTGCTGCTGCGTCGATCTCTGGGAGACACAAAGACCAGCCTTTGCAACAGCGTTTACCTGATTTTTGTTCTGTTTTGACAGCTGAGCTCAAGGCAATTCATCTAGCTCTGAAACAGGTTTATCAATCCAAATGAACCTCGTTTTTAATCATATCTGATTCACTGTCAGCACTTCAGGCTCTTTCCACGAGAAAGATGTCGCACCCTTTTCTGGCAGAGATCCATGACCTCCACACACAACTTGTTTTTGAGGGTAAAGATATAGTTTTTATGTGGGTACCTAGTCAATATTGCAGTGGACAAAGCGGCTAAAGAAGCTCTGCATCTAGATTTCCCTTAAGAGATTTTCCAGTTTGTTCCATACTCTGACCTGCATTGTATGACTGGATCTCATTGTAAACGGCTGTGGCAGACTGAATGATCTAATCAAATCAATAACAAAGTGTTTCAAATTCTTCAAGATTTGTCTGCTTCTTTGCCTAACTTTGCGTCCACCCGCAATGAAGAAACTGTTATGGCTCCTTTCATAGTGGGCATACTTATATCACCCATAGTTAACCTTTGAAAGGAGAAGAACCACCATGGTGCTTTGCTTGGTTGATGGAAAGGAAAGATATGTTGGTTTAATACCTTTTAATTAGATTTTTAAAGCATGCAACAGTCAACACCTGTTTCAATTTTTACATAATGTTGGTTTGTTTTATCGCATATAATTTATATCGTCTTGTTTTGTATTCTTGGTTGGATTTTATTGGTGAGACTGATTTTATTTACATCTTTTATCATATTTTAAATGTTAACAGTTTAGTCTGATTTTACTTAATTTTGTGCGGTCCTGATTCGGCTCTTTGGAGTCCGCTGGACCTTATAAGCAATGTGTATCTACATTTATCTATCGCTTTGGCCCCGATCACGTGGTCGTTAAACATGTAGTAACATAAGATTCCTTCGTCCTGGTCGGTGATTTCTGAGTAGAAGACTTTCGCCCAACAGACCCCATACACAAATGAGGAGTTTTGGAAAAGTTTTCAAGAAAAAGGATAGGTGGCTGACATATTGAAAGATTTTATACCGTAGAAAACAGAAAAGAAAAGCTAAGCGTGACACAGAAAGGGGAAATCTGATGCACTAAATTTCAAGAAAATGGAGCAACAGTTACTATTTATACGAAAAGATCCCCCGGTATCCCAAATGGATTTGGACTTTTCCTTATTGCATCAGCTACGTCCGGTTTTCTTCTGTAGTGCCAGGGGAAAGTATTTAAAACAATTTAAAAAAAACTTAAACAAGGCATCTGTACACTCTAATAATATCCAGTTTAAAGAATTTCTTTTTTTCAAATTACGTCACAGCGATGAAAACACTTAATAATAATATCATAGTTTTGTTTTAGTTTCAAAGGATCTGTACTCTCTAATTACATATGAAATTTAAAAGAATGTTTTAATGTTTTTAAATGTCTGACGTCACGATAATTACATCATCTGTGCCGGGGGTTTCAGTATAAATAGTATCCCCACTTTCAGGAAATTTAGTGCTTTAAATTCCCATTGTCGCTGTCTTTCTCCTGTGTTCTTTCTCATTCCTACTCTGTTCTATCAATCTACTATACCAAACTTCTTCTTCACTAGACCAGTCACCTACCTTTTTTCTTTAAAACTCTTCCAGGACAAAACTCTTCATTTGTGTGTGAGATGTGTTGGATCAGCTTGAGAATATTGGACGCTTTCTGCCAGGTGGTCACTGGGGCTTCCTATAATGTTATTATTTGGCAATGTAGGCAGTTTATATGTATGTGTTTTGTTGATATTTTATAATGATGTTTGTATTCTATTTTGTTTTTGTAAACGGGGGTTTGATAAATTAGAGTATAGACTCAGCGTCCCCTGCGTGGAATGTCTTTATTGTAAAGTGACAGGCTGGTGGAGTGCCTTCAATGTTACCACTAGGGTTGTTTCGGCAGATCTGTTATGCGGATTGGGGGCGAGTCCTCTATCAGCGAAGTTGTGTGGTCTTGATTTTGTGGTCCTGATTTGGCTCTTTGCAATCCGCTGGACCTTGTAAGCAATGAATAACTAACTCTTTAAGCGAAGTTGTGGGTTTGATTTTGTGGTCCTGATTCGGCTCTTTGCAGTTCGCTGGATCCTGTAAGCAATGAATAACTAACTTACTTTTACCTTGGAGGCATAAGTAAAGTCTAAGTACATACCAAATGTGAACCAAATCCATCCAGTAGTTTGAGAAAAAATAGAATTATAAAAAATGTGAATTAGTGACGCCATTATGATGCATTTTTTTCTTCTGGTAGGGTCCACTATTTCCTAACTAAGTTCTAAGTTTCAAAGAAATCCGTTTATTGGTTTTAGGGAAAAATCCGCAATGTAACCTCCAGACGCCGGTCGAAGCCAAAACAACAGTTACCGAGACTATAGCTCGGGAATTAATACTAGGCCCCTACTACTAATAGTAATGTGTCCTTATCGATAAAACTATTGATGGTTTCACAAGAGCCCCGTTTCCACTGCTTTTAAGATTTTACTAGTAGTAAAACAGTAGTAAAACTTAGAAGGAAGTAGTAAAACAGTAGTAAAACTTAGAAGATTACTGGTAGTCTATAGCAGACGATTAAGGTATTACTGATGTGTACACACACTGCGAGCTTGACGCGAGCCGTGTAGTGACATCATCGCAGCATACGATGGTGTTTCGAATTTTACATCCACTTAGATTTTTCAGCCAACCGGGACACAAGTACAGTGGATAGAATCAGTTCTGGCCGATTCAGCCAAAGCCAGGTAGAGGGTCAGTCGAGTTTGAAACGCTGAGCAGTACACAGTACTCTCTGACAGAATCTCTCCTGAGAAGATTAGACAGCAGTACTTGTTGAATATTCGAATTCAAATCAAGTAGCCACGGCCTGACATTGTCAAATAGGTAAATGAACATACTTCTGTTTCATCGTGATGTATTTATATTATTGTTGAATTATGTGTGAAATTTGCTATGCATAGAATGATTTGTTAGTCAGACTTTGCCTGACCACGTGAAGAAGCCGACCACGTGTCGAGCACGACCGGGTTTGACGCCATGTTGTCTACCTGACGGAACCACTGTTGTTTACCCTATATGTGTGCTTGCAGACCAGTGGCTGTACCCGAGAATGTTTATGATATTAATATTTCTTTATGTGTATAGTTAGCCACGATTTATATTTATATATGTATAGGAAATTAGAGTGGAGATTCCAGTGGACCACGGACTTAGCAGAATGTTCGTCGCTTATGTATAGAAATGTGGAGCTATCACTGAGGGCTACTTTGGCCTTCAGTGAGACGCTCTGCACAGAGCTATTACACAGGGTTGTGCAGAATTTCGTCTCATATGTTACAGACGAGCAGGCGTTATATCGTGAGCCCAACTCAGCAAAGGATAGAACCTAATCGACGCTTAGATTTGGCTGCCGAGGCATCTACAGCATTATGCGCAGATAGCCCACCTGTCGAACACGAGCCACGACAACACAGATTGTCCCGGAAGCGACCGCAACGCAGCGCTTCAACCACGCAGTTAAGTGCAACAAGAAACCGTGCACTAAAACTCTGTATAAACAGGACCACAGTAGTCCACTCTTCAAGACTTCTGACCCTTAAGGCAGAAAGTAGCCAGTGCCTGATGAAGAAAAAGTAGCTGCCTAGATTATCAACGATCGAATCATTCGCATTGACAATTGAACTTTTAAGTTAGTTTCGTACTTCGAATATAGTGTATAGAGTAGAGGAAATAAATGTGTGATTTTTACTGTTATCAAGTGGCTGGACTATTATGTTTCATAGCCTGTGAAAGCTAGAGTGACATTGATCTTTTACCATTTTTCTATCTATCTCTGTACCCCAGCCTAAACAGACCGAGCTAAACAAATAAATGTATTAAGTGAAGTCAAAGGGGGGATAACTAGCTATCCCCATCGACTATACAATACAATACAATACAAGATTATTGCTTTAGGTCCAGCGGACTCTTTCGAGCCAAATCAGGACCAGAGAGACGTTATCTTAAAATATTATAAAATGTTTCAAATCTTAAAAAACAAGCCTGTTACTCTTAAATACTCAAACAAAATTTCACATGACACCTCTTTAAAAGTCTTCTTTAAAACTGATGTATTAAAAATATATTCTCTTCCTTCAATCAAATCACTAAATTCAGTCCAATCAATAAAATTCAAACTAAATAAAACATGTCGATATGATTTATATGCGATAAAACAAACCAACATCATGTAAAAATTGAAAAAGATGTTGACCATTACATACTTTAAAAATCTCTTTGAAAGATATTGAACCAAAATGTTTCTCTTTTATCAAGCAGGTCAGCACATTCAGACATGAAATGACGAACGGAGAAGGATTTATCACATGCAAAGCACCATGGTGGCTCCTCTCCTTTTAACAGGAAAATGTGGGTTACATAAGTATGCCCAATATGAAGGCGAGACAAAACTGTTTCTTCTTTACGAGTGGATGCATAGTTAGGCAAAGAATCTGACAAATCAGGAAGAATATGAAACAATTTGTTGTTGATATAACCAGACCAGTCAGTCTGCCACAGTCGTTTACAATAAGATCCAGTCATACAACGTTGGTCAGAATAGGGCACAAACTGGAAAATCTCTGGAGGAAAATCGAGATGCAGAGCATCTTTAGCCGCCCTGTCCACTGCAATGTTGCCGCGGATGCCCATATGACCAGGTACCCACATAAAAACTATCTTTTAACCCTCAGAAACAAGTTGTGTATGGAGGTCATGGATCTCTGCCAGAAAAGGGTGTGATATCTTTCTCGTGGAAAGAGCCTGAAGTGCTGACAATGAATCGGACATGATTAAAAACGAGGTTCTTTTGGATTGATAAACTTGTTTCAGAGCGAGATGAATTGCCTTGAGCTCAGCTGTATAAACAGAACAAAAATCAGGTAAACGCTGTTGCAAAGGCTTGTCTAAGTGTCTCCCAGAGACCGACGCAGCAGCAACTGAATCTCTTTTCTTTGACCCGTCTGTAAAAAGTTTTTCATATCCTGGGTATAAGGCACACTGTTTTAAATACAGTTGGTTATAAACGGTTTCAGATGTAGTGTTTTTGAGGAAAGCGGACAATTGCCAATTAATGTTGGGGGTACATAATTTCCATGGAGGAGCTTCAGTCCGAAGCTCATCATCGTTGATGGAAGCAACATCAATGCCTGCTTTTTCCAAATGAGCCTGCATTCTGATGCCAAACGGGGGAATTGTGTTAGGTTTGGCTTCAAATTTCTGAACAAGATCTGAGTTGAAAACACAGTCATAAGCAGGGTTCATGGGATCAGTTTTTAATTTTAGATAATAATTCAGTGACAATTTTGTACGTCTGAGCTCCAGCGGGGGTTCGTTAGCTTCCACGTATAGGCTTTCACAAGGGGAGGTGCGAAAAGCACCCATAGCAATGCGTAGTGCCTGATGAGCAACTGGATCTAACATCTTAAGATAAGATTTTCTAGCAGAACCATAAACAATGCAACCATAGTCTAACTTGGATCTAATTAAAGAACGATATACAAGCAATAAAGTTTTCTTGTCAGCACCCCAGTCTGTACCACTAATAATCTTGAGCAGGTTGCAGGCCTGTTGACATTTAGTTTTCAAATTTTTCAGATGAGGAAGGAAGGATAGCCTTTGATAAAAAATAACACCCAAAAATTTGACTTGTTGGGCCGCCTTTATTGGAGTTTTATTGAGGATAATAGTAGGGTCTTGAATAATTCCCCGGTGCTTGGAAAAGTGAATACATTCAGTTTTTGCTTCAGAAAATTTAAAACCATTTTGTAAAACCCAGTCTTCAACGGCCTTGACACATAACTGTAGCTGACGTTCTGCAGATGCCAAAGTTTTACCTTTGGCTACTAACGCAAAATCGTCAACAAACAAAGAATTGTCAATTCCCCGTTTAACGGAACGAACAATATTATTTGTTTTAATATTAAACAGCAAGGGAGACAAGATGCTACCCTGAGGCACTCCCATCTCCTGTTCCCTCGTATCTGACAAAGATCCCCCAACCTTAACCTGAAAGATTCTGTCCGTTAGAAAATTGGATATAAACAGAGGTAAATGTCCCTTCAAACCCATTTCTTGTAAATCTGAAAGAATGCCATATTTCCATGTGGTATGATAGGCTTTTTCCAAATCAAACATGATGGCAACGACACGTTCACCCTGGACGAACGCGTTACGGATAAAAATTTCCAGTCGCACCAGGTGGTCAACAGTACTTCGACCACTTCGAAAGCCACACTGAGTGTTGGATAAAATATTATTTGTTTCTAGATCCCACAGTAAACGAGAATAAACCATTCTTTCCAGCGTCTCGCATAAGCAAGACGTTAAGGCTATTGGTCTATAGTTTGTTGGGTTAGTATGGTCTTTGCCAGGTTTAGGAATGGGTATAATAATGGCCTTTCTCCAAGAGGGAGGAAAGGTGCCAGTGATCCAGATCTGATTGAAGATGTCCAGCAGTTGAGACCGTGAGTACCTTGTTAAATATCTGAGAAATTGATAATGTACATCATCCGGTCCAACTGCTGAATCTGCACTTTTGTTAATTGCATCGTCAAGCTCGACTAATGAGAACGGAATGTTGTAATCTTCAGAATTATCGGAGGTAAAATTTAACTGTTGTTTTTCTTTACGGGTTTTAACTGTTTGAAAAGGGACAGAATAATTTTCAGAGGAAGAATTTGCAGCAAAAGAAGAAGCCAAAAGATCAGCTACTAATTTTATATCTCCGATTACGTCCCCCTTCACAGTAAGGCATGGGCTCACCTGTTTGTTACTTTTATTTTTGAGTTTGCGGACCACTTTCCACACCTTCGACAGTTTCGGTTTCGAATTAAGCGTGAAGCAGAAACCGCTCCACGATTCTCTTCTCTTTCGTTTGAAGAGCTGTCGGCATTGCGCTCGCAAACGTTGGTGGTTCTGTTTATTTTCAGTGCTTGGGTGCAAAAACATAGTTCTTAAAGCTTTTTTACGAGCTTGCTGAAGTTTTCTACGTTCATCGTCAAACCAGGTTTTTTTTAGTGTGTGAGGGTTTGACGAAGTTTGCGGAATGGACTCCTTGGCACTGTTTATAACTATGTCAGTGTAAAGCTGTATTGGATCTATGGCATTCACAAATGTTTGTTTCTTAGCACGTAACTGAACCTCAGACAGGTTAGAAAACAGACTCCAGTTAGCTTGTTTCAGTTTCCACCTGCCATGAGTTTGCTCACGGTTGTCTGAATCATGTTTTAATAAAACCGGAAAATGGTCGCTGCCATGGAGATCTTCTAAAACTGTCCATTTAAAATCCAAAAGTAAGGAGGGATCACAGATTGATATATCAATGTGGGACAAAGAAGCGGTTCTTGAACAGGAAAAAGTTGGAGCACCCTCGTTCAAAGTTACTAGATTTAACGAGTCTAAAATGTCTTCAATTATTTTCCCCTGAGAATCGGTACGATCGCTACCCCACAGGGGAGAGCGTCCATTAAAATCTCCCAACAACAAAAAAGGAGTAGGTAACTGTTGAATCAAATTCTCAAGGTCATTTTTGTTTACATTTATGGATGGGGTCAAATATATAGAACAAACTGTGAGGGATTTAAAAAAAGATATTCTAGCTGCAACTGCGGGTAAACTTGTATTAAGTGAAATTGGGTTAAAGGGGACGTTTCTATCAATAAAGAGTGAAACGCCTCTAGAAGATATACAATCAATAGACGAATAACCAGTAATATTTATAATCTGTTTCTCTGATAAGAGAGTTTCCTGAAGGGCCAACACTTCAGGTCGATGCTCTGTCAGCAGACAGCATAGCTCCTCATAATTTGCCCTTATCCCTCGGATGTTCCATTGTAAAATGGCCATAAAAATGAAGTAAAAGAATGCTAAAATTTTCATCTCTGAGATCACAATTACATCTCTTAAGTTTTCGGACCCTCGTCCATCTCTTCATGGTCCATCAACCCCCCGAAACGGTTCTCCGTTTCGAGAGGCTGATGCTTGGAAGAAAGGGGTCCGGGCCTTTGATTTTTTGTCAAAGGCCTGGAACCCGAACTGCCAGCCGACTTCCTCCCCTTCTCCCCAGCACCGTACTTTATATCCTCCCTCTCCCCCTCACCCCTTCCAACCTTTCCCTCTCCTCCTCTAACACTCTTCTGCTGAGCAACTAGCATTTTAGCCGCCTCAGCAACTGCCCGGTCGCTAAAACCGGTCGTTGCTGGTGCGGCGGCATGAGGCCTAGCCTCCTTTGCAGCAGGGGTGACGGCTTTTGACACGGCCGTCTGCGTGTTGTGGGTGACGGTTGGGGACGTGCCCGTCGGCACGTTCTCCAGTGTAATTGGTGGGGCTGGAGAACCCCCCTTTTGAGCTAACAACGTGAGCATTTTTTCTAGAGCATCCATCCGTCTGCACAAGGTTTCCAAGATCTGCGTCATTTTACTCATGGCAGTGTCCATTGATGGGTGTGCGCTAGGTTCCACATGAGATGTGGAACCCGCCACAGACGCAAAGGACCTCTCTTTGAGAACCGGCCTACTGTCAAGTACTTTTTTCCTTGCATCACCGAAGGAGCAATTCTCAGTGGCCCGCACCTTTTGGATTTCCAGCTCCAACTGCCACTGAGGACAATCTTTGGAGCTGGAAGAATGATTCCCGGCGCAATTCACGCAGCAAATCGGATTTTTGCATTCGTTTTCATGTTTGTCTTTAGCACAATCACGACATAGTTCTTTGCTTTTACAGGTCTTACTACCGTGACCAAACCTTTGGCAACGGTAGCATCGCAACGGTGACGGAACGAATGGTGTCACCTTCAACCTAAGGTACCCCACCGTGAGTGACTCCGGCAGCTTTGCCATAGCAAAGGTCACAAAAAGTGTGTTGGTGGGGATACGTTGGGATCCTTTGGTGACATAGACCCGCTGGACTGCTGTGACCCCCTGGCTGGAGAGCTCATCTCGGATTTCCAATTCTGACATGTCGATCAAATCCTGACATCGGATGACTCCCTTGGAGGAATTCAACCATCCATGCACAGAAACTTTGATTTGTTTGTCAACAAATACGGTCAAATTCCTCTTTAGAAGACAATCCGATGCCCTTTTGGTTGAGCACTCCACCAGGTAGGCCCCAGATCTCAGTTTTTTCACATCTTTGAACCCGATTGTGCAGACGGATTGGAAACCCTTCTGTATGGCGAACGGAGACAGCTTGCCTATATTGGCATAGCCGGATCCGCTTCCTCCACAACCAAAAAACGAGGCCAGGCCCCTTCCACCCCCGATGCACAAGCTTGTTGTCTCGTCTCCATGTCACTGTCCGTGTCCGTGTCCAGTCCGTCATCATGCAGTCGTTTTTTTTTTGTTGATGCCATGTTAATTATTTGTTAATTCATCCCCCCTGCTCCCCACCCACCCCGGAGTTCAACAAGGGGATGCGTCCAAGCGGAAAATCAGCAAGGGAGCGCACCAGGGCTACAGGGGGGATATACACCCAGACAATCCCGCACTGCCACTACGGTTTTGTTCAAGTTTGACCCATGAGCCGCAGCCTTCTAGCAGAGCTAGGGCAATACACGACCAGCCGCTTGACTGACGCGGGCCACACCAGCCTCCCGTCTAGGAGAAGTCCGGGCCAAAGAGGTGTGTTAGTGTGAGGGACCGCAGTCCCTCAGTGACCTCAACCTCCAGGATCCCATTCTCCCCCGACACGGGTTGCCTGCACGGCAAACGCAGGGGGCCAAGAGAAGGCCACAGAGAAAAAAAGAAGGGTAGGAAAAGAAGAAATGATGGGGAAAAGGAAGACAGGAAAAGTCCGGTAAGGCAGAAGAAAGGAAGTCAAAACTGCACAGTTTAGTGGGAGAATTTATGGGTGAAAAGAATATAGGTGAAAGGACCAATAAGACAGAAACAAGATAAAAGATAAGAAAAAGGGGTAGGCAACTTTGTCACCCAGCCAGAGAGAGGCATGGGGTCCACCCCCGGCGCGCGGAGCCGAGCCCGTGGGGGCTCCCCATCGACTAAGACGTGGAGGTAATAGCAGTCCATTGTGGTAAGGATTGTTTTACATATAATAAAAATTATAATTGAATGCAGTTACCAAAACAAATAACACCAATACATATATAATAACAAGATGAAATTTAAAAAAATGAAAAAAATAAACAAGGCATATTACACTTTAATTACCTCCAAACTTTAAAAGGAAATGTAAAAAAAATACAATAAAAAAAAATAAAAATGCAAACATTACATCACCACGATGACGTTACTGTAACGAAGCAGCGTTCGTTAAAAATCTATTTCATAATAATAAATAAATTGGAATGACAAAATAAAAGAAGACTTTTTGTTTTTGTTTGAATACTTCATTCACTCTCATTTATTCCTCACAAAGACGACATGGCACAACAATAATAATAAATCACAACACTAATTTGCAGGATTACGAAGAATTTGTTGTCTGATGATGTTGTCTCAATGCACAGTCAATGTTCCATGAAGATGGCAGTCCTATGGCTATGGCTCGATGATCATGATGATAAACAAATCCCCAATGTTGATGACTTGATTACGGCCTTTTTTTTACCCTGATTACCTCCACATAAAAACCCTAAAACATACAATGTGAACAAAATCCTTAACGTTATGTCATAATATAGGAGGCACTGTGGTCTAATGGTAGTGCTTCGGCTTGCGGATCTGAAGGTCCCGGGTTCGAGCCCTGGCCGGGCCATTGTGTTGTGTCCCTGGGAAAGACACTTTACTCCTGTTTTCCTACTCCTTCGGATGAGAGTATAAACCGAGGTCTAGTCTGTGTGTCGCATACATTCCATCATAACGGACTTTAAAGATCCTGACGCTCATGTCCTAGACGGGTGAGTGCCGGTAACAAGAACACACCCAGCATGCACTTGGTCCTTCTCCCCCATCCCTGGCTGCCCAGGATTGTGCTCAGTTGTCCGGACGTCAAACCATGCGCCTAAAGGCTGCGGGTGGGCGTCTCGGGCGGTTTGAGTTAGATCCTGTATCGGCCAGCGCCTTGATCCTTAGGCTAAGGCGCCTTACAAATGACGAACATTATTATTATTATATTATTTTCACCTTAAATCTATTCATAATGAAAATTCGCCGCTCTTCTTAGGGCAAAACAACGGTCATTTTCTCCATTTTATGACCTTCACTATTCAAGTCCTTATTCTAAATACATTTCCATCAAAATCTATATTATTATCATTCCTTAATATCCAAGTACTTATTTTATATATTATCTATTGGTCTACGTACCTCCAAAGAGGGCTGGACACGACTATTTTACAATAACAAACACACTGCTCAACATTCATACATCCATTTTCTTCAGATCATTTTAACGAACACCGGAAATGGCGAAATGTGCGTCATCATGCAGTACGATAATGACGTAACAAAAATATAATTTTATTTTGCACTAGTATCGAGAGTTGAACAAACTCAATTCCTTACAGTTACTAGGTATACGTAACTTTTGAGGCCCAACGCATCTGTGCACGCTAATTACATACGAAGTTTAAATTTTTATTTTTTAATCTTAAAAGATTGCGCCATAACGTATTACGTCACTCGAATTGCATACTTTGGTTTTAAGTTGGAGGCATATTGTTGTTTTTGTTGCATCAATTTTTATTCATCAGATTAACATAAGTTGTACTGATGTAACATAAACAATTTACAAAATCTACCACAGGCACATCATAGATATTTTCCAATTACATTACATTACATTACATGATTATTGATTTAGGTCCAGCGGACTCTTCCGAATATTTTCCAAATTAATTAATCAAACTATACAAATCATCATACTACTGACATACACATATACTTTTAACCACATACATTCCTTTGTAACAATTAGTAAACATTAATGAACAACATAAAAAAAGAAGAGAAAAGCTTTCAACTTCACCTGTGAAGAACGAAGTACTTATAAATGTCATTTTGCTTCTTACAGAAAGTTGAAGTTGGATCTCCAGTTTCTTACCCCCTCCCCCACTCCCTATAAACAAACTAAAAGAAAAATTATAAAATAACCAATCAAAGTTAAAACAAATTAATAAATAATTCCCCGACCCTCCCTCCCTTCCGTCCAAAAATAAATAAATAAATAGCACATATTTATCGAAACTAATAATGCTTCATTAAATAAATTAGGTACAAAGAATTAAAACAAAATTGATAGACTAATTGTTAGAAGTTATTTAGAAGAAATTGAATAATTCATTACTTCTAAGTAAATCTATGAGCATTAAGCTCAATGACCATCAAAAAGTTCTTCGGGATATACAATTCTTGAGACTGACATAGTGTTAAACTCGATTGATGTTGGTGTTTTTCTATCAGTAGTTGATTCAGCCACAATGCTTGAATTCTCCTGATAGGTGTAAACTCGGATTCGTTTATCCACGCAACCCGTTCAATAAGCATACAAGTCACAGAGTCGACGTATGAAGTTTTCCACTTTTATTCAGCGTTCATCAACAACTGCATACAATCGCCTTTTAACTCTCAACTTTTTACTTTCAACGCAATCTCCTCCCCACACACAGAGCATCCATTTTATAGATTTTCTCTCGATCGAGATAACATCAGAATGTTCTCGATGACGCTTTACCACCAATCAAACTAAAGTTCGTCATCACTGACATACGTCATACATCTTCCTTCACATTCCAGGAACGTTCTCAAACTTCTACAATTGCCGGGAAGTTTCTATCGACAGTAAACACGCAAATCTAGAGAATTCTCCAATAATATCGACCAACGAAAATTATCAACGTTATACAAAGCTTCCTCTAACCACAACGCAAACTCAAATCAAAGGTAAATAAACTCTATCATTGAACACTTTGCAAAACGAAACGATTAGATCTATCGTGCGTGTTTCAGACATACTATCCTTCGCGTTTCGACGTAACACATAGATAGCTTTAATTTATTTAATCTAATGAGTAAAGGCTGAAAATGGTTATAATTTTGTTGACATTCAAATATTAAATGATTTACATTCAAAATGATACCACAATTGCAAAGAACTGGAGAATTTATTAAACAAGCACGCCAAGCATTTAGCCTTATTCTGTGAAATAACCTGTTTATATGAAAAGATTTTGAAATAGATATAACATTATTTGATACTGGTGAATTATCCAAGTAATGTTTTTCAATGACATCGTGCTTGTATTTCACATTCCATTGAGTCCAAGCCAGTGATGTCGTTTTCGTCGGTAAATCGGCCATTCACCGATAAAATTCCAAACTGTCTGAAATAGGCATGTTCTGATCGGCTCGCTGTCTTAAGATTTTACGCATCAATCAGCCACCCTTTGTCCGTTTTTTGTTTGCTTGCCTCATGTCTGTTTCGTTGTTTTTGCTTTTGGCCATAATAATTTCCTATCGGATAAATTAAGGTGTTATGAGTTATGAGTTATTGTCGAACATCACATATCCAAAGCGCCAAGCAGACGACGCAAGCATCAGCAGAGAGAGTTAGAGTAACTCCCCATGTTGAGAACGGCGTGCTTTCGGCAATAAAACTTTTCATTTTTGAAATGCCGCAGAATAAGAAGCCGAAACTTATCAGTGGCCAGCGCTTCCTCTCGTTTGGTGTTGGGAAACAGAAAACACCTCAGACTGTGACTAATCAGGGTGATGCAGCGCCATCGAACACTGTGACATTGGACCTGGATCTGTTTTTGTTGTATGTGTTTGCATCAGGGATTCACCTAAGTATGTTCACAGTTCAGTTGAAGAGTTTATTAGTCATCCATTCTAGTCAGTTCATCAAGTTTTATATTGTTTTGTTGTTACTAAATGTAAGTGACACTTTTTTCGTCAATGTTCTGTGTGTGGTATTAGTTGCTACATTTGTGTAAGTCAAAATGATGGTAGAAAGATTTTCAAAATGTCCTAAAGGTTTGAGACTGAATCGGCCAAATGGCATATGCTGAAAATTTCTAGCAACATCACTGCCAAGCTTATCGTTTTATTTGATTAATTTCAAATACCAAATGTAACTTTACATATCAAATTTGAACAAAATCCATCCAGCAGTATATTAAAAAAAAACGACGATTAGATCAAAACAATGATAATGTGGCAATGATATGCATAATATTACATTTTTGTCATGTGGTAGCTAGGGATCATACATACTACTTACCAAGTATCAAAGAAATCCGTTTATTAATCTCAGAGAAAAGTACGCAAAAATGACAGCCAGACGGAAGCCGGACTGCCGAATAGACGACGATCGGAAGGACAAAACCAAGGACAAAACCAAAAACAATAGGTTCAGACAGCTATAAATAGCTCGGGAACTAATATTAACAAAAATTAAATTGTTTCAACATTGCAATACAGGAAGTTTCTGACGTCTGCAACCATGTGGCTCCTCATCACGTTTACAAGTCTCTGCGTTCTGCTGGTCGTTGCATCGGCTGCGACTGGTAAGTCTAACGAATACATCATCATCATCATCATCATCATCATCATCATCATCATCATCATCATCATCATCATCATCATCATCATCATCATCGTCGTCGTCTTCGTCTTTTTCCAAAGTGTACTTCACTGATAATCTTCTTTGTCTGCTGGTTTGGACCATCGTCACTGATCTCTCTCTCTCTACCACCCCTCTCTCCATTTCTCTCTCTCTCTCGCTCGATTTCCCTTAAGAGATTTTCCAGTTTGTTCCTTACTCTGATCTGCGTTGTATGACTGGATCTTATTGTAAATGGCTGTGGCAGACTGACTGATTTAACCATATCAACAACAAATTATTTGAAATTCTTCCCGATTTGTCGGCTTCTTTGCCTAACTTTGCATCCACTCGCAAAGAAGAAACAGTTTTGTCTCGCCTTCATATTGGGTATACTTATGTCACCCACGATTTCCTTTTAAAGGGAGAAGAACCACTATGGTGCTTTGCGTGTAATAAATCCTTTTTCGTTCGCCATTTCATGTCTGAATGTGCTGATCTGCTTGACGAAAGAGAAACATATTTTGGCTCAATACCTTTCAAAGAGATTTTTAAAGTATGCAATGGCCAACACCTGTTTTTTAATTTTTACATGATGTTGGTTTGTTTTATAGCATATAAATCATGTCGTCTTGTTTTGTGTTGTTGGTTGGATTCTATTGGTAAGACTGATTTTAGTGATTTGATTGAAGAAAGAGAACGTACTTTTAATACAACAGATTTAAAGAAGATTTTTCAAGAAGTTGCGTGTGAAAGTTTGTTTGAATATTTAAGAGTAACAGGCTTGTTTTATAAGACCTTAACCATTTTATAATATTTTAAGATAACGTCTCTCTGGTCCTGATTTGGCTCGGAAGAGTCCGCTGGACCTAAAGCAATAACCATGTAATGTAATGTAAGCTTGCTCACCTGTCTTGTTTTACCTGTGCATATGTAGCTCATAACCCTAAGAAGCGTATTGTGGGAGGTACAGAGGTACAAAGGGGCGAGGCCAAGTTTCTGGCGTCGCTGTGGGAAATGGTGCCCAAGCATTTCACCGAACGCACGGGACTCCACCACATCTGCGGGGGGATTCTCATCGAGTCTCAATGGGTGCTGACGTCTGCACACTGCTTCCCGTAAGTGCGAGATCTGATACATGAATACCGATGAAAGGTCTAATAATGACCTGTTTTACTTGGAAAGTTCCATACAGATTCGTGGAGGTTTACGAATCTTTTTAAAAGGGTCTCAAATCCCGAACCTAGTTTCCTCAACTTTTTTGTCCAAAAGGTTTGCGATTCTGGGTTCGGGATCTGAGAACCTCGAGAAAAGGTTCGTGAACCTCTACGAACTTTCCAAGATCCATCCAAATAAGACAAACCATAATGCACCAGACAATACGTTGCCCATTCTAACGAAAAACAACGTTTAATAAATGATGATGATGATGATGATGATGATGATGATGATGATGATGATGATGATGATGATGATGATGATGATGAAGTCTTGTTTAGGGCAGGTATCCACAATAACGATTCATATATCAACACACATATCACACACTTATTAGTCTTCATGGATTTCTTGAAGGCTTCTGCTGACCTTTACAACCACACACCAAACGGAGACACATCAGTTCTAACATGTCACCAGGACAGAGAACAAGAAGAAAACCTCCCAATTCTCCGAAAAGAAGTTGAGGCAGCAGTGCAATCGCTGAAAAAATGGAAGTCAGCGGGAGTGGACAACATACACACAGAATTGCTCCAAGCAAGAGGAGAAGCGATGATTGACACCTTCACCAATATCTTTAACAAAATCTGGCAGAGTGGGGAAAGGCCTATACTATGGTCCCAGTCGCTTGTCATCACACTTTTAAAAAAGTGTAACCTTCAGGAGTGTCAAAACCACCGCACCATCAGCCTCATCAGTCATCCCAGCAAAGTCCTCCTAAAAATAATACTCAACAGGTTGAAACCCCAATCTGAACAAATCATAGCTGAAGAACAAGTAGGATTCAGGGTAGGGCGAAGTACCACTGAACAGATTTTCAAACTCATAATTACCAGCGAGAAATATATCAAGCACCAACAACATCAATATCATGTGCTTGTAGACTTCAAGAAAGCGTTTGACTGTGTCTGACATGCAGCTCTGTGGTCAAGCATGAGAGTGTACAACATCAACCCAAACATTATTGAAGTCAATAAAGACATGTTTGACAAGGCTCTCAGTGCAGTCCTCCACAATAGCGCCATCGGGACCTAGTTCAGAATAACAATCGGCGTGAATCACGGATGCCTACTCTCTACGACAGTCTTCAACATCTTCCTGGAGAGCATCATGTCAGATGCCCTTGCCGATCAAGAAGGCACAGTCAACATACGGGTAGAGTAATCTCCAACCTCCGTTTGGCGGATGACATTGATGGACTGGCTGAAGAGGAACAAGAACTTGAACAGCTGGTACAGAAGCTTGACATCACCTCCAGAGCCATTGGAATGGAAATAAGTGCAGAGAAGACCAAAATTATGCTCAACATCAATGGTATTAACATGGACATCAAAGTCTAAAGCAAATCCCTCAACACAGTGCATAGCTTCAAATATTTACGAGCAATTGTATCAGACAATGGGTCTCAACGGGAAGTTCTCTCCAGGATAACACAAACAATTGCTGCCCTGGCATGTTTGAATCCCATTTGGAAAGATAGGACCACCAGTCTACACTCCAAGGTAAGGTCATCTCCACCTTCCTATATGATTGCGAAATAGGGTCTCTCACAGCATACTTACAACGTAGAATACAAAGCGTGGAGTTGAGGCGCTACAGACGACTTCTGGGCATTTCCTATACCAAGCACATCAGCAACGATGAAGTCCGACAGACCATCACATAAACCATTGAACAAAGCGATGACAATGGTAAAGAAACCGAAACTCCGATGGTATTTCAAGTTCAAGTTCAAGTTCAAGAATACTTTATTATCTCAACAGAGAAATTATGACATACAATTGCTGATCGGTATGAAACATTAAAACAATACATACATAGATAAAACAAGTACACAGAAGACAACATCTATAGTAAATTTCCAGTATGAAATGACATCTCAAACATCATCACAAACATCAAAATCTTATATAAAAAAAATTAAAAAAATTACTTAGCGCTTATTTAAAAACTCAATAGATTTTGGAATAAAACTGTTTTTTGTTCTTACAAGAGAACATATAGGCACACGCAGCCTGCGACCAGAGGGCAACATTTCATAATACTTTGCTGAAACATGTGAAGTGTCTTTCATAACCACTCCCGCCTTCCTCACCACACGGTATTCATGCAGTTCTTTCAAACTGTTTTGTCTTTCACCCGTCACTCTCGCACACACTCTCACCAATCTGTCAAGCACCCTCTTGTTCTTTACACTTAGCCCTCCAAACCAGCAGATAAAACCTAAAGTCAAAACTGATTCAATAAAACAGCGATACAAAGAAGAAAGAATGGGTCGGCTGATGTTCAAAGAACGGAGTTTCTGAAGGCAGTACAGTCGAGGTCGGCATTTCTTTTGTATTGCAGCTGTGTTTTGGTCAAAGGACAGTTTGTTGTCGAGAATCGTCCCCAGGTATTTGTAGTTTGTCACTCTCTCCACTTTCGCACCGTCTATGTACAGGTCGAGGATGGGGGCTGGGTCTCGTCGGAAGTCGATCGTCATTTCTTTTGTCTTCGTCACGTTAAGGTCAAGAAAGTTGTCTTTGCACCATGTGCAGAAGCGGTTAACTTGTTGAAAGTAGACAGTGTCAGAATTGGAAAGGTCTTCGAGAGCAGTGTCGTCGGAGTATTTGATGAGAGGTGAGGAGTCAGAGCCAGTACAGTCATTAGTGTAAAGGGTGAACAGAATCGGTGACAGAACAGTACCTTGAGGAGAGCCAGTAGAAGTTTTTAGGGTGCCAGAGAGAGAGTGTTGAAAGGAAACGGCTTGAGTTCTATTGGTGAGAAAACTGGTGATCCACAGAATTAGTTTTCATATCACCAGAGCATCAGGCCTTGCAAATGCCATCATGCAAGGCATGTTGCAGGGAGACGGAAAGAGTTGGGAAGAGAACATTCGAGAATGGACTGGCTTGACACTTGGTGAAGCCATGAGGACTTCCGAGGATGGAAAAAGCCGATGATGGAAAAAGATGGGGTACGCTGGTTAAATGATCATATATGGTGCCGCAACGACTTTCGAGTTTAGGAATTGTTACGTTTCTTTTAACATTAAAAGATTACTCAAAGACGATAGGTTCAATTTAACAGAGAACTTCTACAGCTTAGGCCATGCCAGTTACAGGGAGAGAGAGAGTTATTTCCCTTAAGCGTCTACTTAATACAATCTAACATAATAACACATTATAATTAATTATTGTAGCATCCCCCGTTCTTTGGAGCAGAATAACGTACATAAAACAAAATGAAAGAAATACAAACGAGCACATAACCGAATTAGCGAGATGATCGAACCGAACCGGAATAACGAAACCGAAAGTGGAGACATCGAAATCGGACCGATTTAAGTCACTTCAGAACACTGGAAACATAGACAAAGTCTTTCATCTTCGTGCTCTTCACTTCGCGACCAGACCGGGTGCAAATGGGGATCTTGGATGGGCTCGCACAGATTGCAGGGTTCAATGAACTGGACAGCAGAGCTGGAGTTCCAACATTGGTAGTAGAGCAGCGGATTTTCAGGGGAGTCTGCGTAGATATCAGTGGGGTTGCAGTAGACTTTGATGGGGTTTCAGGAATCCCAGATAGTAGAGATGCATCAGGAGACTGACTCATAGACCGAGTCTTTGGAATTGCATTTTGAGAAGACTTTTCTGGTGGATCAGGCTGCATCATGTGTTCATTCTCAGGTAAGTCAGGAGGTGCAGAAGTCAGATTAGCTGTCTTCCTCAAATGGACTCTGTTCCGACGGTAGATCGCACCGTCTGTAGCTTCAATGTCGTATGACCGACCACTGCGAGCAACAATTGTTCCTTTGAACCATTTTTTTTTGCCCAAAGCGAATGGCTGCATTACAACGTCGTCACCTTCCTTCAGAGGTGGAAGATCCTTGGCACGCTTGTTAAAGTACTTGCGGTGCTTTTTCTGATGAGCTTTCAGTTTCTCAAAGTCAGCTTCTAGGTTGAGTTTTGGTTTCAATAAGTTTCCAGAAGTAGGCAGCAGCGTTCGTGTACGTCGACAGAAGAATCGTTGGGCTGGACTGGTCCCAGTGCTTTGGCTAGGAGTGTTTCTAAAGTTCAACACAGCCAAGAATTGATCGCTATCTTTGTTCAAGAGATTTAGCTGATTTGACTGCAGATCCTGCCTTTCCATTACTTTTGCTGTTGTATGGGCTTGTGGTTCGATGCTCAAAGTCAAATTATTTAGAAAAGTTTGCAAATCTTTCCGAGACGAATTGGGGTACATTGTCAGAGATGACATTGCATGGCAAACCATATCTGGCGAAATGAGCCTTGAGTTTCTTTATAACTGTTACAGATTTGGTGTTTTTTCAAGCCTGTCAATTTCCCAGTCGTTTGTGAGGTAATCAACAGTGACCAAATAATCTTTTCCATCGAATTCGAAAAGATCAACTCCGACTTTTTCCCATGGACGTGAAGAAAGTTCATGCGGTTGAAGTGTCTCAGGTTGATTTGCTGATTGGTGAGTTTGACAAATCTCGCACGAATAAACAAGGGGGTAATAACATTGCAATCAAAAATAATATGTTTAAATGAGAAGGGCTGGTTACACACACATTCAATATTTCTACAATATTTGGTGCGCACATCATCTAGTAGTAGTAGTATTCTATATGACATAGGATAAATTACTCTTGAAGTTTTGTAAATCACTGGGGTATTGAACATTGCCTTAGTATTAAAGGATTGTGTCATATTCCTTTCAATTTGGTTTTGCAATTCCTTGGATGATGGAAATATATCAAGGTATTTTGCATTAACATTTAGGGCTCCTTGCTTAGCTTTTCTGTCAACTATGTCATTATACACCAATCCACAGTGTGAAGGTACCCAGCAAAAGCTTATTTCTGTACCATTGACTCTGAGGCTATGTATAGCATGCTTGATCTCAATGCTTAACTCTTTCCGTTCCTTGTGAACTTGAGATTGCAATGCCTGAAGTACAGACATAGAATCTACACAAAATACAAGCCTTAAAAATTATTTGTAAACTAATAGTTTTACTAAGAGCCATTAAAATAGCAACTAATTCTGCATCAAAAATTGATCTTCCATTTCCTAGATGAAAAGATTCTTCTATATGCAAATCCGGTATAATATAAGCAGCACCGGTGCTTCCTGAATCTAAAACAGATCCATCTGTGTACATTTTTAAATGCTCTGAGTAATTTACACTTAAATGCATCCTATATTCAGCTGCCACAATGTTTTCAGTTTGTTTTTTGTTTTCATTGCAGTAATTTATGTCAAAGTGAGCAATTTCGAGTTCCCATGGTGGTAAAGGTGAAAAAAGATCTTGTTCAACAGTTTGAAGTACATTTACATTACAAGGACCAACAAAAAGGTCTTTAGTATAAGTTGCAAGGTTTTCATAGGCTTTTACTTTTTGTCCTTGCTTTGGAAATGTTACATCTGACCGCAGAAATAACTCTTCAGTAGTACTGTTATGAACAAAGCTTGCTCTTACCATATACTTTGCACAAGACATTTTTCTATACTCATCAAGGGGCATAATACCCGCAAAAGTATAGGCTTTAGAAGTTTTAGTATGAATAGGAACACCTAATGCTAACTTTATTGCTTTACTATCTAAGCTGGTTAATTTTCTAAGGTATGTTTTAGGGGCAGAAAAATACACTTCTTGACCATAAATAAGTTTTGATCGGACTAACGAGCTAGCAAGATGAAGATTATTAACATCATGACCCCAAGCTTTCTTGCAAACTACTTTTAGGAGATTGTAACTTTTGGTTGCTTTTTGTAGTAAATATTCTATGTGTCGTTTCCATTTTAGTTTTCTTGTTAAATATACACCTAAAAATTTCACTTCAGATACATACTTTAACTCCTCATTTTCTATAAATAACTTAGGCAATTGCTATGGTTCATAGCACTTACTAAACAAAACTAAGTTAGTTTTTTCTTTTGATAATTCCAGACCATTTTGATTCATAAAAATAACTATTGCATTTATTTCAGTTTGATACACATGCGCTATATGTTTCATTTCAAATAGTGTAGTTTTCGTTTTTAAATTAACATTCATCCAAATAGCATATATCATCAGCATATTGCGCTACAGAAACTCTGTTACTTAACACTGAAGGGAAATCATATATTAGAATATTAAACAAGAGAGGGGAAATAATGGAACCTTGCGGAATACCCATGTTTGTGTTTAGACAAGAGAAATATGTATGACCTACTTTTACTTTTATATTTCTGCTACTTAAAAAGGTTTTGATGTATCTGTACATATTACAAGATATACCTATTTTCTTTATTTTGTAGAGTAGACGAGTATGCCAAACTCTGTCGTAAGCTTTCGTAATGTCAAAGAAAGTGCCTAACACGCCTTTCTTTCTGGCAAATTGTCTCTTTATGTTTGTCGTAAGCTTCACTAAATGGTCAGTGGTTGACCGTACTTTTTGAAAACCGGCTTGATTTACAAGAATAATTTTTTTTTTAGTGCAGTAATACGTTAGTCTTTCAAGGACTACTTTTTCCATGACTTTGCATGTGTGCGAAGTTAAAGCTATGGGCCTGTAACTTGAAATACTTGACTTAGTTTTACCAGATTTCAAAATAGGAATAATGAGAGAAGATTTCCAACTATTTGGCAAGCATCCTGTAACCCAACATTGATTTATTATTTGATGTAAAATATGCATCCATTTGTCAAGCAAATGCAATAATAACTTATAAGAGATTCCGTCAAAGCCCACGGCTGACTTTTTAATACCAAGCTCAATCAGAGCGTTTTTAACTTCTTGAAACGTTATGGGTGCATTAAAAGACATGTCGTTGTCAGGTACAGGTTCCTCATAATCTACATTTTGTTCCTTCTCTTTCTCTCTCTCTTGTCGTACATGAGGTGGTAAACTAGAAGTATGACTAGTAACAGAAAAAAAATTTGACAAATTATTCTGCTTTCTCTCGAGCAGAAGGAAAATCATTATCAGGTAATTTTAAGGGGCATTGAGGTAATTGAAAACCATTTTGCATTTCTGATACTTTTCTCCACAATGTTGACGCATCTTTACAGCTTTTGATTTCAGTTTTACAAAACTCAAACCAGAACTTTTGCTTTTCCGTGGCGATTATTTTGTTGCAATTTATTTTAGCCTGTTTCATTAAAGAAAATGTTTCGTTATTTTTATTTCTTAACCAAGTTTTGTATGCTACCTTTTTTCTATCCACTGCAGCTTTACAAGAATCATTCCACCATACGTTACCCGAATGTTTCTTTTTCTTCAAATTAACTCTTTTTTGCGGAATACTATTAGATGCTGCTGCATGAATGTTTTCAACAAATGTAGATTATACAACATCAACATTGTCATTGTTGGCGAAATTACTGTCATTTGACAACAAAATTCTTTGATATTTCTGCCAGTTAGCACTATTGAAGTGATATTTAGGTACGATATCATCATCACAATCTATTTCCACGCAGTTACCAAATAAAACAACAATAGGCAAGTGGTCGCTACCTAGGGAGTCTTCCTCAACATCCCACTTGCAATCAACAAACAGGTCCGGTGTAGAAAGGGTTAAGTCTATTGCCGAAGCACGATGAGTGGCCACGTCATGGTGTAACGGATAGATATTTTAGTGTGTGTGCCTGTTTACACTATCTGAGTGCATGCAATATATATCTGACTCCTAAACGAATTAAACGTGCGTGCTGGACTCTCTGTTAACTACCACACCCACAAATGTACGGACTCTTCTCAACACAAACAAACACCAACACAAGATATCCGTTCCACGTTCTCAAAATTTATATAAATATTCAACAATAATTCTCATCAATCTTTCACTCAAATTCTTTCATACAATAATTCTTATCACAGTTAATTCTGAATACATGTCTCACTCAACATCAGCTTCATAACAATCCTGAAGACGTAGACCTAGAATACACGAGACGGATAAACGAAGCCCGGCAGTCACTTCCAAGGCCAATTCAAATAATCAAGCACAGTACCTTATTCGATGTACACGATTCACACGAGCTGGCACCAGATGCCAGAGTAGATGTTGCAAACGACGAGTGTCGACGGGGGGAGAAGCAATCGAAAAACTCCACTCCACCCGTAGTAGAAACCGTAGTCTCTGGTCAGCAAAGGGCGTAAGTCTGACCCTCCCCGATGTCTCTCACACGTGGCCTCCGATCTCTCTCTCTGTCCCCACCTGGACAGCACGGAACCACAACCGCTCCTGAGTAGGCCTCTCGCCTCCAAGTAAGCCTCCAGTAGGCCGCTGTAATTTTTTCAGCACAAACAAATTAATCCACTTCCAGAGAGAAAGTCCCACCGAACCTATAACACCTTGATAAGCTCACAGTGCTTTCTTCCTCTTTATGTTTCAACGTTAACTTTATTTTCTTTTTCTTTACTTCTTTTAACTTTTTTGGCCTACACACACACACTGTTCCACGGGCACACCAGCCTGACACAGAATTTTTGAGTGAGTGAACAATTTTTCCTCTAATTCAAACTTTGATTAATTCAAACCTTCATATCATTGGCTCCCGAATCATAGCCAATCAAAAACACCGTACAATAATCGAATTATAAAAAAACCGGAAAAATCCCGTTCTCTACACTACCCCCCCCCCCCCCCCCCCCTCTACGAAAAAAAAAGACCGACCGAGGTTTCTTTTTTGAAAAGCAGCAGTCTTTTCCAAGAACAGAAGTTCTTCCGCAACATCTATGGCACAAACTGATCGACAGCAGAACGCGACAGAAGATCAGCAAGAATGTTGCGAGATCCCGGAAGAGGCTCAATATGAAAATTGTACTCTTGCAAAGACAGAGCCCATCGCATGATTCTCGTATTTTTGAACCTACATGTCTGCATGTATGTGAGCGGTCTGTGATCTGTCTGCAAGATGAATGCAACACCCCACAAGAAACGTGAGAACTTCGAAACAGCCCAAACAATGGCAAGACATTCCCTCTCAATGGTACTGTACCTCACTTCCCTGGGCAACAACTTCCTGCTGGCGAAACAGACCGGATGCAAAACACCCTCCATCTCCTGCATCAAGACAGCACCAACACCAAACGAACTGGCATCTGTACGAAGTACAAACTGTTCCTGCAATCATGGTAACTGCAAGACTGGCGCCGTAGAAAACAAGCGTTTCACAGCAGTCAACGCCTCATCACACTCAGCTGACCACACAATGGACCTGACCTTTGAATCCTTCGTAAGATCCGAAATGGGTGCAAGCAATGCAGAAAAATTTGGGATGTAGCATCTGTAGAATCCCAACAGCCCCAGAATCGAACGCACCTGTTTCTTGGTTGTAGGTGTAGGGATGGCCAAAATCTTCTCAATCTTCTTCCCCTCAGGCCGCAACACTCTCTCACCAACCACATGCCCAAGAAACTCAAGACTGCGAAAACCAGCAGCAATCTTCGATGGCCTAGCAGTAAGACCATACTGCTTCAGTTTCTGAAGAACTCCCCTCACATGCACCAGATGTTGTTGGAAAGCTTCACTGTGCACAAGGATGTCATCGAAAAAATTCATAGCTGAAACTTCCTGGAGTTCCAACACCCTCATCATGCGAGCAAAAACAGCAGGAGCAGAAACTAATCCAAATGGCATTCTAACCCACTGAAACAGACCCATGTGGGTGGCAAAAGCAGTCTTATGCCTATCCACAGGATTGACGACAATCTGCCAGTATCCCTTGGCTAAGTCGATACGAGTGAAAAACACACTGGATGCAAGTCTTGTGTACAACTCGGTGACATCTGGAATCGGCTCGGCGTCAAAAAGAGTAACCTTATTCAGCGCCCTATAATCAATGCAGAACCGGCACGAATGATCTTTCTTCTGCACCAAGACCACAGGCGAAGAATATGCCGAACTGGACTTCTCAATAACTCCAAGCTCCAACATCGTCTGAATTTCTCGGTCAACAACCTGACGTGAAGCAAACGGCAGATCGTAAGCCTTACGACGAACTGGAACATCTGATGGTCAAATGTACATCCAAAAACAAACCCCCTACAAAAGAACCCGGTTTTGCTGTCAGAATATCCGCATAGTCAGAAAAAACAGAAAAAAGATCCTGACGATCTGACGCAGGCAACAACTCATCAAAAACCACTGACGAAATGTCCTCATCAGTCATAGATGATGCCAAAGGCAACGTTGGCAGCAAAACATCATCATCCTCATCATCTAGAACAACACCCACAGACGCCAAAATCTGTCTTGTTGTTTCTTTACGTATCACCATTGAATTCACAACTGCCGAACCCACTGAACAACAACCAACATGTCTACGATGATAAACCTTCTCCTTGTCAACATCAAAAAACCTGTCTGAAATCACATCACCCCAATCTACAACCTCACCTTCACAAACAACTGAATCAACACAGACTTCAACTTCAGCAGCGTTTTGGGGACGACGGTAGTACCGCTTCAGCATGTTAGCGTGAAAAATCTTTGTCTTCCCCTTGACCACAATCTTGTAGTCAGGATGCATGCATTCTTGTATGGTGTATGGTCCTAACCACTTCATGAGCAATTTATTTGTCTCGGATGGCAACAGAACCAATACCTCATCTTTAACGTCAAAAGTGCGTTTCTTAGCTGACCTATCAAAGTAAGCTTTGTTTTTTGCTGATGATTGTGCAGAGTTTTGCTTAGCCAATTCACAAGTCTCAGCAATGATGTTCTTCAACTCAAAAACATGCAAATACAATGGCTGTGCATCTGCATCCTTTGAAGACTGGTCCTGGGTCCAAGAATCAGCAAGTAACGAAATCGGACCACGAGGTTGGCGACCAAACATCAACTCAAAGGAACTGAATCCAGTACTCTCCGAAGGTAACTCCCGACAAGCAAAAAGCAGAGCAGGCAAGTAACGATGCCACGCCTTTGGATGCGACTGAACAACCTTCCCAAGCATCGCCTTCAACGTCCTGTGAAACCTCTCCACAATTCCATTTGCCTGAGGATGATACGGAGACGTCCGAATTAGTGCCACACAGTGCGTAGATCTGCTTGATCAGTTCAGATGTAAACTGAGTACCTTGATCGGACAAAATTACCTTTGGAAAACCCAGCCGTGCAAAAACTGACAGCAACGCCTCTGCAACCTCAACTGAAGAAATGTTTTTCAGTGGCACGGCCTCCGGAAAACGAGTTGCCAAGTCGACCAATGTCAAAATGTATCGATGGCCTTCCTCCGAAGGTGGAGACAAAGGACCGACCAAGTCAATGTGGACCCTTTCAAATGGAGTAGATGAATGAGGTACCACAACCAACGGAACTGGCGGAGCCTTCCCCTTCGAAGTTGACTTCTGGCACACATCCCAAGTACGAACGTACCTTGAAGTATCCGCTGACACTCCAGGACAAAAAAACTTTGAAAGAACTCGCGTCAAAGTACGACGAGTACCACAATGAGCAGCAAGCAACTGATCATGTGAAGTAGCCAAAACAGCAGCACGCAACTTCTCTGGAACAACAATCTGCTGTAGAATTTGACCAGGCTTCTCGTACGAACGATACAAAACACCTGCATCCTCAAAGAAAAATAAGTAGCAGAACCAACAGCTTTCCTTTCTCCAGACTGAGCAAACGCAAAACATGAAGGAAGACTGGAATCTGCTTTCTGCAAATCAATCAACTCCTGACGAGAAACGCTAAAATCCTGAGAAACATCAACTAAAGGAGTATGAGGAAAATCTTTCTTCGCAGTGCGAGCTCGAGTAGTGACAGCCGCCACACTCAACTCAACTGAAACCTGAGCACCAACAACAGAATCTTTTTTTCTCTCTTTTAGGGAGAGCACGCTCATCCTTCTTTTCATTAAACCACACAATGCATAGTAAATCCACATATCTTATGCATAGTAATAACAACCAAGGAGCTTAATATTTTCCACAAATGTAGTTTGTCCACATTCATAGTACAGTCATTGTATAGTTAACATAGAAAGTAATCAACAATGGTGTTCTCTTTTTAGTTTTTTTATGATATAGTATGCATATATACACGCATGCACGCTTACACACACACGCACACACACACACACACACACACAAAGAGACAGATGCTAAGCAGAAAGAAATCAAAAAGGGCTGAGCGAAGGGGAAGGAGAGGGGAAGGGGTGAGTTGGGTTGGCAAATTCTATTACAGTTTCCAGTATCTTGCATAAAAAAATACCAATATTAATGATAGCATTAAAAAGGATTTACAGATATGGAGCATATTGTTGCCAGTCGTCAATCCAGCGACCACCATTAACATTAGCATAATATTTATCAACAACATACGAATCCTTTACAATACTCTTCAATGCATTGATATTTGGTTTTGTGCCCTTAAGTTTACAAACGAAAATGTGGTACTTGGCAAGGAGCAAAATCAGATCAAATATTCTATCAGTTAACAATTGATCCTTACAGCCGAAGATGACCAATTCCAAGTCGAATCGTACATTACTACAATGCTGAAACTTTGACTGCAGCCACACTTGTACATCAAACCAAAAATCTCTTATTATGTTACATTCCCAAAAAAGATGTGGCAGTGTTTCTTCAGCACTGTTACAAAAACAACACACTGAACAATCAACTAGCTTACGCATGTATAAAAATCTTCCTGTCGGCAGAATCCTGTAAAGGATTTTATACTGGAACCAACGCAGTGTGGTATCATTTGTTGTCTTTTTAAGTTTATAAAACAATTTCTTGACATTTATCTCAGTATAAAAAAATCTGCTCCATTTAACAATACTTTTTGATATTTCAGTGTAACTAATAATACAAGAATAAACAGACTTCACACCCTTTACACAAGTGTTCCACCACACTGGCTTAGACGTTACAACATTTTCTAAGTCTGTAAAATTCATCTTACGCTGGTATTCTTTCACTGCATGAACCACACCTTGATACAGTAAAAAATTACACTCACTATTGTATTTTGTGATAAATTCTTCGTGTGTCATAAATCTATTTGACAATATGAGATGACCGACTTGTGTCACTCCTGCAGAGAGCCAATTTTGTAGAAACACTGTTTTACTTTCTCTACGAATATTTATGTTAAAAAACAATGGTTCATTAACAAAATCCCTTTCTGTGACAGGAGCACATTTTATCACAACAATTTTACAATGTTTGAAAACATCCATCCAGAAAGGATTTTTTATATGTTGCATCGCAACTTCAAAAAAATTACTACCAAAATGAAGACAATGTTTCAACAATGGACATTGCATAAGCAAAATGTTACTTATTTTCCCCTCCAAGAGCAAAATTCTTTTAAGCCAAGAAACTTTTAGGGCACACAGGAAAGCTCTTACATCTGTCATTTTCAAACCACCACTCTCGTACGCTTGACTCGCAATTTTCCTTTTTATTTTATCTGTTTTACCGTTCCACAGAAAAGAATATAACAACTTTGCTAGTTCACTTAAAAACTTTCGCTTGGGTCTGGAATATTAGTAAATAAAATATGTTAATTTTGAGAGTATTTGACTTTTTATTACAGCAATCTTACCAAACGGAGTTAAATTTCTTTTTGACCATATCGCAATAATTCTTTCAATTTCTGTTAACTTGTTTTCAAAATTTAATCTTACAATATTTTTTATATTAACTGAAAAGACAATCCCTAATACCTTAAACACAAGAGGATTCCAGACAAAATTAATTTCAGTCATGTATCTCGCGTTTGAGTTTTTAGCCGAGCCTATCCACACAACAGCGGACTTATCATAGTTTATATTAAGACCAGAGATACGAGCAAACGTTTTCAGAGTGTCAACAACAGAATCTGTCAACCCAGCAATGTTCCCAATGATCAAATCAGCAACTGGGTCAGGAAGCACAGCACAAACCAACTGACCCGAAAAATATGGAGTGGACACTGCAAGTTTGGCAAGCGGATAGACAGTAATCTCACCTCCAAAAGTCTTACTACAAACTTGACCTTCGATGTACTCGAGAGATGACACCAATCGCTGACGCACACCACAAATCGTAGCACCTGTGTCACGAAGTACAGAACACGGCGTACCCTTCACTGTACCCAACTCCAAATGCAGATGACAAACAGCTGGACTAGCAACAGAACAGACAACTTCAGGATCGACAGGCAATGCAGCAGAGACAACCTTAGTCTTTTGTGTATCTGTTTTGAGTGCAGAAGATGCAAACGGACAGTTTTTTTTACATGTCCCCCCAACCCACAAATGTAGCATGGATTTTTCGGATTGTTTCTAAGTGGACATTTAAATGAAGAATGGCCACTGCCTTTGCAAAGCTGACATTTAGCAAAATTCATAGACGAGCCACGTCCGAATCCACCACGACTTTGACCTTGATTAGAATCTGGAACAGGGGATGGCGCACTTCGATTAAAGTTCCAGCGGCCACGGTAACCAACTTGACGTCGATAACCACCGTATCCACCGCGAAAATCCGAACGACCCGAAGCGGCATTAGTTTCAGCAACGGTATTGAATTGACCAACCGACGCGAACGCAGAAGTACTGGCCTTGCGAGCCAAATTCTTACCCGGACGAGCAAGACGGTAACTTTCGGCACAATTCACCATGTCCTCGAGGCTGACCAATCCTCGTTCGCGAATGAAAGTGGCAAGATCTGCAGAAACACTCTGGAGAAATTGTTCACCCAGTACCAAATCAACTATGCCATCTAGAGTACGTTTGACCCCTGAAAGTGCAACCCATCGATCAAACAATCGATTAAGCTCAATGCCAAAAGTTTGAAATGGTTCATTAGCGTCTGGTTTGGTGGCACGAAATTTCTCTCTGAAACCTTCAGCAGTACATTGGAATTTCTTCAACAAGTTATCTTTCAAAATGTCATAATCACAATGTCCATTGGCAGCTAAACTATGATACAAACTCAAAGCATTCCCTTCAAGTAAGGCAGACAAATAAACAACCCATTGACTCTTTTCCCAGCCAAGTGCATTAGCATTTGTTTCAAAACAAAACAAGTATGAATCAATATCATCAGTCTTTTCTCTAAACATAGGAAGTTTAGGAAAAATTGGTCTAGCTTTGAACTGATGCTTCGCATAAGTCTGATCATGATCCTGATCTTGACCAGCAACATGACCACCCTGATTAGCCTGTAGTTCTAACTGCTTTGTTTTTTCCCTCTCAAGTTCAATTTCTGTATCTAGTTTCTTGGATTCCAGTTTTTTAGCTTCCAGTTCCATTTCTTTTTGTGTATCTAGTTTCTTGGATTCCAGTTTTTTAGCTTCCAGCTCCATTTCTTTTTGTGTTTCTAATTTCTTGGATTCCATTTCTTTTTGTATTTCTTTGTCCATTTGTTTAGCCTCCCGTTCTCTCTGTCTATCAAGTTGATCAAAACATTCTTGAACATATTTATGTTTATCAGCGACTTCCAGAGTAGCAGCTTGTTTAAGAAACTTTTCAAACAGATCATCATAGTTATCCATGTTTAAAGTTTTAAAGTTTAAATTTTTTTTGAAAATATAAAACAAAATCAGCACCTACCTAAACTACAATATATACACTAAGTCCCAACTACCCAAGAAAGAATGTGTTACACTCGGTTTGATGTTGGTGTTTTCTATCAGTAGTGGATTCAGCCCCAATGCTGAAGTACTGATGAGTGTAGCTCAGATTCGTTTATTCACGCAACCCGTCCAAACAGCATACAAGTCACAGAGTCGACGTATGAAGTTTTCCACTTTTTATTCAGCACACATCAACAACTGCATACAATTCTCAACTCAACTCAACAACTTTCAACAACTCTCAAATTTACTTTCCAATTCACTATCAACAACAACACTATCCTCTTTTTGAAACAGCGCGGCACTTAAATAGTCTCTTGATACTCCCGAATAACCTGGATCAATCTCGTTTGACGCAATTTAACCAATCGCTTCTAACTTCGTCATTACTGTCTTACGTCATTCATATTTTCTTCTCCTTCCGGAACGTCTTCTTGCTTCGACATGTATCGGGAAATTTCTATCGAGAATAAACACGCGGATCCAGTGACTTCTACAACAATATCGACTAACGAAAATTATCAACGTTATACAAAGCCTCTCTTAACAACAATGCAAACTCAAATCAAAGGTAAATAAACTCTATTATTGAATACTTTGCAAATCGAAACGATTAGATCTATCGTGCGCGTTTCCGACGTACTACCATTCGTGTTTCAACGTAACATAACCCCCCACTCAAGAAGAAATTTACCCAATTTCTTTCAACAACGTTGAAACGTAATGCACAAACAAAGTTCAGAATTAAAACTTATTTCAGCCTGTCTGAACACTATTAACGTTCTCAGTTCATTCACACAGAGTCAATGGTTTTCATCTTCAAATCTGTCTGGATATTGTCAATGTTCACAGTTCATTCACGCAGAGTCAATGTTTCTCATCTGCAAGTCTTTCTGGGTACTGTCAATGTTCACAGTTTATTTACACGGACAATGTTTTTTCATCTTCAAGCCTGTCTAGATATTACCAATGTTATTAGTTCACCAACACAGTCAATGTTCTTTCATCCACAAGGAAACGACGCCCTCGTCAGTTGCGGTCGTCATCGGCCCAGGGTCAAAGACGATGATCACGTGGGCTTCCCTGGGATCAGTGCATCCTCCGTTGTCTCCTTCTTCCATCGAACGTCCGATGAAGCCGACGTTGTCGGTTCCCAGAATGCATTTGCTGGGTCTCACGGTCAGGTTGGCTTCTGCGGGACGGTGGAACAGCTCCCTCAAGGTCTGCAGATGCTCCTTCCAGGTCTGGGTGTGGACTTCATGTTCGACCAAAGTCGTAGAGCCTGGGACATCGCTGAAGTTGTGGGGAAACTCGCCCATAAGGTCCTTGAGCTCTATCTTTTGACCTTCCGTCAAGCTTGGTCCTAGCTTAACGTCATCGATGCCTTCTTTGCTGTGGAAGTCTCCAAGTTCCAACAGTTCTTCGCTGTCAAAGCTGTCGTCGGTCTCAGCTGCTGTTGCTGCATGTACAGTCTCTGGCGGCCTCTCCACGTACAGCTTAAGGAGGTTGGCGTGGTATATCTTGGAATGCTGGCCGACCTTCACCTTATAGTCATTGATCCCCACCACGGTCTCCACTTCGTACGGGCCTTTCCACTGCATCAGCAACTTATTGTGATCAGTAGGTAGCAGCACCAGCACTTTGTTGCCAGGTTTGAACTTCCTGTTCACAGCCCTACGATCGTAGTAGTGCTTTCCACAGTCTTGGAACTTCTTCAGGTTTTCTCTGGCTATATCGAGAGTCTGCTCCAGCTTCTCCCGTAGCTCAAACACGTACTGGTAGCTGTTCTTCACCTCTGGGGTGTCTACTTCTTTCGTCCACAGTTCTTTTAGGATGTGCATCGGCCCTCGGATGGTTCTTCCGTACAGCAGCTCGAACGGAGAGAAGCCGGTGGACTCCTGCGGTACTTCTCTGTAGGCGAAAAGTAAGGCGTTGATGTAGCGATGCCATTGTCTGGGCTGCTCGCTGCACAGTTTCTTCAGGGTGGACTTCAGCGTAGCATTGAACTTTTCGACAAGCCCGTTGCACATTGGATGGTAGGGTGTCGTAGTCAAATGCCGGATGCTCAGCAGTCTGTTGACCTCCTTCATGCAGTCAGAGACGAACTGCGTCCCGAGGTCTGTCAGAATTTCTTCAGGCACTCCAAGTCTACTGAACATGTCCACCAGTGCCTCTGCTACAGTTTCAGTGTCAATCTTCTTCAGTTGCACTGCTTCTGGGTACCGAGTCGCATAGTCCACTAAAGTCAGTACCCATCGATGACCTTCTTCACTCGGAGGTCTTATTTCGCCGATTAAGTCCAAGGCCACCCTCTTGAAAGGTCGGTCGATCAGAGGCATCCTCTGCATAGGCACTTTCGGGACCCTTCCTCGAGGTATGGTCTTCTGGCAAATGTCACATGATCGGCAGAAACGGCTGACGTCCGCATGAAGTCCTGGCCAGTAGAACACCGCCTGGATTCTATCCGACGTCTTCTTGATACCCAGGTGACCTCCCATGATTGAGTCATGCGCTACTTCCATCACCTGGCGCCTTAGGGGTAATGGTACCAATACTTGACGTAGTGGTTTCCCTCCGTTGACCCTCGGGTGCTGGAAGATTCGGTACAGGATCTTGGCCTTCACCTCGAAATAGACCGTACCACTGCCTTTGGTCACGTGGTCTTGGCGGTTCCTGTACTTGTTTAAAGTACTATCAGCTTCCTGGAGCTGGATCAGCTTATCTCTGTCCACGATGGCAGCTTTAGAGTTGTCGGCGACCTTCAGTGGTGTAGACGTCTTGTCTCTCTTGGCCTGGGCCCTGGTAGTAACAGCACCGACGATCTCTGGTCGGCAGGGCTGAGCCGGAGTAGCCACATTGTCCCGTAGCAGCTCTGAAAGGTCTCCATCGGGAAATGGCAATGGATCCTCCTCCACAACTTCGACGTGTTGAGTTGAGGCAGGACTCCACTCTGGATCGGGGTCGTCGGGTCGTCTCGCGCCGTCGATATTCCCGATCATCAAATCATACAGCGGCTTATTCAGGCAAACCGCTTCGACTTCGCCTATGTAGAAAGGGGTGTTGACATGAATCTTCGCAACTGGCGCTCTCACACATTTGCTGTCGGCCAGAAGTGTCCATTTAGAATCGCCAGTGAATTGTTCTTTAATGATTAGGTCTTCTCTGACGATGACCCCACTGCAGCCAGAGTCTCTTAAGACAGTCACTTCATGATTTCCGACGCGTCCCTTGGAAACAGGCATGTTCTGGACGGTCACAGCTGCGCTGGCGACGACGGGGATGGATTTCCCGTTGGCAAGGAGAAGTTGGCCATCAGTCATGCACTCTTGCACGTCCGCAGGGGTAGCTGTGCGCTCGGTTTCACTCGGAAGAATGACGCTCCCGCCGCACACCTGATGGTCAGATCTACTGGTTTGCCGTTGATTGGAGAACCGCCTCTGCCGGTTGCCCGCCGCTGAATTGTCCGTCCTGCTCCGCTGTCCGCTATTTCTGCTTTGAGGGCAGCTGGCAGCTCTGTGGTCTGTAGCGTTGCAGATGAAACAGCCTCTTGAGTGCCCTTCCCTGGGAGGAGGCGTGGAGTCCGTCTGTTTCTGGCTCGTCTGGCTCCCCTGGATCTGGTTCACATGGTTTCCAGTCTTCTGAAAATGTTTCGTCGCGCTGGGTGGCCCCAGCGTTTTTCCGTGAGCAAGGAGATATCTTGCAGCAACCTCGGTCACATCATTAAGCGTCTGCAGCTTCTGTAATTCCAAGTGGGTCGCCAGGTCCTTGTGACAGGCATTGAGGAATTGCTCCTTCACGATCAGGTCATGGAGACTATCGTAAGATTTCCCCCTGCCTGATAATTCAACCCACTTGTGCAGGTATGACGACAAGCGCTCCACAAACTGCTTTGGTGTCTCGTCTGACAAAGGCCGGCATTCACG
Source organism: Oncomelania hupensis (assembly GCA_036898135.1). Lineage (NCBI taxonomy): Eukaryota > Metazoa > Mollusca > Gastropoda > Littorinimorpha > Pomatiopsidae > Oncomelania > Oncomelania hupensis. The sequence goes on along the minus strand of CM072526.1, from coordinate 4,811,162 downwards.
GAAGCGTTTACGGTAGCCCTTCTCTGTGAAGCTGTAGCAATGCAATAGGGCCTCCTTTAAGACGTCGTAGTTTTTGGCGTCATTATTTGACAGTCTTGTGTAAACTTCCAGCGCTTGCCCTGTCAGAAGTGCACTTAGTCGAATCGCCCAGTCTCGAGGTTGCCAGTTGGAGCTTTCGGCGAACCTTTCGAATCTCGCCAGATAGCTGTCGATCTGGTCCTTCCCGTCGACGAATGCTGGCAATTTTGGAGCTTTGTTGTCACTGATAACTTGTGGCGCATTCTGCTGTTGCTGGATACGCGCCATTTCTAGCTGGAACTCAAGACGCTTCAGCTCGAATTCTCTGTCTTTTTCTTGCCGCTGCTGTTCAATTTCTAGACGCTTCTGTTCTAATTCTCTTTCTTCACGGCGGCGTTGCTCTTCTAATTCTCGTTCTTCACGGCGACGCTGCTCTTCTAATTCTCGTTCTTGTATTCTCTCCTGGGACTTGACGTACTCCGTCAACTGTTTCCCTTTTAGATTCAGTTGAATCCCTTTCTGCCAGAAGTCAGCCATCTTGATGCTTCTGGAAAGTTCTTTCCTGGAAAGTTCTTTTCTGGAAAGTTCTTTTTTCTGGAAAGTTCTCGACTGTGCTGTACCTTTCTAGACTGTTCTAGAACAGCACGCTTTCTTCAGTAGCGCTGATGCTTGTCACTAGTCGCTTTCGCTGACGCAGGCCCCGCTGTCCTCGTCGTATGCGACGCTGCACCACGCTGGAGTTGATGTACACGCTCCTGTCCTGAAGTAGACGCGACGTCCGCTCGTCGCTCTCTCTAATACTGGCGATGTAGCTCCGAGACTGTCCCTCGACGTAGTCTTGCGGCAGCCACGTAGTCCCGATCTGTTGTTCGCTCACGAAGCAACTCTTCAGCGACTACACGCCCTTGCAGTCAACCCGAACCTATCGGTGATGTAGTCCCAGTATGTTGGCCCCTCTCGACCCAACTCGTTGGCGGCTACCCTCGATGACTGCCTCTCGTGACGTTGACTCGCTTGTTGTAGCAGTTGAACCCTTGGCTATGGCGTGAATCGCGGCTTGACCCCCAAAATGTTACACTCGGTTTGATGTTGGTGTTTTCTATCAGTAGTGGATTCAGCCCCAATGCTGAAGTACTGAAGAGTGTAGCTCAGATTCGTTTATTCACGCAACCCGTCCAAACAGCATACAAGTCACAGAGTCGACGTATGAAGTTTTCCACTTTTTATTCAGCACACATCAACAACTGCATACAATTCTCAACTCAACTCAACAACTTTCAACAACTCTCAAATTCACTTTCCAATTCACTATCAACAACAACACTATCCTCTTTTTGAAACAGCGCGGCACTTAAATAGTCTCTTGATACTCCCGAATAACCTGGATCAATCTCGTTTGACGCAATTTAACCAATCGCTTCTAACTTCGTCATTACTGTCTTACGTCATTCATATTTTCTTCTCCTTCCGGAACGTCTTCTTGCTTCGACATGTATCGGGAAATTTCTATCGAGAATAAACACGCGGATCCAGTGACTTCTACAACAATATCGACTAACGAAAATTATCAACGTTATACAAAGCCTCTCTTAACAACAATGCAAACTCAAATCAAAGGTAAATAAACTCTATTATACTTTGCAAATCGAAACGATTAGATCTATCGTGCGCGTTTCCGACGTACTACCATTCGCGTTTCAACGTAACAGAATGATAAAAATAAAAACTAACAATAGCCCAAGCCAAGCTAAGTCAAAATAAACTCAAAGTGAAACAAATCTAAAAAATCAATAAACAGCAGGAACCAAATCAATAAGCTGATGAATAGTAGGAACCAAATCAATACACTAATAAAGTACTAACAATCAAATATCAACAAATCTAACTAATAAACAGCAGTAAAGCAAATCAATTAAATGACAAAGTATGAACAATCCAATATCAACAACTATAATTTCCTTCTTTTTTTAAAATAAATTTTTGTTATAATAAACAATAGGTGAAGATAACTCAATACCAAATCAATAACAGCAGTGTTCAATTAATCCAAGTCCTCAAATGTCTAAACCCTATGAATTATTTCCAAAAAAAAAAATTTTTTTTACAATACCTCAACGTCAACACTACTTTAATAAATATAATTAAATAAAAACAAATATGTTAAATACTAACACCTAATAAGACAAAACAGCGATAATATAAACGAATCAAATACTACTAACTCAAATAATAACGTAAGTTCAAACAATAAGTTCAATCAATACTGAAATATATATACACAACAAAGGAACAATTCAACAGAAAATTTCCAAATTATTAATGTTCAAGTTAAAGAAACAGATAATGAATTATACCTACAGTAAGCAACAATATAATCAACAAATAATTCGAAAGTTACTAATAATAAAGTCAAAGAGCAAATCAAGAAATATATTAACACTAAGTAAAGAAAAATTCAACAATCAATTGCAAAATTTCTAATAATAAATTTAAAAGAAAAAACGAAATCAAAATTAAATTAACACTAAGGGGCTTTGTAACTAACCTAGAATAAAATAAGAACGTGGAACTACTAACTCATTCACTGATTCACTCACACACAAAGTTAGGCCTACAGAACAAAGATAACTACAAGCAATGTAAACAAACCAATACTAGTACAGCAGAAAGAGCAATGAAAAAGAATATAGACCCCACAGGTAGAAAAAGATACTAAGCCCTTGAGCAACTCTGAAACTATACAGGAGCGCCCTACCGTGAAACTGGAGACGGTCTAAAAACCACTAATGACAACAAACATCCAACAATCTCAACTGCTAAACACAACAACAGTCAAACAAGGGAGATAATCTAAACTCTACCCAATAATGTGAAAGAATTGACCTAGATACTACCAACCTTTAAACTACAATACTAACACAGAGACAAACAGGGTCACCACATGTAACGGATGGATATTTTAGTGTGTGTGCCTGTTTACACTATCTGAGTGCATGCAATATATATCTGACTCCTAAACGAATTAAACGTGCGTGCTGGACTCTCTGTTAACTACCACACCCACAAATGTACGGACTCTTCTCAACACAAACAAACACCAACACCAGATATCCGTTCCACGTTCTCAAAATTTATATAAATATTCAACTATAATTCTCATCAATCTTTCACTCAAATTCTTTCATACAATAATTCTTATCACAGTTAATTTTGAATACATGTCTCACTCAACATCAGCTTCATAACAATCCTGAAGACGTAGACCTAGAATACACGAGACGGATAAACGAAGCCCGGCAGTCACTTCCAAGGCCAATTCAAATAATCAAGCACAGTACCTTATTCGATGTACACGATTCACACGAGCTGGCACCAGATGCCAGAGTAGATGTTACAAACGACGAGTGTCGACGGGGGGAGGAGCAATCGAAAAACTCCACTCCACCCGTAGTAGAAACCGTAGTCTCTGGTCAGCAAAGGGCGTAAGTCTGACCCTCTCCGATGTCTCTCACACGTGGCCTCCGATCTCTCTCTCTGTCCCCACCTGGACAGCACGGAACCACAACCGCTCCTGAGTAGGCCTCTCGCCTCCAAGTAAGCCTCCAGTAGGCCGCTGTAATTTTTTCAGCACAAACAAATTAATCCACTTCCAGAGAGAAAGTCCCACCGAACCTATAACACCTTGATAAGCTCACAGTGCTTTCTTCCTCTTTATGTTTCAACGTTAACTTTATTTTCTTTTTCTTTACTTCTTTTAACTTTTTTGGCCTACACACACACTGCTCCACGGGCACACCAGCCTGACACAGAATTTTTGAGTGAGTGAACAATTTTTCCTCTAATTCAAACTTTGATTAATTCAAACCTTCATATCATTGGCTCCCGAATCATAGCCAATCAAAAACACCGTACAATAATCGAATTATAAAAAAACCGGAAAAATCCCGTTCTCTACACATGGATACGGGTAATAGGACCATCATTCAGCAAAATTAGATCTGAATCAGCAATGTTGTCACCTAAGCGATGGTTACTAGTAAAACAACAGTCTTTGTCCCTGTTACGTTGAAACGCGAACGATAGTATGTTTGAAACGCGCACGATAGTTCTAATCGTTTCGTTTTGCAAAGTATTCAATAATGGAGTTTATTTACCTTCGATTTGAGTTTGCATTGTTGTTAGGAGAGGCTTTGTATAACGTTGATAATTTTCGTTAGTCGATATTATTGGAGAACTCTCTGGATCTGCGTGTTTACTCTCGATAGAAATTTCCCGATAAATGTCGAAGTAAGAGAACGTTCCCGGTATGTGTAGAGAGATGTATGACGTAAGTCAGTGATGACGATCATCAATTCTGATTGGTTGTAACGCGTTATTCTAGAACGTCCTGAGGTCATCTCGAGTTGAGAGAAAATTTTTTATATTTTCGATTGCTGTTTGTGTTGTTGGGAGTTGAGTTGAGATAGTTGTTGATAGTGAGTTGGAAAGTAAAACTTGAGAGTGAAAAGGTGATTGTATGCAGTTGTTGATGTGTGCTGAATAAAAGTGGAAAACTTCATACGCCGACTCAAGACTTGTTGATGAGTGAGCAGGCTGGTGGATAAACGAATCAGAGTTACACCTTATCAGGACTTCAGCATCGGGGCTGAATCAAATACTGATAAAGAAAAACACCAACACCAAACCGAGTGTAACAGTCCCATAAATAAGAGTGCGTATTAAAATCTCCACAAATTATCCATGGTTGAGAGACGTCAAAATTTCGTATTCATTCACAATTCGTATTGTCCGTACCTTTAGGATAATACAAAGATACTATATTAACGCACTTATTCTTATTGATTTTTACTATAACTGCTGTACTATGAACAAAGTCTAAACCATCAGTTGGCAAAAAATAAATATTATCGAATTCAAGATCGTCTCTATGTAAATAGCTGTTTGCACTTTCTGACTATTACTGTTTGACACAGGGGGTAATAATAACGTTTCATCTTAGGCAACTTTCTTCTGGTAACGTTAAGTGACTGTAATGCAAGCACATGGTGATCATGATCTGTTAAATACTGCTGAAGATATTGAAAGTTTGTGGAAATCGAACGACAGTTCCACTGAAATATACTTAAGTTTTCCTTTCTCATAGAAACAGTAAAACAAAAACAACTAGAGATAACAATGTAAACAATATTAGTTTGTGTAAGTTAAGAGTAATCAAACTTTTGGCTCTTTACGCAAAAATACGCTGATAGAGTCACAACAGCTGAGCCTGGTTGCAGTCTCAGTAGTCCTTAGTAGGGAAGTGGATGGACGAGTGTGGGAAGAAGTTTCCCCTCCAGTCGTAGTAGCCAGGAGGGAGGTCCGCGAGGTGGAATCGCCATGCGGGTTTACGCTGCTTCTCCCACAGCAAGTCGTGGACGTGACGTCCGACGTTCCCGGTCAGGACACCGGATCCGCGCCGCGTCGGGTGTAGGCGGTCACTCCATAAGGCAAAGGGGGACAGGTTCTCGTTGTTGATGAATGACACATTCTTCTTGTCGTCCAGTTGCGTCAGCAGTAGGGCGTTGTAGAGATCCCGCTTGCGTTGGAAAGAGGAGATCAGCCCTGGCGCAACCTTGCTGACCACAATCCTCGTGGTCGGGCACTGGGCAGCGATGGTATTGACTGCCTCCACAAACTGCTTACTCGCTGATTGTGGGTCTTGCTTCCGCAGGTTGTTGATCCCGCAGTGTATAACGACTACTTTCGGCGGACTGCGATCTTGAACAGCAGACTCAAAAGCAGGAACAAGAGCTTTGATCGTAGGAGCGGATTTCGTCTCCACACGAAATCCATACGACCAGCCCAGCCTCTTTTCCTGTTAACAGAGGTGCCTACCCCCAGTCTGACCATTTGTGTACTGGCTGCATGAAAAATATGTATTTTGTGTAATATCAGATTTCGCGCAACTCGCAACATTTGATCAAAGAATTATTGCCATTGTAACTGCCACATTCACAAAACATCAATTCATACTAATTCCAGCTCACCATTTTAATCCTCATGAAACAAAATAATATAGAACTCAACAAGTTATGGTCACAAGTACACACTAATATATTATTTTTTGTGTTGTATTTTACTCCATAACCCCCTTTCCCCCAAAAAACCTCAAACAAACCAAAAAAAAAAAAAAGATCTTCATATTGTCCATAATTAATATATATATATATATATATATATATATATATATATATATATATATATATATATATATATATATATATATATATATATATATATATATATATATATATATATATATATATATATATATATATATATTAAATCATTCCTTTCAGGAAGAAATTTGGTTGTTAAAGTTGGAAATTCATATTCGCATAAACAGGTCACAAACATGGGAATTCCACAAGGTTCAATTTTATCACCAATTCTTTTTAATATTCTCATTCATGATCTTCCAAAACATATTAATAACAGTATCACTCTTGTTCAATATGCAGATGATATTGCAATATGGGCTAACGTATCATTAAGAAAAAGAACATCCTTATACGAAATAAAACACATACAAAAAATATATCAAACAGAATCAAATAACATTTGCCTTTTTATGTCAATAAATGGTCTTGAACTTTTCATTGAAAAGACAAACATGATACTATTCAATAATGATCAGAATCCGAGAATGCTTCCTAAATTTTATATAGAAGAACAAGAACTTCATTATATTCAGGAAGTAAAATTTTTAGGTGTTTATTTATCTTGTAAATTAAACTGGAAACGGCACATAAACTACTTATTACAGAAAGCAATTAAAAGTTTTTCTCTTTTAAAGGTAATAAGTAGAAAACCATGGGGGCAAGACACAAGAACACTGGTTCACTTAGCGTGCACACTTGTGAGGTCCAAATTATCATTTGGTCAAGAAGCTTTCTTCTCAGCACATACATCTTATTTGAAGAAATTACAAAGTTTAGATAGTAAGGCTCTGAAAGTTGGTATCGGTGTACCAATCTATACCAAAACTGCAGACGTCTATTCAGCTGTAGGCATTACATCGTTAGAACAAAATAGGAAAATGGCATGTGCTAAATATTTAATTAGAAGTCAAGCAGTTGAAAATAATGTATCTGAAGATATAACTCTTAAATCAGACACTGATTTTCCAAAGAGAGCAAGACATATAACATCCCTACAAACAATATTTACGTACACTCAAGATATTTTTAAGGTAGCAAATATTAATCCAAAAGACGTTGCCCCAAAATTAACTAACGCCCCCTTTCCACCCTGGGAAATGAAAAAGGCAAAATGTGATATAAAATATACAAACCTTAAGAAGGATGAAAATCGGCAATTAATTGCTACAGAAGCCCGAGAACATATAAATGAACATTTTTATAGCCATCTAAAAGTTTACACCGATGGGTCTGTAATTGATACTGGTGATGCTGGAGCAGGGTTTGTAATACCTGATCTCAAAATCACAGTCTTTATATTTAGGCAAAAATCACTCAATTTTTACAGCAGAGTTAGTTGCTGTATTAATGTCTCTTTATACATTGAGTAATATACCGCTAGACTTATATGGTCAAGTCAAGTCAAGTCAAGTCAATATATTCTTTATTCCATCAAAAAGGAAAATTTGTTTTGCCACCAGGATACTCACTGTATAAAAACACATTACATAGGCAAGATCATAAATAATTAATTATCAACAAAATAAACCTGTTGTGAGAATGATTTGAGAGATGGGAATTTACACATGGAATGAAAGCACATAGACACTCACGCACACACCCACATATACACACCCACACGCACACTGCGTTTATGCCCACCACATACTCATCGTCATCCTATCATAACTTACGACCACAAAACCATATCACATGTGCACTAATACACTAATCAGTTTAGCACAAATTAAAATAATTTTAATAAAATAGACTTGAGTCTTATTTAATAATGTCCTAACACTATTCAATTTCTACAGCTATCATAACTAAGAGACAAAGTCAATAATTGTATTAATACTACATATATATAATATATATATAGTTGATACAGTGCGTGGCCTGGTATCTGGGTGTTTGTCTCCCACCTTCAGTATGTCTGATTCTCAGACATCTGTCATGAGCCCTGACCCCATGCGGGACGCGATGTCGCAGACTCCTCCTGTTTTTGATTCCCATGCTGACTGCCTGTCTGTTCCTGTTGCTGGTGGCCGATGCTTAACGGCAAAGGAATTTATTAAAAGATTGGATGGACCCATTGGCAAGTTCGTTGCCACTCAGCCTAGAAAGCACTCCAAACGAGTCATGTATGCATATACATATAATTATGCAAGTTAGCAGCACATTATATTGACAATTTAATTAGCGTAGACATATTGTAATGGCACTGGCTTGACTGTATAGTTGACTCTAGCTAGAGCGTGCAGTGGGGGCAGTGTTAACGTCCGATGCGCCAGCCGGAGCCAGAGGCAGCATTCAGTCTACCCACCGCCATGGGAACAAAGCTGCGAGAGTACTTTGCCTTCTTGCATTTGATGGACCGATACCGCCTGCATATGGTCTTCCCATATGTGTTGATTCACAATCGGTGTTGTATGCTTTAAACTCTGATAAAAGTAATGACAGAGGTGATATCATATTTGAAATAAAATACTTGATTCATTCTATAAAAAACAGAGGAATACATATAAATATGTGCTGGATGCCTTCACATTGTGACATCTTACATAATGATCTAGCAGACAGAGCAGCAAAACGGGGAGCAACTAATGTCAATGCCATAAAAATTGATATCGGATTGTCAATTAAAGAAATCTTACTGTATAATTACAAAAAAATCTTAAGGAAAGACAAACAAAATCATTTTTGACTAGCATGTTAGGAGTCTCTAGACAGGTTTATAGTTTAGCATATAGATTATATTTAAATTCCTGGGAAACAAAATTTAGCAAAAACATAACTTGCATTTGTAATGAAAATTTAACAATTCTACATTTGCTAGTACAATGCAATGACCTAAAAAGATACTTACCAAACAAATATACTGCTTTGAGCAACACCCAAGATTTAGACTTAAAATCATTCGTAGAAATATCTAAAGCGTTATTATATTCTCCAATCGGTCATTTATTATAAGAAATTTAAAAAGAAAAAAAAAACAGAAAAAGAAAAAAACAACAACTTATAATGACATAAACATGCGCTTGTATCCTCAACAGGCTCCAGTACATGACGTCCTTTAAATTATTTTGTTAAAATCTTTATTTTATAAAGACTTTTTTAAAATTTAATTTAATTTAATTTTATTTTATTTTTATTTTTTTTATTATTATTTTTTGGGAGTTCTTGTTTTGAATTTTTTACTTCCTTTTCTATGATAATAGTAATACTAACGGTAATAATAATAATAATAATAATAATAATAATAATAATAATAATAATAATAATAATAATAATAATAATAAATAAGAAGAAGAAGAAGAAGAAGAAGAAGAAGAAGAAGAAGAAGAAGAAGAAGAATCATAATAATAATAACAACAACAACAGCAATTATCTTGATAACTTGATTATGACCTCTTCACAGCAAATTATGACTTATTGTATGAAGTCAATTTTGCAAAATAGACCTTTTCTAGTTTTGTTTGATGTTGTGTGTGTGTGTGTATGTGTGTGTGGGTGTGTGTATGTATGTGTGTGTGTGTGGCTAGGTAGAAACGCTGTTATTCTGACATACACTTGAACCTGTACGTACTTTCTTTTGACGGACCCCGTTATTTTGACGTAAAAACAGCGTTCCGTTAGGGTTAGGGCTGTGTTAGGCTTAAAGTTAAGGGGGTTATGGTTAGGGTTAGGGATCGCTTCAAAACTTGACAAATTTGTTAAAAATTTTTAAAGTAACGACACGTTTTACTTAGGTCTAGTTTCAGAAAAAAAAACTACACGAGAGGGTTGAGCCACAAAAGCCAGTGGCGTATTGTGCTTGGTGAGCATGATCAGAATGTCACCGAGATTGGAGAACAGCACTTCACCATCCCAGAAATTTATTATCACAGCAGTAAAAACGGTGAGTGTGATTTCATCGTCATCATAATCAACAGCGGCAGATGTTCAAGTCAAGTCAAGTTAAGAAATCTTTATTCCACAAAAACATTGTGTCACAGTGCATAAATGCCCCTCCACCCCTCCTCCCCACCAAAAAAAATAAAATAAATAAAATAAAATAAATAAATAAATCAAATACAATACATTAGAACATCCCTCTCTTTCGTGAACAGCAAGCTAAATATAATATCTCTCTCATCCGCACATACACACACACAAACACACACACACACACGATACGCATATGTACATACACACACATTCATACACACACATATATACATATATTTTTTCTTCTTGTAGTAATGTATACATTATTATTATTATTGAATAGGACCCTGAAAAACTACGTACAGTATGTGACTTGTGCTTCAACACAGAAGAACACTATGATCGACTTGTGCTATGGGACTGTGCCTGGTGCATACAAATCTAAGCCTATGCCCTCGTTTGGGAAACTTTTCTCCAATGTGAGCTTCCGCTGCTGAACTAAGGAAGTACATACTGTGGCGGGGCTAGTTGATACAGTGCGTGGCCTGGTATCTGGGTGTTTGTCTCCCACCTTCAGTATGTCTGATTCTCAGACATCTGTCATGAGCCCTGACCCCATGCGGGACGCGATGTCGCAGACTCCTCCTGTTTTTGATTCCCCTGCTGACTGCCTGTCTGTTCCTGTTGCTGGTGGCCGATGCTTAACGGCAAAGGAATTTATTAAAAGATTGGATGGACCCATTGGCAAGTTCGTTGCCACTCAGCCTAGAAAGCACTCCAAACGAGTCATGTATGTATTGCGAATGGGCCTTAGGTCCATGCTAACTGATCAGGCGCTGGGCTCTATGCGAGTCCTTATTCAGGACCTAACTTGCCCAGACTTGGGCACAAGTTCTATTGAACTTAGTCCTATAGGACAGGAGTCCTCCGTCATTGTACATCCCACATAGACTCATTCCTTCTCTGTTGGATCTCTCTTTATATATTTTATAAATTTTTTATAAACTGTACATATTTGCTAGCCAATTTGGCCTTTTAACATTAAAATAGTATCAGTCGACTTTTAAATTTTTTATAATCTAGACCCGATTTCGCACTAGCAATAGCCTGGCAGACCTGGTCTGTCTTTATATAAAATAAATATTATCCTTGATACTACGATAAATATCTATACCATTTAACTCCTAAGCGTCCTTCCCTCCTCGTTGGCCTTGCCGAACCTCTCCACATACCTTTTTGGCTTCCCTTTACGCCCATTGTCGTAGCAGCTGTTGTAGAATAGGCGCTCCATCCTCATCCCACTTCTTATCAAGAAGAAATACTTATTGATTTACCAACGTATCCTTGTCCCCTATACACAACGTGTCCGGGGACGTTAATTCTACCCAAACAAACAAACAAACAATCGTTTGGGAAATCGTATCATAATAGTGTTTATCTGGCGCCTGTGTATAAGCATGCGTTTCATCGCTTGCCTCGCGTTGTGAGGTCTGTGAAGTGTTGGACAGCCGTTAGTATTGAGTGTCTGCAGGGTTGTTTTGTATGGCGTACGAACAGGGTCAAACGCGCGATAAAAAGTAGCGATGCTTTGCATCGATACTATTCTCATTAGGATCCATCCGTTTAGGAAAGTATCGCTACTTTTCTCAAAATGATCGCTAATTTTCTCAAATGGAACGCAAATTGCGAAAGGATCGATGCTTTCTGAAACTTTTAAAAAAGTATCGATACTTTGCATCGAGAATTTAATTAGCTCGAGCAGTTTCATCGCGCAGTTCCGAAGTTTACCGAGGCGAAACACACTGTTTCTGCAAAACTGAAATCGGTCAAGCTAATGAAATAATATACATGTATTATGTAACATTCCGCAGTTCCAATTGTCCTTTGCAGAGCAAATTAATTAATAAATATAATTTTTCCAAATAGCTAAATATAAGAATTAATATTAGCTAATAAATAATATCTACATCCATCTTCCCGCCTCAAGTAACGCAAAACGAAAGGAAAGTAAGCAGATTGGCGCGATTGCCTGTTTTGTGTTCCGCTTTAGTTCCGATCAAACTTTTGAAAAATTTGCATACTGTGTATTCGGAAGAACTCGGAAATGCGCGATGAAAAGGATCGATCCTTTCGTAACGGAGCGATGCAAAGTAGCGATACTTTTCAAAAAGTATCGATGCAAAGCATCGCTACTTTTCATTGCGCGTTTGACCCTGTTCGTACGCCATAGTTTTGATTGCACGGATTGGGCTGTTTTTCAGAAAGCTTGTGAATCTGTGAATGAATTAGCTGACGTCATTTCATACTACATCTCTTTTTGTGTTGATTCTGTCATCCCAGTGAAAGAAACTGTTGTTTTTCCTAATAATAAACCTTGGATTACGAAGGAGTTCAAATCTGTGTTAAACAAAAAGAAGCGTGTATTTTTTTAAGGGACTATTAATAAGGAAGTTCGTGACTGCATTAGAAAGTATATAAAGATAAACTAGAAGCGAAGTATAGTGGAGGTGACCTTCGGGCTGCCTGGCAAGGGATTAAGACTATGTCGTCTGTCAGTCAGAAGGTGGAGTCTTTTAGAAAAAGTACTGTCAAACTTGAGGGCGTGAGGGACATGGATGTACCTAATGTTTTAAATGCTTTTTAAATTCGTTTTGAGAGGCTTGATTTTTCTGTTGATGTTTCGGATTTTAGACACTCTAGCTCAGCTTCATTGTCGCGTGATTGATCATTTTGTGCTACAAACACCAAATTTTGCACAGACATAGAGTTTTACATGCTAAACAAAATCTGATACAGGTTTTTTTAAAATTTCGATTCATGATCTATTTATAGATGAATTTCAAAATGGACGCCGACGGTAACTCTGAAATCAAGTTTCACAGCTTATTTTGATTGATCCACTGGTCCAAAATTGAAAAAAAATTGGTACAAAGGTACTATGCTGTGTGCAAAAGAAATATCTGATACAAAATCAAAGAAAAAAAGTAGTTATTAATCCTTTCAGTGCCTATACGCCAGGATACATGTGCCCATCCTGGACTTCCTTGCCATCGTTTGTAAAAACAACAAGCAACTGACACCAAACACATGAAGGTCCAATTAAAGGAGTCTTTTGTTTCCAAGAATGACCTTGAATTCGATTACATTTGAGATCAGAAAGCTTCTAATTGCCATTCAAAGTGAATGAGTGTTTCCTCCCAACACTATTTTCTTAAGTCATATGACTAAAACGTTAAACCCCATTTTCTCAAGAACTATTGGGTGGATTGCAATGACGTTTAAGGAGAGAGTAGAGTCTATAACGCTGATCATAAAAGTCAAGGTCATTTGAAGATCACAGGTCAAATCAAGGTCATTTGTCATAGAAAATAATTGCTTGGAAACGCATGGCAGGGTACAGGTTAAATGTTAGCACTGCCCAACTTTACTTGGCACAATGGCAAATTGATTTGAGCTCATCAACACGACATTACACAGACACTCACAGTTCTACCTCAGTTTAGGCATTGGAAGTGCTTGTAGTGGGGGCAAACTTTTCCAAGCAAGTGCAAGTGCAGAGAGCAGTACAACTGAGACCAGCCTTGAAGCATCTGCAACGCCTCGTCTTGCACGGTGCCTTACAGCCACACTTGAGTAGTTCCCTGCAAGTCATGGAAGCTTCAGACAGCACAGTCCAAAATGGAAGCCACCTCCCATTGACAAACTGCTAACCCCACTGACAAGGGTTGGGCAGCACTGGAGCAGGGATCTTCGCCTGACCCCAGATATGTCCCCCTTGGTAGACTGCTCGCAGACAGTGCTGGAAGAGTGCCTCACTGCTTGGCGGGATGTTTTCTAACTGTCTATTTGTCTTCGTGAACAGATGCTGCCTCGCAGTGTTGACATCCTGGCAATTGCTCGTTTTGTCATAGAGAAGAGTGACAAATCGTTCAAGCACAGATCTGTCACTGTCAGTGAAGTCGAATGGTGGGCAAGACAAATGCTGAAAGGTGCTTGTTACCTCTGGAAAACCTCGCCAGATTTCCCATGCTGTTTTCTTGCCAATCCCGGCGAAAGCAGAGACTCTGTCGCAGCCTGTGAAGGCATGAAACACTGGTAGGCAGCCAGCCTTCTCTGGACCCAGAGCACGTGCAATATCATGCACAGCAATGTATCTGAAGGTCTTCCTTGTGCCCATCGCAACCCAAATTTCAATGTCAGGATGGCGACTGGCCAACGACACAGCAAGAACAACATCAGTGTCAACAGTGCATATAAGAAAACTCTTGTGTGCTTTGGCACCATCAGCATGGTGCACCATGAGCCTAGTGTCCGCTTCCTCATGGCTGCATGGTGCCAAATCAGATTGGTCCATGGGTTGGCTCAAAAGAACAATCGGTCCCCGAGTTGTCACAATCAGCTTGTTAGTCACGGTAAGGACAGACTGAGCAACAAAGGAGAACAGCTGAGTCTTGTTGTCATCAACGCCAAGAAAACCAGCCCAGTTGGAAGGGATAACGGTTTCTGCTGTTACTTTTTTCCGCTTCCCCACACCCTTGTTTTCCCTGGCCATGGATTTGACACTGTCAGGCACGTACACGTCCCATACAATGTCGAGGCGTTTTACGTCTTGAAGCGACCGAGTGATGTACGGAACAAAAACATCAGTAGCATACATTATTACTACAGCAAGAAGCCACTGGCTAGCTGTCTACTGGTCTGCACACTCCTCCTGCCCACCCTCACCCACCTTCATGCCTCCATTATTGTTGTATAAATAACGTTGACTCATGTATTAACTTGTACGTAGAGATAGCAATTATGAGAGATGACCGACATATGTTCAAAGAGTCGCTAAAGGCCTTTTTTATTACAATATAAGGCTGTTTTGATAGCAATTAAATACATGACAAAATACTCTGTAAATCCCTCATTTGCTAATAATTTTTATTTTTATATATGCGTATTTATTGCGTCTTTAAGTTTGAATGAAATTTAAATTAAAATTCCTTTTTTTATACAACTGCAGAATTCTTTACCTGTTATTAGCTATATAACGCAAATCCTTTGCCTGTAATTTACTTTTGGTTTAAGCTGTGGAAAAACCCATTATAGCAGACGACCCATGTTTATTCCCACGTCATTGACTCTTAGCAACCAACTGCACTGTAATTGTTCATTACCTCTGAACAGAATCATGAATGCACGCTCATGCATATGCACTCACGCATGTTTGCATACGCATGCATTGGCATAAACACACACACATGCACACGCACACATGCATACGAACGCGCATGCATATGTTTTCAAATAAATAATTCGTTGTTTACCGTTTAGCATACGTCATAGGGCGTGTTTATTCGTTACGTTCCCTAACAACCGTGCAACGCACCCAGCAAAGCGTTCATTACTGCTCAATGCTAGCTGTCGTGAAGACGCATTTCACTGTCAGTGAACTGTCTGCTAAATTCTTCTTTCAGCAATCATAAAGCTGTTAATCGTCTGTTACCTCGACTGTTACAGAATCAAAAAGAAAATAATCTGTTAAAAACTGACTGAGCGTCAAGGAAGAAAGAAGTGAACAATTTTGTGATCATTCTGTGGAATATAGTGCTGTGTTTTAAAATGGAATCATCAAGCGTTCGACCGGTCTCGCCAAGTATGACTATGAGTCAAGAATCAGATATGTTGCTAGACTCTCAACCTTTGACAACTCAACCTTCGGCAATTTTTTCTGAACAAGAACTCGCTGTTTTAAATAAATACCAAAGGTATCATGTTGAGATGAGTGAATATTTTTCTAAATTGCCCAAAAACCCAAATGCGGAAATACCTAAACGTCCAAAGGAAAGCTTATCATTTTTGAACACCAAACCTGATAAGTTCACTCCAGAAAGCATGGATAAATTTCTTGACGAAAAATTGATCAAAACAAATGCTGTGCCACTGGTTGAAATGCCTGATATTTCTAAAGCAGCTCAAGATATGAATTTAGACTATGAAAACGTAACTGACATTCTAGTCAAAAGGGCAGACAAATTTCGAAATGACCAGGCTGCTTTGGTCAGTGATGCATTAAATTATGGGTTGTTGTTAGAGAGGGCGTTTTTTTTTGTAAAAATTCAAAGAAAAATGAAATGGCCTGATTATCTAAAAGACCAACTAAAAATTTCACAAAACTATGCCGCAAAATTGCGTAACTTGGCTCATTTATTTGCTAATTATCCTAAGTTTCATAGGCTAGATATTTCAATAAGAGAGTTCATAATCAAATCTAAACAAATTAATCAGTTTATGAAAGATGATGAGGCATTTCGAGCAAAGTGGCAGAGCATAGAATAAATTCTGTAGAAAAAAAAAAAACAGCAGCATCAAAGTAATCAAGTTATTGATTAGTAGGCAAAACCTGGCGAGACTGGCGAACAGCACAAACTGAGGTGAAGGACATTTGCTGAACGCAGTGTTGAAATGTCCTTCACCTTGCTCGTCAACCAAACCTTCACCTTTAGCCAAGGATTCCACAGCATGACTCACACTTGTTCACTCTTGTATTCCACTCGCTCGTCAACATCAAAAGGGGTTGCCAATGTGCGACTCCGCTATTGAACTATCACCCCCCACTTCCACTCCCCATCCCAATTGCATTCACAACAATTACTCAAACGCAACAAGCAAACATGAGACTTTTTCCCTCCCTCCACCCTCAGACTCCCAAACCCCACCCCCTCACCCACCACCCCTCACCCACCACCCCTCACTCCCTCCCCATCCCCCCCCTTCTCCCCCCCCATCACTTATCCCCTCACACTCCCTCCCCATCACCCACTTTCCCCTCACCCATCCCCATCATCACCACCCCTCCCCCATTCACACATGCACCTTAAACAATGGCGATGATCCTAAAGGGAGGTACCATTATTATTAAGTGTCTTTTACATCAAGCCATTTGACTCTTTACCATCACCCAATAACATTAAGCCTTTCCCTCATCATTATCATCATCATTATCATCATCATCATCATCATCATCATCATCATATTATTATTATTATTGGTTAATTAAACTCAAGGGGCGTGAAGGTGGTTGAGGTTAAAGGTACTTAAGTTAGGTAACTTTGATAATTATTTATAAGTTGACTTTAACACTTTAGAAAGTATTTACAAAATGACTTACTGGTCTTTAGCAAGTAACTTCTATCTTATAACAATTAAATTATACAAGTGTAAAAGAAGAACTTCAGATTGTTCCGCCAGACACAGAACCATTAAGATTTCCTAATTAAGAAAATAAAAAAGACTAAAAATGACGGACACAGAAAGGTTCTGTAAGGAAATGGAAATGCTCTTTAATTCTCCCCACTTTCATATGTTAGAAGATGAACGCTGGAAAATCTTTTTCGAATGCAGACTATATGATCCAGATATTTATAATGATTTTTCTGACCCCTTCACTGGACAATATGAAATAAATGAAGATTACAAAGTTAAATGCAAAAGTGACTTCTCAATAGTCTTTCATAAACTTACAAAAGAAGAATACAACAAAAGTGACTTGTACCCAAAATCATATTACTTTAAATATTTTTGGTTACATTTTATTAAACAAGTTCGCAAACTAAATCCTCATGTAGTCAAACAAACTGTTTGTGATTGTGGACCCGACTGCGAATGTGATCATGACTGTGAGTATGATTGTTATTGTCTTTGCAAATGTGATGGCTTTTCATATTAAAGTTAGGGTTAGTTTTTTTTTTTTTTTTGTTTTGTTTTTTTTTAATTCAATTTATTCAGTTTAAAGTTGTTTTAAAATACTATTTAAAGTTTTGTTATCAGTATAAAAATGACGGACACAAAAAGTCTTTCGCAATCTCCTTTGTTTAAAGACATCTTTCAAACTATACAACTTCAAATTTTTGACAGTCAAAATGTTATTAAATCTGTTTATAATAATTATGAATTTGTACTTAACAATTTTACTTTCAAATCCCCTGTTAAAATTCGCATTCACG
The DNA here is from genome assembly GCA_036898135.1 of Oncomelania hupensis. Lineage (NCBI taxonomy): Eukaryota > Metazoa > Mollusca > Gastropoda > Littorinimorpha > Pomatiopsidae > Oncomelania > Oncomelania hupensis. The sequence goes on along the minus strand of CM072526.1, from coordinate 4,793,044 downwards.
CTCAAATAACTTTTATTAAACCCGGCAGTATTGATGAAACGATGACTGTGTGGATTTCTTCAAGTCAAATTGAAGTGTTAAAATCTTCAGACCTAGACAATGCTTATAACAACATCTTGATCAATCAGTTACAAGACAGCATTGAGCGCGCAACTATGAGAGGGTCCGGGTGGACAGAAGGAAATTTAGAATCATTAGAACTGAACATTGCAAAGTATAATCCAATCAAAGGAAAATCTTATATCCCTCTTCCCAAAGAAATTCTTGACAAAAAGGCTGTATTGAATATTAAGAACACTGACGACAAATGTTTTGTGTGGTGTGTTTTGGCTAAATTATATCCTATTCAGTCGAAACAACATCCCGAAAGGGTGGCGCTGTACAAAGATAAAGTAACGAACTTAAATCTTAAAGACATTAATTTCCCTGTTAGCCTTGACGCCATTGACAAATTTGAATCACAAAACTCTCCTATAACAGTCAATGTATATGTTTGGGACCCTGAATCAAAACTTATGCCTTTACGAATCTCTCCTAATGCCCCATCGTTTTCAGACCTCAATCACCACGTTGATCTTTTACTAATAACTGACCCGCAAGATCCTAGCATGCAACATTATACTCTGATACGAAACATATCTAGATTATTAGGACACACTTCAAAACATCATGGCAAACAATATTTGTGCAGACGCTGTTTAACTAGAGTCTCTAATCTCCAAGTGGCTGACAAGCACAGTAAAATTTGTAAAAGTATGACAGATATTCAAACCCGTCTTGTGTTACCAAAGCCAGGTTCTCAAGTATATTTTAAAAACATCAACAAACAATTCAAACAGCTTTATATAGTTTATGCCGACTTCGAATCATTGATTTTAAAATATCAAGGCCCGCAAGGATTTTGTACGCCTAATTCATTCCTTACACACCTTCACGAAGTCTGCAGTTTCGGGTATGTAGTTGTTAGAGCCGACGGACAACATACAGAGCCGGTAATTTACAGAGGGCCTGACGCAGCTCGAAAGTTCTTAGATGAGATGAACAAAATATACAAATTGTGTTTATTGCAGCTAGATAATCCGGTGCCCATGATATTTACTGAATCTGACTCCCATAATTTTAAAGCAGCTACACATTGCCACATTTGTAATAAAGAGTTTGACCCGAAGGACGCAAAGACCCAAAGGGTGAGAGATCATTGTCACATAACAGGGGCATTTCGAGGTGCAGCTCATCAGAAATGCAACTTGGAATATGGAATCAAACATTTCTCTCTCCCTATTTTCATTCACAATCTTCGAAATTACGACTCCCATTTAATCATGCAGGCAGTGACGAAAGCATACAAAGTGTCATGTATTGCTGAGACAGAAGAAAAATATAAAACTTTCACTCTGAATAAATTAAAGTTTTACGACAGCTTTCAACATTTGTCTTCCAGTTTAGAAACACTAGCTAAGAACTTACCTAGCTATCCTATCACTAGCAAATATTTTCCAGACGTTACACTAATTCGGAAAGGCGTGTATCCTTATGAATACATGGATTCTTGGGAAGTGTTTGAAGAACAAGAATTGCCACCTAAAGAGAACTTCTATTCTTCACTTAATAAAAGTTTCATAAGTGATATCGATTACCAACATGCACACAACGTCTGGAATGCACTCGGATGTAAAAACCTTGGTGACTACCACGACATATATTTAAAAGCTGACGTCTGTTTGTTGGCTGATGTGTTTGAAAAATACAGAGAAACGAGTTTACATCATTACTCCCTCGACCCTTCTCATTATATTTCTTCACCAGGAATGAGTTGGGATGCTTTCTTAAAACTTAGCGGTTCTAAAATCGATCTCATAACTGACCAGGTAATGATGACAATGATTGAGTCGGGCATTCGTGGAGGAATAAGCGTGGCAGCTCATAATTATTGCAAAGCCAACAATAAATACCTGAAGCACTATGACCCCTCGCAGAAATCTAATTATATAATGTACTTTGACGCCAACAATTTATACGGTTGGGCAATGAGTGAGCTTTTACCGGTTTCAGATTTCAAATTACTTGTTAATTCAAACCCCGCAAACTTGACTTGGTTAAACAGTATTTTAAATCACCCTAAAGATCATACTATAGGGTTTATTGTCGAAGTTGACCTAGAGTATCCCAATGCTTTACACGACCTACATAATGATTACCCATTAGCACCAGAAAGATTGCATGGTACAGACAAGCAACTTAAACTTATTCCCAACCTCTATAATAAATCTAATTACGTCTGTCACTACAGAAACCTGCAGTTCTACATTAGACACGGCATGAAGTGCACAGCGATTCACAAGCTTTTATTCTTTAAACAAACGAATGTCTTGGCCGGGTACATCAATAAAAACACAGAGCTTAGAAAACAAGCGCAATCTACGTTTGAAAAAGATTTCTTTAAGCTGCTGAATAACAGCTGTTTTGGTAAAACTATGGAGAACCCATACAAGCGAAAAGACGTCAGGCTAATTACCTCACCCAATCAAGCGATTAAATTAACATCTAAACCTCAATACCTTGGTTACAAAGAGTTTCATGACTCCCTGTATGCAGTTACCATGAAAACCACGCAAGTTAATCTAGACAAACCAGTGTTTATGGGGATGACTATTCTCGACCTTTCTAAATTATTAATGTTCGAATTTTACTACGATTACTTTAAACCTAAATACCCGGAGGCCAGAGTTTTATACACAGACACAGACTCCCTTATACTAGACATCCCTACTGAAGACATTTATAAAGACTTAGAATCGAAACTGCAACATTACGATACTAGTGACTACCCTGAAACTCACCCTTTGTACAGCAAAGCAAACCAAAAGAAAATAGGTTTGATGAAAGATGAAATGAACGGGAAACTTATTGAAGAATACGCAGGACTGCGATCTAAGCAGTACAGTATTAAACACGAATCGGGAGAATCTTCAAAAGCGAAAGGCACCCAAAAAGCTGCAATAAAAAATAGAGATATCAAACACGAAAACTACCTGGAAGCCTTAGATGGAAAAGAAGTTAAACCATACCCTAACACAACTATAAAGTCTAAAAACCATGTAGTGTCCACTGCTGTGACGACCAAAAAAACATTATGCGCTAATGACACAAAGAGAATAAGAGTAACTAAGGAGTTCGCATACGCTCTAGGCCACTATAAATTACAGGTAGGAACAGCGACTGCGACTGCGACTACGACTACGACTGCGACTATGAATAAGGTGGAAGTCCTGGAAGGCTTGAGTAAATGTTAACTGTATTTATTCTGAAGCGCCAAGCTTTTTCTTCAAAGCATCTAGCTGCTCTTTCCGTCCCAGTAGTCTCCCTTCTTCTATTAATTTTTTTTAAATTTCTTCAACATTAACAGGTGCAGACCTAGATTTAGATTGTATGTCGTGCTTCAACTTTTTATATTCTTCAAAATCTCGCTGGATAATTACAAACTCTTGGTCTGTAATCTGAGTGTCTTCTAGAGCTTTAGAAATTATTAAGTTCATGCTAGTAAGTTTAGCTATCGCCAGGCTAGAAATGAGGTCGTGTTTTTCTAGTTTCTTAGATACTTTAGTATTAATTACACCAAGTAGAACTGACATTACTGAAGATAATCCGGCAGCCACTCCTAATCCAATACTAATTGGTATACCAATTCCAGTCACCAATAATCCCACGCTGACCGCAGCTTCCGCTGCATTAATAACATTTAGACCAGTAGACACGTAATTTATTCCGCTATAAGCGCCGGAATACCTTCGTCTGCATCTAGAGTACTTTTGGATATCTGATTCAATTTGAGTCCTAACTTTTCTTATTTCTTCCAGCCTGAACGTTTGAACATTACTTAAGTCTAACGTTGGAGCACTGGGTTGCATTGGTTGTTCATCCACTACTGCTTCTACTATAGCAGGATACAATTTTGTCGTCATATTTTTAGTGTGAAAAAAAAGGGTTAACAATAATTAACTTGATTTTAGTTTATTAGCAAAATATTCTATTTGACTATCAGAAAATATCTGATCGCTGAAATAAAATGCTAACAGATCTACGTTGTCTAGGCTAATTTGCGCTATTCTGTCAATAGGATTTGGAACAGGGACAAAAGTTATCTTGGGTGATGAAGTAAATACGGAAAACTGATTTTCATTTTCTCTTTTCTTCATAAATACTGTAACTCGTCTGGGATCCTCATCTAAATCAACCCAACTTAGAGACACTTGCGGAATTACATTAAAATTTCTCTGCGTAGGCCTGTGAGCAATTATGTCTAGTACTATCATAGCTGCGCTACCTAGCTGTAAAGGAGGCTGCAGAATAACTCTAACATTTTTCCCTGCGGTTTCACGCTTATGTAAAACATAGCTGCTTTTTTTGTAGGCTTTGACTTCTATGGTTTCCCGATTGTTTTCATCCGGCACAAGACTAACTAACATAGGCCCGGCGTTAATAATTTTCTTAAATTTATTGTCTGGTCCCATAAAAGTGTAAGGGCTTTCGCACTTGAATTTAATAAGCCAATCTAATTCTGTGTCTATAGGTGTTAAAGACCAGGTATTTTCTCGTTTAGTAATAGCATACTTAAAATCGGGATCTACTTTACCGGCATTAAAATCCTTTAGCTGATCGATAGATGGTTTTTCTGGCAATACTGACGGCGGCACTGCTTCAGGTACTGCCGGCACTACAGGCACTAGCGCTCGTTTATAATATCCATTTTGTGTAAATTCGAAACCGTAAATAGACCCAACAATAGCATTCGCATCAAAGTCGATTGTGTCTGCTAAGTCTTTCAGTTCAATGGTAGGACAGGTTACTGGAATTTGAGGGCCGATTGACATTGTATTTTAAAATTAAACTTTATTTTATCTCAAGAATAATTGTAAGATCTTCAAAGTCTACAATTTCGTTGTTTTGGTTAGTTATTTTGAAGCATAAACTAGTATGATAGTCCTGACTTAAGTGGCGTTTTTGAGGTAGAAATTTTAATGAAACTGGATCGCAGTAAGATTCTCTCTGAGTTGAGATTATCCTTAGCAATGTACTAGGAGTTCCGTTTACTAAGTTTTCTGATGTCTTCAGTTGATGAAGGTACACAAACAATCTATTATTAATTAACAAATTCATAGGGTTTGATCCAATAAATCTTATAGAACTGCCGACAGTGCTGGAGCTGTCAGATAAAGATAATTCATTGCCACGGAAACCTAATATTTCTGCCAGCTTTGGCGCAAGTGTAACGCTGGTAATGTCTTTATGCAGGGTTTTATGGAAAGTTAAAGTTACTATCAAGTTTGCAGGGTTCATTTTTGCTTCAATCGAATGAGGTTTAAACAATTCTTCAGTAAGTCTGCAGAAGTCATAATAGCCGGCATGAATAAAGTGCCTTTTTTTATTAATCATTATCCAGTTGTTGTTTAGATCATGACTAATATTTAACCATTTAACCGTGTAGAATATTTCGTGAAGGATTACGTTAAGGTCCCTGTTTTTGTTGTCAATAGGATGCTGAAGTTCAATGGGCACACCTGATTTTACAGATTCGAAAGTTACAAACATATTTTTTTTAATATAATAAAAATGTACGCGCCTTATAAATATAACAAAGCTGCAAAGTATACTACAGGGCCTTATTATTACGAAAAAGCAGTTGACCTAACTAAGCTGACAATAGCTGTGGCAGCCAACGTCCATTTCGAAACTATCCCCCATAATATTTTTGATCATTACCTCAACCCAGACATTACGAGCGACTTTTTAGCTAACCAATGGCTAAACAACGGGGGTATGCAGTTCTTTCAGAATCAAATTAATTTTGCCGTGTCATGCGCTACAACTGGTTGCGGAGTTTCTTACGTTCATCACCTTAATCACCCAGATCCCATGTTGAAGTCTATTTATCTGTTCCATTTGTATTATCAAGTGAGGCGGGTGTTGTCTGAACTTCAGGCTCCGTTACCTACTGACAAAAACTTTAATCCATTTAACAACGGCTTTGACAAGAAAGCGTATCAAAGGTTGTGCAATGAATTCGGAATTGATACTAAAACAGACTTCAGACAAAAACTAGACCTCAATCACGGAATGGGAACTTTATTTAGATACGCTGTAGGTAATTTATACACGGGGCCTTACGTACCTGGATTTACATCATTTAACCACAACAGCCAGGTTCCTTTACTGTATATCAGACAAAAACAAAGTACAGCATACAGCACTTTTATATTAGACACATCAAACGGATTTACCCAAAGTGGGGTGGAAAGGCTGAATGAATCTATTCGTACGTATGCGTGGTGCATTCTGGGGTCTCAAGCGGAAACACGAAGTAATATCATTGGGGAAGGAACTAGCTTCGATGCACAAAAGCAGTTTCTAGCCAACATTGAAGATTCTATTAATTCGGCAGTAGATTTGCCCGCGAGTATTAAAAGATATCAGGACACTTTAAAGTATGCTAGATCGAAAGTAGATTACGTAATAGGTTTAGGACTGTATATGTTGCCTTCAGACCTTCAGCTTAGGATAGGAACTATATCAAACTACAACAACAATATAGTGATTGCCGACCCTCAGTTTCATATAGGCTACAATCCTACAATAAATACAGTGAATACAGTGAATACAGTGAATACAGCAAATACGGTATTTACTGCTAGGCCTAATAATGAACCTTTAAGTTCGCCACCACTTCCAAGCCTACCAAGCCTACCAAGCTTGCCGGAACTGCCAGGCCTGCCGGTAACTGATCATGGGGTTTCACGTCTAGCGCTTACAGGGGGTTTATTGTTTGCTGGGTTAATTGGGATTTACTATTTTAAGTAACCAGAGTAATATTATTATAAACAAAGACCACAGATGCTCAGACGCCCAAACCACAACTTTAGAAGCAGTATTAAATATCCATGAAAATACAGAACCTAATATTCCTGGAAGTGCGTCTACAAGTTTGTCACCTAAGCGTTTCAATAAGTTAGCTATGCTTTGTAACGTCTTTTTAATCCAGTCTTTAACCGGACTACCGCCAGGTCCACCAGGTACGCCAGGTCCACCGGCACTGATGCCTACGGTTCTAGTCAGTGCTAAGACTAGTGTGCTTATTGTCATCCCAACAGCTGTAAGAATGCTAAATATTGTAACACCTTGCTCTCTGAACAGTGTTTGAATTCTTTCTGCAAGTGTAGTGTCTTCGTGTAAAATTTTATGCACCGTTTCTTTTATTCTGGCGAAATTAGTTATTAATTTTTCTCTGTTTATGGATAAGGCTTCTAGCCTTGCAGCGCGTTCTGTGTAAAGGTCTGCGAGCCGCTTTTGAATCAACTGTTTTACCTCAATGCTTAAGTTCGCGTCATCAGCTTCTGCTAGTTTATTTTTTTGTTTTTCTATATGTTTGTCGAGCTCACCGAGCTTGGCCAAATTCATCATTGTCTCCCCTCTCACAGATTGTAAAGCTTTATCTAAGCCCTGAAGTTCACGCAGTGGCAATAATGGCGTGTCATTGATAGTTTCCATAACCTGATCAATATTGGTGTCCTCATTTGTTTGTAAGGTTTTTAAGGTTGTTAATTCTGTATTGACTTTTAATGCAGAACTAGTTAAGTTAGTTAAGTCTTGTAGTTCTATTTCTGAACTTAACGATGCATCTATTCGTTGAAGTGAAGCTACTGCTTGGCGATGCAACGCTGGCACTCTATTATCGGAAAGCCCCAATGATCGTATTACAGTCACTGGGAGTTTAGTTTTCAAAGTAGACCACGCATAAAATTTATCAGGATTCTTTAACATAGTTAACTGTACTCTCACTTTTTTACCGGATACACTAGTGTTTATAAACAAGTGATTATTTTTGTCTAGTTCGAAGTCGCTGGGACTAACATAATCAGGTAACTCGCGCCCGATGTAATTGTAAAATTTATTGATTTTTCTGGCTTTTTGGGTTTCAGTTACTTGACGTAATTCTTCTCCTATACTTAGCCTTGTTTGGCTCATGTCGTCTCCTACCATAGAAAGAAGTCTGCTGGTTGTGTCAACGTTGAGGTCTTCATTAGGCTCATTTGGTTTAAACACTTCATCAAGAGCTTCACCACCTGTTGCCATTTTTAAATATAATTTTTTTTTATCGCATTAAAAATGCAAAGCTACGGAAACTTGTTAGACCCTACACGTCGATTGAGGACACCTTTAGGCATCAAAGGTGAGAAAAGCACAATAATTATTACAAACAATCCAAGCAGCATAGAGCCTAATCAGCTACTAACCATAAGATTTCCAAATTTAGGTCCTGATGATGTAATAGTTCCGGGCAGTCCTAAATTGGGATTTAAAATTAGTCTGAATTCTGACGATGATCCTAACAGAACCGTAGTCAACAATCTAGGCAGAGCTATAATTAAAAGAATGGTTATTAAACTTGATGGGCGAGAAATCCAAAGTATCGATGACGCCGGTGTTTTGTTTTGTTACACAGATCTGTGGCTGAGTAAATATGAAAGGGAAGATTTAGTTGGTCAGGGGATTCAAGCCGCCAATGTGGCAAAACTTCGAATCAAAGCTGGCGATGCTGTCGCTTCTAACAAAGGTGAAAATGCATTAGCTGCTGTATACAAAAACAGGTTTTATTTTCCACTTGATTTTGAACTGCTACACAGTCATCTGCCATTTCATCAAGGTTCATTTAACGACAGGCTTTCTTACGAAATTATTTTCAATGATTATTCTCAAGTAGTAATTAGCTCTGACAATGATGCTAGGTATACAATTACAGACATCACGCTTGAATATGAAGTGGTCACTCACGCTGAACTCAGTAGGATGATCAGGGGCCAATATGACAAACTAGCAATTTATTATGATAGGATCGTTCGCTACAGACAATTTAATAAAGATTTATTAGATGCACTATGGACCATCAACATAAATTCACCTGCTCGAAGTTTTAAAGGTGTACTGTTGTTGTTTGTGAAAGAATCTAATTATAATCGTGACAGCGAAAATTTTATCAATCCTAATATTTCAAAAGCGTCTGTTGTGATTGAAGGTAAACCTAATCAATTATTCGCTAATGGAATGATGGGGTTTCAACAGTTTGATGAGATTAGGAAAATCTTGGGTGGAGGTAGATTGCGGACTGACACTGTGGATTTGATTTCTAAGGATCTTCATTTACATGACACAAGACTGCAAGATTATCTGGTGAATAAATTTGCGTTGTGGTTAGACTTTCGAACCATACCCACCAATGAACTTCATGGATCTGGAAGAAGAATTGAAAACGGAACAGATGGTATAACAATTGAATTGCATAGGGAAGCAAGTGCTAAGTCAGAATCAGTTACAGTATACATGTATATAATTATGGATGCTCAGCTAAACATTGAAAATGGAAGATTAAAAGATTTAGTATATTAAAAAATGACCTCTTTGTTACCTCGTGATCCTCATTGCGGAATGATCGTTGGTATGACGTCATGCGGAAAGACTGTCTTTGTTCTGGATTTGTTAGAAAAATATTACGCAGGCCACTTTGATTATATAGTAATTTTTTGCCCAACTATTCAATATAATAAAACCTACTTAGATCGTAAGTATGTCTGGACAGATGAAAATATCTTTGTTGTAAATACCAATGGCAAGCTCAATGAGTATTTAACGTATTTTTATAACCTGTTTGAGAATGAGGGTAATACGTTATTCTTAATCGATGATTGCAGTGCAGAAAAAGATATTGTATTAAAACGGAACATATTGAGCAAGCTGGCTTTCAGTGGACGCCATGTGAAAATTAGTGTCTGGTTAATCACGCAGAAATTTAAATCAATATTAAAGGATTTTAGAGAACAAGTAAAATTCGTGTGCCTGTTTTATTGCAAAGATCGAGACAGCTTTGATAACTGTTTAAAAGAAAATGACGTAATTGAATCAAAAGAGGAAAGAACTAAATTAAAAGAACAGCTAAAAAAAGGCAAGCACTTAAAATTATTATTAAAAACTGACCAACCAACTGGCTATACAATACTTATGTAAGTAAGTAAGTTCTTTTATAATTTAATTATTGTAAGTTATAAGTTTTTTTTTAAAAGTCGACTTAATTAAGTTAGATGTAAGTAAGTAAGTTCTTTTATAATTTAATTATTGTAAGTTATAAGGTTTTTTTTAAAAGTCGACTTAATTAAGTTAGATGTAAGTCACTAAGTCAAAAAAAGGTTGAAGGTAAGTAATAGTGGTGATGATTATAGTTCATTTATTTTAATGGCTCTGTGTCTGGTGGAACAATCTGAAGTTCTTCTTTTACAAAGTTTCTTTGTGGTGTTCTACGATCGCTTCTCGGTCTTAAATAATATACAGGCGGATCAGTAGATAATGCTCTGTCAACTTCATAAACGCTTAATGACCAAATTGGGTCTGTAGCTCGCCTTCTAGTGTCATTAGCAACTTCTCCAGGCTGATAAAGGTATCTAACAGTTTTGTTCATCAAAGTTAGATCCGGCTGACCAGGCTTTGAAACGGTAACAACAATCTGTTTCTTTTTAATAGCCTCAACTGGTTTTAATCCTGTAACTCTGGTTGGTTCTGAATTCATTTCCCTTAAAACTCGAGGCAGCCTAACAACCCATTCTGTATTAGTGGTTTCAGTAAAGAGTTCCTTTGAATACTGATAAGTGAATAATCTTTCTGCCAGTTGCCGATTAAAGTTTTCTACAATACCCTGTGATCTGTGCAATCCAACAACTCCTCTTCTAACAGTTACATTATGTTTTAACAAAAGCTGGTTAACAGCTCCTTTGAATTCAGACCCTTCATCACATTGAATAAGTCTAGGGAACCTTAGAGGCCCTCTTGAATAAATTGCATTTAAGGCTTGAGCGACCTCAGCTGAATTTTTTGTCCTAAGAGCATGCGCGTCCTTAAACCGGGTAGCTATATCAATAACAGTAAGGGCATACCTGTATTTCTTTCTATATATTTTGTCATGGGGAAGATATAACAAATCTATTTGATGCGTGTCATTTGGTCTGGAGTTTTCAAATTTTGGTCTTATTATTTTCTTCGGGGGTGGAAGATAAATTTGCCATACAGCTTGCTTCGATAACCATTGTTTAACTGTGTTTGCTGACAAGCCAGTCTTTTCTACTAGTTTATTAACTGCCATCATCCCTTTCCAATATCCGGATTGAGAATAATATAATCTAGACAAACGTGAAGTCATATTTTATTTAGATTTATATTTTTGTTTAACGAGGTAATAAACTACTGTTATTCCAATCCTATCCTATCCTATCCTGTCCCATAACCCGAAGGTCGTAGGGGCACCACAGATGATCGCTTAACCAGCATACTCCATCTTTCTCTGTCCTCAGCAGCCCTCATGGCTTCGCTCAGTGTCAAACCAGTCCATTCTCGAATGTTGTCCTCCCACCTCTTTTTCGGTCTCCCCCTTCTTCTACCTCCTTGCACTGTGCCTTGCAGAATGGTCTTTGCAAGGCCTGATGATCTGGTGACGTGGCCATACCATCGGAGTTTCCGTTTCTTCACCACTGTGAGCAGGTCATCGTGTTGTCCAATGGCTTGTGTGATGGTCTGTCGGACTTCAACGTTGGTGATGTGTTGGGTATAGGAAATGCACAGAAGTCTTCTGTAGCACCTCATCTCCATGCTTTGTATTCTTCGTTGGAGATCTGCTGTGAGGGTCCATGCTTCGCAAGCATATAGGAAGATGGAGATGACCAGAGATCGCAGCAGTCTTACTTTGGAATGTAGACTGATGGTTCTGTCTTTCCAAATGGGCTTCAACCTTGTCAGGGCAGCAGTTGTTTGTGCGATCCTGGAGAGGACTTCCTGTCGAGACCCATTGTCTGACACAATGGCTCCTAAATATTTGAAGCTGTGCACTGTGTTGAGGGATTGGCCTTGTACTTTGATGTCCGTGTTGATGCCATTGGTGTTGTTGGTCATCATTTTGGTCTTCTCTGCACTTATTTCCATTCCATAAGCTCTGGAGGTGGTGTCAAGCCTCTGTACAAGCTGTTCAAGTTCTTGTTCCTCTCCAGCCAATCCATCAATATCATCCGCAAAACGAAGATTGGAGATTGCTCTGCCCCCTATGCTGACTGTGCCTTCGTGATCTGCAAGAGCATCTGACATGATGCGCTCTAGGAAGATGTTGAAGAGTGTTGGAGAGAGTAGGCATCCTTGACGCACACCGATTGTTGTTCTGAACCAGTTCCCGATGACGCTGTTATGGAGGACTGCACTGGTAGCCTTGTCATACAGGCTTTTGATGACTTCTATGATTTTAGGGCTGATGTTGTACACTTTCATGGTTGCCCATAGAGCTGCATGCCAGACTCGGTCAAATGCCTTCTTGAAGTCTATGAACACATGATATAGATGTTGTTGGTGCTGTAGGTATTTCTCACAGATTATTCTGAGGTTGAAAATCTGTTCAGTGGTACTTCGCCCTGCCATGAATCCTGCTTGTTCTTCAGCTATGATTTGATCAGCTTGTGGTTTCAACCTGTTGAGTATTATTTTCAGGAGGACCTTGCTGGGATGGCTGATGAGGCTGATGGTGCGGTAATTTTCACACTCCTGAAGGTTACCTTTTTTAGGAAGAGTGATGACAAGCGACTGGGTCCATGGTGTAGGCCATTCCCCACTCTGCCAGATCTTGTTACAGATAGTGGTGAGAGCATCAGTCATCGCTTCTCCTCCTGCTTGTAGCAGTTCCGCTGGTATGTTGTCCACTCCCGCTGACTTCCCTTTCTTCAGCGATTGCACTGCTGCCTCAACTTCTTCCCGGAGAATTGGGAGGATTTCTTCTTCTTCTCTGCTCTCGGGACATGCTAGAACTGATGGGTCTCCATTTGGTGTATGGTTGTAAAGGTCAGAGCAGTACTCTGTCCATCTGTCCAAGACTTCTTGTTCTTCTGTAAGGCAAATGCCAGACTTGCTTTGGATAGTGGAGACTTTGGGCTGTTTAACACTTGTCAGCCGCTTCACAGTCTGGTAGGCCTTCTTGCTGTTGTTCTTGTTCAGATTGTTCTCTATTTCCTGGCATTGATCTTCTATCCAGTTCTCCTTTGCTGTGCGCATGCCTTTTCGGATGTCATTGTTGATTTTTCGGTAGACATCAGCTCCCTGTGAGGTGTTCTTTTTCTTTTTTAACTCTCTTCGTTTATCACACAGATCCAAAAGTTCAGGTGTGATCCACGGCTTCTTCTTTGGTCGGTGCTTGCCAAGGATCTCAGTGGCGGCATCTGTTACAGCTGAGTTGAAGGTATTGGTCATGGTGTTGACATCTACTTCGCCTGCCCCCAAAATAAGCAGTGGTGCAAATTTCCCTCCAATTGTGGCCTGAAATATTTTTGCCACCTCCGGGTCTTGCAGTTTGTCCAGGTCGAACTTCAGCCTAGTGCACTTTGCTGTATTTACTCTCTTCAAATGGAGCCGGAAAGACATCATCACGAGATCGTGGTCACTTCCAATGTCTGCTCCTGGAAAAGTGCGTGTCCTGCCAATGTTGATGCTTGATCTGAAGCGTTTCTTGACCATGATGTAGTCGATCTGGTTGTGATGTTCCCCGCCGGGACTGTGCCATGTCCATCGTCTGGATTTTTTGTGGAGACCAAGCGTGTTTGCCAGTACCAGATTGTTGTATCTGGCAAACTCCAATAGCCTCAGACCCCTGTCATTTGTCTCGTTGTTGCAGTGGGGTCCGCATGTGTCTCCCCAGTTGCGGTGCGCATCTTGGCCAACCTTGGCATTCCAGTCGCCTTGCACTATGACTATGTCCTTCTTCGGCACTTGGTCAAGGACCGCCTGTATATTTTCATAAAAATCCTCCACTTCGCTGTCTTCATAGTCTGATGTTGGGGCATAGGCCTGGATGATGGTAATGTTGAAAGGGGTTGCTCTCAGACGGATGGTAATGAGTCTACTGGAGACTGGGCGGCAACCCATGACAGTGGCTAGAATGTTCTTGTGGACCAAGAATCCAACGCCGTGTTCGTGCCTGTCATCTCTACCGCTGAAATAGAGCTTGTGGCCTTTGTCAGTCGTTGTTTCACCTAGGCCTTTCCAGCGCAGTTCGCTGATACCTAGAACGTTCCATCGATAGTGGTCCAGCTCGTGGGCCAGTTCTTCTAATTTTCCTTCCGCAGTTAGGGTCCTGACGTTCCAGGTTCCTATGACGATGTTGTTTCTCGTGCGGATCTTGCTATATTGTCCATCAGTAGCATACTTAACACCTCCGTCCTGGTGGCCAACGGAAGGCGCGGTCCTTGTGCCGGGTGACGGCCCGGGCGACGACCGATCCGGTATGGAATTAGTGGATTGTGTCATCATGTAGTGTGTCTTGGGCAAAAAAGACCTGGCAGGGCCCAATCCTCTCCAGGCTGATGGCCACAGCCGAAATCCACGAATACAGTGTGGCTCGCCTTGGCCCTGAGCACGTGGTCGTTGAACCTGTAGTAACGTGAGGTTCCTCCGCCCTGGCCGGTGACTTCTGTGTAGAAGACTTTCGCCCAGTGATGCCGTGCTAACATCACCCCTGTTAGTCGCCTCTTACGACACGCCGGGAAACGTTGGGTCTATTCTATTTGCCCGAACCCACAGAGCCATGTACAGTCATAGATCATATAATTGTTTTTTCTTCATCAATCTAAATAAGCCACCTTTGCCACATGACTATGAGCATTTCAGAATGATTTTTCTGATTAATAAAAATATACTAACTAATACTAACACTATCAATGTATCAAAATCAGGGTTTATTCTTGGCGTCGGTCATCGGTCATTGACGCATAAAAATCTGAAATGACCGATTGTTTTGCCAGCCAGCTGGTCAAGTGACCTATTGATTTTACGATTGGGCAGTCAAACTTTGCGAAGATTTGTCATTTAAAAAGTTCTGCACAAACTGCGAACTCAATAAAACTTAGCACAACCATTACCGAAACGAAATTATTTCCCCTTTCAGTATAATACAAACTTTTCCGATCCATAGTTTTCATTGCTCACATGCAACACGCCAACGCATTGACAGTCACAGTGTAGATCTAGTTTGCGATTCCATTTTGTCAACAAACAAAAAAATGCCTCAGGAAAAAAAACAACTGGTGTTTAGGGCTATAGTAATACTATAGCCTAGGTAATTTTTTTTTTAAGATGCACATTATTATATTATTAGAAATGTCATTATTATTATTATTATTGTTATTATTAATATTATTATTTTCTAACTACTAATTTATGGATCTATTTACATTTATGTACTTCGTGCCAGTTAATAAATAATATTGGTGCAAAGCTTCATCAACGTCTTCGAATGTTTTATCAGCATGACCTTCTTCTTTCAATCTTGTATTAACAAAATCAAGCTGCATTAGTCTGTTTTTCTCGTATTCGGCCTGATCTTGTTGTAATTTTTCCATTGCTAAGTTATGCCGTTTTGATTCTTCTTTACTGTCCAGTTTTGAAAACAAATAATTTGACCCTGAAAAGGCTAAGGCGTTGACAGCAGCAGAACCAAGCACCATTGCAGCACCAGCCATTTTTTAATTTAGTTTTTTATTTTATTTGTATTTAAAATGAATTGTGATGACTTGTTAATGCAAGAAGCTATTAATGTCACAGGTACTGGTGTTGACAACGAGAAAAAAGACAGGCTGGTTGCATTAGTAGCTTCCGGAAAGTCAAAGTATTATCTCGGTGTTGACTTAACACCTGAACAAGTGCAAAGACTGAGGCCAGAAGACATCATTATATTACATAATAAATATGATAAAGTTCTCGGCGCTTTAATGGTTAAAAGTTTAGGGCGTTCGATTGTGAAGTTATATACCAAAGCTGTGTCGACCTTTGTTACTTTAGATTGTGAGAATGATTTATTTGATGATTTGATTAAAGATCCAGTTATTGTTAATGGGATTAGTGAGGTATCAAGAAATTTGTATTATAAGTTTGGAAGCTTGTTTACCCCATTTTCAGCCGGGCTAATTACTTTTCAACACATAAATTTCTCTGCTATAAAAAATGGACTCTTCCAATCCAGAGATGGAGAAGGAGACGGAGGTGAAGAATTCAGAGAATCAACAGAACCCAGTGACAGTCACTAAACAAAAGAGCCCAGGAAGAATTGCAGCTGGAAAGAAGTTAGCAGAATTTAACAAGTTACATAGATGGAACAGACAAACAAAAGCAAACATATTAGGAAAAAAGGAATCACCAAAAAGAAGAAACAATAACGCAACAAACATTAACAACAAATAAAGAAGAACCAATACAACCAGTACAATCTTCAAATAACATATATTATTTATGTATAGCCGGTGTAGTGGGTGCAAGTGGGTACATAATATATAAATACCGCCAAGGAAAAAATAAACAGAAACCCCCAAAACCACTTGTAGAAAAAGAAATTGAATTATCTCCATCGTTGAAGCCATCATTGAAGCCATCATTAGATGTGTTTTCAATGCAGTAATAATTTATTATTATTTTTTTATTATATATAAAAAATGAGTGTACCATATGAACAAACAATTGTTAATCTTGGATACCATAGTGTTGTCTTAGTGGGCTTAAATACAGCTTATGCTATGATTGCAAAATCTCTTTTAAAAATGAAACCTATTGAATTGGGGAAAATGGATCTTTCAGATGCTGGTAAACTGGTTGGTATCTTTTCATTATCGTTATTTACTCGGGACTATCTTGTTAAACAAAAGATCATTCCAGCAGATATTAATGTGTAATGTTATACAACCATAATGTAGAAGGGTTGTAATTTTTTTTTTGTTTTAACCAAAGACGCAAGATATACGAATATGTATTATATTTAGCAAATTGCGGATTCCCAGAGTGCTTTGGAGCGCTTTTTAAAAGCTCATAAAACAGCCATAAATTGCAATAAAAGGCCTCCTTTAGTAACTCTATGAGCTTTGGGGTTCAGAGCCCACTATTGCTATCTCTTACGTCTTCTCTCTTCTGCCTTAACCCTCCCTCTTCCCTTCATTCCACACCCCATCACACACTCCTAATAGTATTTAGTTAGTTAGTTAGTTATCTATATTGTTGGGATTTCCTCTGATGCGTACTTGTGTAATATAATATTAGATGGGTCTCAAGAACTCGTAGAGACACATTGGATTACTTCCTCCATCACCACCATACATCCTGTACAATCCACCTAGGGTGGTAGAGGAGGAGGGGGGCATCCTCATCTCTCTACTGAGTACATCCTCGAGGGGATTATGACCATGTTGATGATGCAGAGCTTGCAGTTACAATAATCGAAAGCCGTGGAGGTCTTGTGTAACGTCTCCTCAAAGTGGCAAGAGCGCCGCCCTTTCTTCCCCTCTTCCTGCGTAAGATAGTGTTAGGTCTACAATCTGTCAAATTTGTTTTGATTTTATTTCTAATGAACAAGGATTTCCAACCTTCTTTCACTGGATCGCGCACGGCGATCAGTTGTTCATCACGGCCGTGTGTAAACAAACGGTGGCCATCTTTGTTGCTCCCGCAGTCGCTCGCAGTGGTGTCGACGTTCGATCCGCTCATACTGGACAGCATACGCAGTCAAAACACCAACCACTTCACTCTCAAAGTTCTTATAAATAACGCTGACAGAAAGATAACTTGAAATAACTTTAAAAAAAAAAACCAACAACGGCAACTCAGAACATTTGACGAGAAAACACTGTGACAAAGTCGCCGCTGCGCATGCGCGCCTTCATCGTTATTAACAAACTTATTATTCGCATCATTCCTGCTCTCGGCTAACTGATTGCAGTATCACATGCAGCAGCAGCAGTAGCAACAGTGACAATCAACATCATCACCATCATCATCATCAATCAATCAATCATCGTCGTTGTCGAAACTTAAAGAAGAAGTTATTCAATAGTAATACTGAAATGTCCTGTGGACCACTGTCCCAAATGCTTCAGCGCAATTGATCATCGTGACTCGGTCCTTAACAAGTGCTGGACTCTACGGATGCAGAGTTCTATCGCGTGATGTCTCACACACACATACTTACATTCTATGAGTGTGTACTATTACAGCTGACATTTTCTCACGCACTCAGAAAGCCTTGACCCTCAAACTATTCTACCGCATTGTAAGCATGCGCACTCGTTTAAAACTATATATTATCTGGGGTTTCCTAAATATTACTCATTCAGATACACAAACACACATTTTGTAATGATGTGTTTTTCCTTGAATAAAACGTGTGTTTAAACCAAAAACACACATTTTCTCATGCACTCAGGTAACCTTAACATACATACTGTACATTTTTTCAGAGATGTGGCACTCCTGTAACACAATAAATAATCTTCTTTTTTTTTCCTACTGTATATACTCACGGCTGTTCATAAGCGGGACGGTAAGTCTATGGCTAAAAATAACCCTATGTGTGTGTTTGTGTGTGAACGCACGCGCGCGCACGTACGTGCGTGTATGTGCGTGTGTTCTGATTTCATATTTCATATTTTCTTTCGCTTTATTAATTAATTAATTTATTTATTTATTTTTTATTTAATTTTTAAATATTATTTCTTTAAAATGCTATGAGCTCTATTGAGGAAGGGCGTAGTACAAATTTTTTTTCCTACTACTACTACTACTAGATGTATTACTATTACCACTACTAGAAAAACTACTAGACCTACTACTACTGATACTACTACTACTACTACTACTACTATTACTACCATTATTAGGCCTACTATTACAACTATTACTACTATTAAAACTACTAGACCTACTACTTGATTTACAACCAAAACCTACTGCCACTAGACTTACTACTACTACTAGGCCTGCTACTACTACTACTATTACTAGACCTATTATTAGAAAAACTACTATTACTACTACTACTAGTCCTTCTTTTAGACCTACTTTTAGACCTACTACTAAAACTACTAGACCGACTTCTACTACTACTTATTATACCTACCACCAACACTACCACCACTACTACTACTAGACCTGCAACTACTAACACTACTATTAGACCTACCACTTCTACTACTACTACGAGACCTACTACAACTACTTGATTTACTACTACTACTAGACCTACCACTACTACTACTACTACTACTGCTACTAGACCTACTACTACTAGACCTACTACTACTAGACCGACTACTACTATACCTACGACCACCACTACTACTATTACTAGACCTACCACTAATACTACTAGACCGACTACTACTACAGTATACCTACGACTACTACCACTACTAGACCTGTCAGCAGGGCCGGGTAGCTCAGTTGGTGGAGTGGCTTACTAGTAACCGAAAGGTACCTGGTTTGAATCCCGGATTGGTGAACGTGTGACCATATTATTTTCCCCTTTCCATCAACTGGTTCGCTGGTGTCAGAATAATGTGACCAGTAGTCGCCTATACGCTTCGGTGTCGTGTGACTATAATCTACACTTACATTTTACTAGACCTACCACATCTACTACTATTAGACCTACCACTACGACTAAACTTACTGCCACTACCACTACCAGATTTACCACTACTACTAGACCTACTACTACTAGACCTACTATTGCTACTACTACTGCTACTAGACATACTACTACTAGATCTACGTAACTACTACTAGACCTACTACTACTACTACTAAACCTACTATTACTACTACAACTACTACTAGACCTACCACTATTACTACTTTTTATTTAGCACCATTCCCCAATAAAACTGAGAGCATAGCTTCCCAAACCAAAAGACTTGACGTCATTCATGTCTTGTGAACAGTGGCACTGCTGAAGCTGAACGGCAGCGCTCAAATCGATGAGTACAAGGACACGATCCAATTGGACCGGGTGAACACGTGCCCTGGCATAGGACAAACGTGCACACTTTATGGCTGGGGACAGAGAACCGAAGGTAGAGTAAAGACATACAAAGTTTGAACATACACAACATTGAGAACTGCCGGTAGCGACCCACCACCGTAGCTAAAGTGGTAAAGCGTTTGCCTGGCACATCGATGACCCACGTTCGAGTGGCAATTTTTCACTGTCCATTTAAACAGTATGATTGCTTTGGTGGTTATGTGTTGATTTAGGTCTCTGCCCCTTGCTCCCTGGGATGGTTATCCCCGTCTGCCATATCCCCAATGGTGGGTGTACATTCATTTCTGTTGGTAGTGTAGTAACAGGCGCCATATGAGTAAACATTCTATAAATAACATTCTATGTATATAATTCTTTCTTTCTTTCGGAAAGGGTAGTGGTGGTTGCAGGGCAGTGCAAGGCCGAACTAGCGGAGCTAGCCAGGATTGCAACTGAAATCAACCTTTTGGTTGATTCGTAATCTTTGATGAAGTAACAGAGCAGAAATTATAGGCAAAGAATTTGATGGATGTTTAAGGTTTGATGGAGCAGGCAAAGATTGTGGTTGATTCTTAAGGTTTGATGGAGTAACAGTATAAATTAAGGGCACAGATTGTGATTGATTCTTAAGGTTTTATGGAGTAACAGAGCAGAAATTATAGGCAAAGATTCTGGTTGATTCTTAAGGTTTGATGAAGTAAGAGAGCAGAAATTTTAGGCACAGATTATGGTTGATTCTAGACATCGGCGATATTTGGTTAAATAAACGTATTTGAGTCACATAATCAAACAGTAGTTATTTTGTTCTTGTTAAATACCCGTACGATTTTTAATTTAATTAAAACTTAATTTACAAAGATTTTCACACCTGCCATTAGCTGGCAAATGCCTATTTCCGGATGTGACGTCGAGTACCGTACTGCGCTTCAATATGGCTACTAGCGAAGATGTAAACAGTGATGTTCCACAGCCTAAACGTCAACGAATCAATCCAACTTCTCGGGGCTTGTATTGTGCGGTTGCTGAGTGCTGCAGCAAGCAGGTTGACGGATTTTCACTACACACATTTCCCTCTGACGAAACCAATCGAGGTAAATGGATACAATTTGTTAAGACCTGCAGGGAGGATTTCGGACCAAAATATGGAACGCCCAGCAAATACTCGGCTATTTGCCATCTCCATTTCGAAAATGACTGTTATCCGGCAAGCTTTTGGCTGAAGGAGAGCTTTGGTATAAATACGAAAAGATTTATCATTCCCGGATCCATCCCCACCATCCAGAAACCTCATCGTGGTGACTCCATCAGTAGGCCTACTACTAGTACTTTTCATGATAGGCCTAGTAGTAGTAGTAGTAGTAGTAGTAGTACTGTTACTAGTACTAGTAGTATCGTCCCCTATACGCTTATGTGTCCGGGGACGTTAATCTATATAACTAACTAACTAGTACTAGTATTCATGAGACTCCTGTCAGTGTCACCCTTGATGTTATTGATAGTCATAAACATACCGCCAACCTGACTGTCACAACAAATGCCACAACGACAGTGACACACTCTGTATATTCGCCCAACACTACTAGTACAGTGACATCAGTGAAGACACCTGTTTGTTCAGTGTCAGTGTTGAAAGGTGTGAGCAAAGTGAGGGGAGCATATCAGAAAAGAGAACGGCAAAGAGTAAGTATTCCTATTTAAAAATTATTCTTCATTTTTCATTTTTTTAATGTTCATTTTTATTGGGGGGAGGGGAAGAAGCGCAATTAGTCTAGATTTTGGACCTAGGGTAATATATATATAGTGATATGCATTAATCCACACTGACACTTAGTTATAATGCTAAGTGACAAAATAAATAATCTACTAATTAGCACATGAAGTGTAATTATCAGATTCAAAGCTTATTTTCAATTAAAAATTGTTTTTGCCCGTCTCCAGTTACAGAACAAAAAGTAAAACTAAGGCTAAATTATTATTATTATATTAACATGAAAAATAATAAAATTTATAATTAAGAAAACAAACTGCTGTAAATAACACAGTTGATTTACTTAGTCTAAGTTAGAAAATAATAAAATATACAATTGATATCTAAATTTAAAATTTGATTCATGTATTATTATAATGAAATTAGTATTTTAAAAATGGATAGATGGTCTTAAATTCCTAATGATATTGATAACATGTAATAGTACATTATTTTATATATTAAAAAAAATATTATTTTATATATAAAAGAAAAGAAAAAAAAAGAAAAGAATAATTCATTCATCACTTCAACTTTCAGTGCCATTGTTAAATTTAATAAAGATTTATCAGTACAACTTATGTTAATCTGATGAATAAAAATTGATGCAACAACATAAAGATTTTATTGCATTGTATGTAATTAATTTTATTTTTATTTATAAATATAAGATTGTTCAAATACGTTTATGTTTCTTTCTTAGATTATTAATGAGCTTTTGGCTCAAAATGAGACAACCTTGGCAAGTGACAGTGAAGTGGTTGCCACAGAAGAAAGTTGTCAAGCGGCACTCACTTATGATGATGATGATGATGACGATATCGGTCACAAAAAAGCAACACAAGTTAACAGCAGCTGCCAAACAGGAAACTTGTGTGAAGTGTGCTTAATTGCTTTCCATTTTATGATTTTATTTTAATTTATTGTTAATTTACTAGTTAGTCTGTATACATATATATGTTATTTTTTTTTCGAAATGAGCAGTGTTTTGATTATGTTGTACCTATACTAAATGTGTAAAGCAATATTTTAAAATAACATTTTTTTTCTGCTGCAGAAGAGAAACAAATATGTACATGTTCAACCAGAAACCCGTGAAAAATGTAAGCAGCTTGACTACTTTGCAGTTGATACTAGATTAAGTGATGTATACAGTATCATTTGTATTTATTTAGTAATAAATGACACTTTCATAAGAAAAAACTATGTATATGAAAAAAAAACAACAAAAAAAACAAACAGCAATGAATTGAATGTATTTACTTTGTAAAGTTTGTAAATTACTGAGTAATGTTTAATTAAAACACTTTTGCCTTTAGTCTAATAAGAAAATTATGTAATTTAAGAGCAAATTATAAGCATTTGTCTATTCCTATCTAATATATTTGATTTATTAAATTATGTAATGATTATTTGAATAACTTAGTTGATTTTAGTGTAAAGTTCACTGAACTCAGATGTATTGATTATAAATTTTTACAGGTGTGCAGTGTTATGATATCAAAGTTCCCAAACCAAGGATGAAAAATACAGCAACGCAGTGTTTTATTGAGTCTAAAAGAAAGGGCACTGGAGAGCCAAACCTGGAAGTGGAAATACAGTTGGGAAAAAATATGGATGAATGCAGTGATTCAGAATCTGAAGGAGACGAAAAAGTACTGGATGATGAATACATCCCCTCTGATGACCATTTTAGCTCAACTGATAATGAAGTAGACAGGTATGTTTAGATTTTCAAAGTTTCCAACTGATTTTGTTTAATTGCTTATTATTTTTATTTTATTTGTTTATTTATTTTTGTATGTGTGTGTGCAATTTCTTTTTTTCCAGCGAATAAATAAAATAAAAATAAAAACGTCCTTTAAACCACGTTTAGGGCGTTTCTTAGTACAGTAACCCACAAATGCATACATGTAGTAGGCTATATATTGTATTAATGTGATACCAAAGTATGTGGTGTTCTAATGATTAGCACATTGAACCAGTAAACACTTGGTGTGTTTAATAATGCATTGAGAGGTTTGATAATAGATTTACACTACCCTCACATTATTAAGAACATAGATACATGCATCTTTTCAGCAAAATCACTGGTTGGGAAAAAAAGGGGGCTAGAACTAGAAAGGATATACATTTTTTCGAACACACACACACAGAGGAGCTTAACTTCACTTACAAGCTAGCCAGACATCCATGCGCACCCACTCAGACATTTCAACTCCTTGCCTCACTGTCACAATATATACTAATATAGATTGCATTATAGACACTAGACAGTGTTACAGAGCCGCACTGCAGTCGGGATAATAATAATAATAATAATAATAATAATAATAATAATAATAATAATAATAATAATAATACTGGATGCTAATAAGTGCTTTTCTTCTGACGAACTCAAAGCAGGGCACACTGTACCAACAATAACATACACGCTCAAGTGTAACAAACATAGTTTACAAACACACAACAAGGACAACAGTATACAAGACAGGCAGGGAGATCTGTATTAGCAAACTAACCGGAAAATAGATTTTTTAATTGATATTTGTAATGTAATGGAGAGGAAGCTGGAGTGCCCGGAGAGAACCTTCGTTGACTCGTGAAGTCTCATATCATTCTTAGTCAGACATTTTTGCCCTATGCGGGTGTAGAGAACGGGATTTTTCCGGTATTTTTTAATTAAAATTAATTAATGATTTTTGATTGGCTAAAAGCCAATGAATGAAGAGATAGTTTGAATTAGAGGCGAAAATTACTGAGTCGAATTGTGGGTGTCAGACAGTGTGGACGTGTGTGTAGTAGGCCCGGAAAAGTAGTAGTAGTAGTAGTAGTAGTAGTAGTGTAGGACAGGCATCGCTGCCTAAAGCCTCGCGGCTTATAAAGACGTCCCCTCATTGTTTATGGTATATATAGTTAACAATATGATTTGCATGCATAATTTGAAATCTTTTCTAGTCATATTGATAGAATAAATTTTGAAATTTTGAATCAGTGTCTATGTGGTTTTTTAAACTATTTACAGATGGTGCAAATTTAATATTTGTTGGTAAAGAATTCCAATAATTAGCTACTCTATGTGCAAATGAAAATTTTCGTTGGTTAGTTCTACAATATTTTATGAAAATTTTACCTTTACGCGTCCTAGTTCTGTTAGATTGATCAAGTAAGAAAAAAGTATTAGTATTAACATACTCTACATTATTAATTATTTTGAATGTCTGAATTAAATCACCCCTGATCCTACGTCCTTTCAGAGAGTGAAGGCCCAGATACCTTAATCTCTCTTCATATGTCATGTCACGACACTCCGATAATAGTTTTGTGGCTCGTCGTTGAATTTTTTCTATGGCTACAGACTGCCTTTTCAAATATGGACTCCAAACAACGTTAGCATATTCAACATGAGGTCTTACAAAAGCTTTATACAATTTTAAAAACGTTTCTTTTTCCAAGTATGTGAATGCTCTTTTGATTATGCCTAACATTTGGTTTGCTTTAGTTACCACTCTCTGAATATGTGCGTCAAATTTTAACTTGCAATCAAAAGTTACCCCCAAGTCTTTTTCATTATCGCTTACATTTAGTTTATAAACTTCATCTTTTATCAACATTGAATATTCGCATCCATGATTTCCTTTCCCCACATGCATAACTTTACATTTCTGCACATTTAAATATAACTTCCACTTCTCACACCATTGCTGTAGCTTATGTAAATCATCTTGAATGACCTTAGATTTCGATGTTGTATTATATATTTTAGTGTCATCAGCAAATATCTTAACCGTACTCTCCAGTATCTCAGGTAAATCATTAATATATATAAGAAAAGAAGTTAAAAAATAAAGAAAATAAAAGAAAGTTACAGAGGAAGAAAGCATTGAAACCTATCACGGTGTATTGGTTTGTGGTCGTTTCTCTCTGGAAGTGTTTATTTTTGTGCTGTAAAGATTACAGGTATTTATAATGTTTTTATGATTGTAAAATGGCGGATAAGTATATTTTTGTATTGCATTTGTTGTAACAGTGAGCTGTTGTCCACTGAGATGGAATATTGAATTTTCATTGATGTAATAATATTATTAATTACGTGGGGCGATAGTTGTAGAGTAGTAAATAATGAAATATGAATGAAATGCGTGAGCTTGGTTAATAGTATTTTTCATTCATGAAGTGATTACCTGGATATGAATGATAGTGGTGGAGGAAGGAAAGTGGTGATCGCATACGAAACAGAATGGGACAAACGAGGAACAAAGGGAGGTGAGAAAGGGTGAAACTAAAGAAGAATAAATAAATTGTCCGAGTCAGAGAATTGACGTCTGTATATGTATGTCATAATAGCGAGCCCGTTGGGGGCTACTGGCCTACTGGGAGCAGAATTGGCTCCGTTCTGTCCGAGACGAGGACAAGGTGATTTCCGAGGCATCGGAGGGGGGTCGACTCTATTTCCACACTTGACCAAGACAACGTTTCTCCGAGCGGACTGGGGCAGGAGGTTAGTCCCTCCGCTCGTCGACACTCATCGCTCGTCGACACTCGACTCTCGTCCACACTCATCGCTCGTCGACACTCGTCTCTCGTCGACACTCGTCTCTTGTCGACGTATCTCTGGCATCGTGTGCCAGATAGTGTGCAACCGTGATCCTCGGAGATAATAAGGTACTGTGACACTTGTGTATTTGTTGTGTTGGCCAGGACAAGAAATTGCCGGTCTCGATTATCCGTCCCGAGTGTTCAGACTCGTCGACGTCACATATGTGTGAGACATTGGGATAAGCCCAGCTGTGTTAGATTATCTGTATGAAAGAATTTGTGTGAAAGATTGATAAGAATTATTGTTGATTATTTATATAAATTTTGAGAACGTGGAACGGATATCTGGTGTTGGTGTTTGTCTGTGTTGAGAAGAGTCCGTACGTTTGTGGGTGTGGTAGTTAACAGAGAGTCCAACACGCACGCATTTTTTCGTTTTCGGAGTCATATATATATATTTTCATGCACACGCACTAAATATCTGTTCGTTACAGCGGGGATCGAACCCAGAACGCTCTGCATTGGAAACCAGCGCACAAAACAAATGCGCTATTATGCTATTTTATTCTAAGATCTCTGTGTCTGGTTTGGTTTTGCTTTTTTAACTTGTTTCCTCTCCTAGCAAAATTATATTTCTAAACAAATAGTACTGTTAAGTAACTAGTAAATAGTAATTTAGTCCTTTGCAGGCACTAATACAGTCATGTAATAATAATAATAAATAATAATAAATAATAATAATAATAATAATAATAATAATAATAATAATAATAATAATAATAATAATAATAATAATAATAACATCATAAAGTATTGCTACAATCACATATAAACTATTGTTTTTATACACACAAACTCTCTTGTTTTCAGTCCTGCCAAGTCAACAGCTGGTACAAGTTATCAGAGGTCTACAGGAAATGTGTCTGCTATGAAGAAGTACATAGTGTTTGAAGATAATTTGCTGGAATTGTTTAAGAACTGCCACACATGCGGAAAGATGTCTTCTTACAGTATTGGCCACGTGAAAGGCTCCATGATCACCATCAACGAAAACTGCCCATTTTGTAAACATTCTTGGTCATGGCAGAGTCAACCCTTTGTCAAGGACATCCCTGCAGGAAATCTTTTGATGTCAGCATCAATATTATTTTCAGGTGCGTTTTTATTTTAAATACTTATTTAAATCAGAAAAGTAGTATTTTAGTCAACAAATAAATGTTAAAAAGAATTATATGTGTGTGTTACTTATAAATTGTTTGCATATTGACTGGTGTATTTTAATTTCTCCATAGGCTCGCTGTCAAGTAAGATTCTACGGTTTTTCCAGCACATGGGGGTGGCAGCAATCTCTAACGACACCTACTATGCACATCAGACAGCCTTCTTGCAACCTTCAATACAGTCTGTGTGGCGCAGTTGGCAGCAACAATACATAGAACAAACAAGGGAAAGAGGTTCTCCACTGATACTGGGTGGTGATGGCAGAGCAGACTCTCCTGGCCATTGTGCCAAGTTTGGTACCTACACCATCCTTGACCTTACCTTGTCACTTGTTGCTACAATTGAAACTGTACAAGTTAGTACAATTTTGCATGTTATTGCGTTACTTTTTTTATATTTCCACCAGGAAATATTACATAAAACTTGTTCAAGAGACAATATCCATATACATGTGATTTTTATGTTATGCACAAAGTACAATTTATAAACAATATTATAACAATCATATTACTACTGCTAGAAGCAGTGGATCATTTACTTATAACTTACAAGGCACCCATATTCATATAATTTTAATACTAGTAATAAATATAGTATGCATTTTAATAAAATTGAAAAAATCTGTGTTTTTACTGTTTTTTTAAACTATATATATATTACTTTACATTACAGAGCAATGAAGTTGGCAGTAGTTACAGGATGGAAAAGGAAGGCCTGGTGCGCTCAATTATTTTTTTTTTAAATGCTGGGCTACCAATCACAGAAATAGTAACCGATCGTCATCCCATGATCATGAAGTATGTCCGAGAAGAAATGGAAAGTACAAAACACTCAATCGATGTATGGCATGTGGCCAAAGGTATGTTTAAAAATATAATAATAATAATAATAATAACTACTGGTTAATAATCATTTTTGTCCACTGGAAAAATTGCAATTGCCAGTTATAAGTGTTTCCTTGATTTCTTTTCCACTATTTCAGTCTATGTCTATGTGGAGTGATGTTTTACTTTTTGTAATTAACGTTTAGTTTTTTGCTTGATCTTTGTTTTCCCGTAGTTTGAATGTTCATGCACTACATTTCTGTGCTTCTGATGATCCAGTCAAATAGATTATATTAAGTGGATTTTAAACAAATTGAGCATCTCCAAATTAAAAATATACTTAAATCGGAATGGCCCAGATGTTAAATAAAAATGTATTTTAATATTGTTGTACTATATTATGTATGTGTGCAGGTCTGAAGAAAAAGCTGGTCAAATTATCTAAAGAAAAAGATTGTGGCCTTTTGTCAAAGTGGATCAAGTCTATTGTAAACCACCTATACTGGGTGGCAGCTTCCACTCCAGATGCAAATAAAGAATTGATGCTAGAGAAATGGAAGTCCTTGGCTGGTCACCTACATGATCTGCACACACATGTAGGCTACTCTGTGTTTCCTGCCTGCATCCACCCACCAATTCAAAGACGGCGCCAAAAAAAATGGTTGAAAGAAGGTATCAAACAATATTTGCTTCAACTGACTGACAAACAATAACAGTAGATCATTAAAACTAGAACATAATGTCTCATTCAATTATTTGAACCACATTATATTTGACATCGAATAACAATAGTAATTGTAGAAGCTGCCAAGTATACTTTTAAGTAAAGAGATGGATGTTAGAATTTTATCTCTGTTTTTTTTTTTAGGAACAAAACTTTCAGTAAAACTACTGGAGATTTTACAATCAAGGCAGCTCTTCAAAGATGTTTGCATGCTGTCGACTGGGCCTCAGACTACTGCCATAGAAGCGTTTTATTCGGTCGTTAACCACTTTGCACCAAAAATGATTGGATTTTCCTATGAAGGAATGGTACATAGGTATGCTTTTACCTTTTCAAAAGCTTGCTACCAATGGTGCAGATTCATTTTGATAGCAAGTATACCTTAATTGAAGACATCTGTAGATCACTTAATGCCCTGTTACATTTAATGTTTAAAATGATCACTAATACCCACAGTTATTTATTATGAAAATAAAATTTATATTTAGATCACTTACTAATTAAAAAATTAAATATATTCATTTCATGTTACTGTTTTAG
The DNA here is from genome assembly GCA_036898135.1 of Oncomelania hupensis. NCBI lineage: Eukaryota > Metazoa > Mollusca > Gastropoda > Littorinimorpha > Pomatiopsidae > Oncomelania > Oncomelania hupensis. Next base: position 4,763,549 of record CM072526.1, on the reverse strand, counting down.
GAACATCTTGGCAGCATTGCATTTTAATGAAAATGCAAAACGGAAGCAATCCCAAGACAGAACTGGCAAGGAACGTTTCAATCTGGTTTTCAAAAAATCAAAAAATGACTTTTCGATTCAACAAGTGAAAGAAGACCAGACATTTGGTAAATTTAATAATTATCTTGTAATTTTTGTTTTGCTTGCAAGCCCTATATATTGTCTTTATAAAATAAAAATTAAAAAATAAATACAAAACTTTGCCCATCTCAAAATACTTATTATGAATAATGAGTGAAATGACAATAGTTATAAATAATAATTAACAAATGACTTTTTCAAATATGTGTGCAGTCTATGTGGAAAGACTAACAGAACGCGTAGTTGGTCTGGCTTCTAGCAAGACAACTGTTGAAATGGTAGCTGTTGCCAAGGCAAGACGACGAGCTGTGCCTCCTCCACCACCTCTGTGTTCAGCATTTCAAAAGCCAGACAAAGCTCAAGCTGTTTCGAATTTAAAATGTCGATACTCTGAACAGAAATAATTGTTTTTCTTAATCACTGACTGATGTTCACTTAGTTTAACATTTCTTGTTTTGACACATATGGATTGGTTGATTGACTGATATAATTATGATTAGATATAATTATAATGCTTTTTTTTTTAAATGAATCTCAAGTCGGTCTTAACAACGCATACAATGTTTACTTGACCAGTCATGTCAAACTGAAAAAATACAGCAGTTTAAAACTGAACAATTATTAATTATCTGGTTAATTATTTTATGAAGATTTAAAAGTTGCTTGTACAGTTAAAACCGTTGTGTGGTGTTTGGGCCGGCAGGTATGTTTGCAAAGGGCAGTATGTTTGACATGTCTACTTTACATCTAAACAAATTTTGCTGGTTATAATCTGAAGCTTGCATGTAAGAATGAAAAGTGAAATAAAAATACTCTAGTGAGAAATATAGACATAAACCTTTGTTTGATGTCAACAGAGCAATAGATGGGCCTACATCTGATCACTTATGTTCAGGTTCCAAATAACCTGTGTACTGTCCATCCAAACTAGGAAACTCCCTTCGAATTCGATGTACAGCACATGCTAGAAGCGATACCCTAATGTCTTTTCCTAGCCATCCCCAAGCAAATCGTGTCAGCATCCGATAGGCTGTATACCGAAGACGGCTGAAAATAAAATATACAAAAAAGCATTAGAAAATTATGGAAGTAGGTTGTATGAGGGAAGATTATTTTAGTTGTTACCTGAAGAGGTCATTTTAAAAAGGCTTTGTACCCTGTTTCACCCCATCCAGTACTAATTCTACTACTGCTAATATACAGAAACAATATTAGCTTAATTGAAACAAAATTTTCTAGCTATGGCCATTGGGCCTAAAGTAGGTATGCACTTTGGCTGACAAATGACAAGTACAAATATATACCATATAATCTTCATCGCCAGCCACAACGTTAATACCCTAAATAAATAATATTCTGAACTGAACTGAAACTTTATTGGTCTATGAATTGAAAAATCCACAGAAGTTTGCTTTTTGGCTGCACAAACATCATATATATGTGTGTAAAAATAAAATGTGGATTATCTATAAAAGAGTAATTATGTAAAAATAACAACAAAGGCAACAAATAAAATATAATAATAATAAAAAACTATTTTCCCACCCTTTAAACATACTTGCGCTGTACACTCCGGCATACACCCCTACGCACCATTACAAATGAAACGCTATTGGGCACAAACAACCACCCAAACGTGTAAAACTAAACATAAATTACTAACTTTTTGTTTGAATTATATACAATCTCTTGCTTTTTGTTTTTAACTGAACGAAACAAGCACTGAAATGGTTTTGGAATTTCTTGTAAATTGGGTAAAATGTGTTCTAGTTGTTAATACATGTAATGATGTATTAACCTATATTTTTACAATGCAAGATACTAGTAACACTTAATAGTAATATGTGTGCTCAAATAAAACTTTGTTAAAACCTTAAATTGTTAAAAGCATAATAATAGTGTAGCCGAGCCGCGGCTACGTAAATTTCTTACCATTAAATAGTAGGCCTTCCTGTATCCATGTTAAACTTGAACTATGGCTATTACTTGAGATATACTTTTCAGATACTTTTCATAATACCACCGTTAGACTTAGCAGTTTATTTTCTATTAGTATATATCAACTTTGTTTTTCAGTTAGGTAGCGAATTCGAAGGGGATCGCGACAGTGGATAGGGCAAAGTATATTGGTACACATCGGTACACGCGCCGCACTGGTTTCGGTTACGCTGGGCTGTTTCGGTTGCGCAATGTGTAGCGACCTACATTCTCGCTAGACTGACCGGGGTCCATTGATTCAGTTAGGCTGTGTTTACTATGTCATATTATTTATTCATTTACTTTAAAACCCACAATAATAACCATGAAGTATTATACATGGTTGGAAAGAGGAGACGTTGTACTTTATTTTTTATTATAATTGCTGTTTAGAATTTTATCGAATTTAAGAGTTATTATGACTTTTGATGTGTAAATCTCTTTGGATCGGCAACCACTTTCTCCTTTAAATTACTTATTGTTTTATTTCATAGCCGATAGGTCTGAGAATTGTATATCAGTAGAAAGCTTGTATTCCCACGTTTACGCCGATGTATAATTTGTATATATTTTGTTAGTTTATAATATGTGTTTGTAAGATAGAGATTTGTAACTAACACAAATTTGCGCCAGCAGACGACTTTCTAGAGCCGCGGCAGTGCCTCACATTAAGCGCGCCCTCTAAGGCTGGCGGCGTCCCATATAAAGAAAGTTTCGGTAGTTAAAGGGGGACAAACGGTCAGACCACCGAAGGCGAGACACACTGCACTGTCTCTGTTTCTGTATTGCCTTGCCTTGATTTGCCTTGTCATGATGTACTGACGACGGAATAAACAAGAGAAACTTCAACGGTCATCTTCGAACCTTTGGTGTTCTTGAGTGAGAGAGAGAGAATGTACACCACCACTTCATCCATACTCTAAAAGAAGACACCACCATCATCACAATAGTATATATTAAACTGTTTTTGTTGAAAATATACATGTGCAGTGCAAAGCAATTGTTCAATATAATTAAAACATGTTCTTCTGCATAGGAACAGACTCACTTGTTCTCATCTGCAATACTTCTTCTATACTGTTGATGGAACCAATTGTAGCAGGTCTGGAGCACATACACATCCAGACAAAGTGATTGAAAAGCTAGATGGTTGGCAATCCACTGAACTTGCTTGTCCGTATTCAATGTTGCCATTTCTGGTATTTCTGCACAGCAGCGACATTCTTTCATGGTAGCCATCAAATGACAGTTTCCACACAGGCACCTATTGATAAAAATTTTTTAATTCCAATGTTACAATAAACTATAAAAATTTTTTACAAATTTTACCGATATGGCTATAGGTTTATTAAGTAATTATTACATGTAGTCCTACTGTCCTACTAATTCATGTAGTGAACACTGATTCAGCAATTGTAATAAATTCAATCAATCATAAAGTGGTATAAATAACTTGTCATGATATGTAAAGTGTATGCCCAGATGACATCAAATAAATACAAATTAAATTTACTGTTGTATGAAAATTTAAACAAACAATGTGAAACAAATTCATATTTAGTGGGTGGCTAAGGGCTCTAGAGTGTTCTTTTTATTTAATTGTTTTAGTTTATGTTTAATTATTTAGGCTACTAATCTATACTTCAGCACTACAGGCAGTAAGTTTGATACAAATTAATAGTACAATTGAAATCTTGAGTCGGATTATTTATACTGTCTTTGTGTCTAGCTTATGTATCATTATCAGTATGTATAGTTAATTTAATAAATAGCCTGATAACTTACACTAAGTCTAATTAGTTTAAATAGTTTTCTGTTGCCCGTGTTTCAGATAGCTGCCTCAATGACTGTATATATATATATAGTATAAGCTACTGTTTAGATAAAATTGTATGAAATATGTACTAATATAGTTCCATGTAGTAAGCTAATAACTTTGTGTGTGTGTGATTTTCTCTGATAACTAAATTATTTTAACAAGGATTTGGATAGAAAAAAAATCCTATCATAAAAAAACAAACTAAAATCAAAAAGGTTAAAAGTGCATTATAAATATAAAGTATGGCATTTTATTTTGAGTATCATGTGAGCTTAATTACTGAACTATACTAATTATAGCCCAACACATTTATATATATATATATATATATATATATATATATATATATATATATATATATATATATATATATATATATATATATATATATATATATATATATATATATATATTTTTTTTTAAACTAGAGTGTAGACAAAGTAGATTTGAGAGTATCATTAGTATGATCACGATATGCACATTTGAGAGGAAGAGAAAGAACAAAAGTAAACACTACTAGTAGGCCTAAACGTTAAACATCACTTATTCATTATGACTGAGTAACTCTCTAAGTATAATGTAAGACTACACAGTGCACACACTGATAAAGTAATATGTTATAAGCAAGGACGTAAGTAATATGGCTAGTAATATTATAACTGTTCATTTATATAAATAAAAAAAAGCCTGATTTAGGCTACTCAATTCTCAAATAGGCCCAAAGTATTAGAATGTAAATAGCCTAAAACTTAGTTTCAGAGTTTTGTCATTCGATTTCACACTTACCAATCTGTAGAAAAAAGACGATTCAGATGTAGACTGTCGTCATTTTCGCTGGAAGATGAACTGTCATCTCCAGAAGCTTCTGGTTCAAACTGATATGGAATAATTCCGTAATTATTACCATCTTCTTCGGCGCTAATATTACTACAAGAAGAACACGAAGAATCGCTTTCAGCGTGTTCTTGTGGCTTCATTACAATATGCTACGTCACAAGCTAAGGGAAATTATCATGTGAAGTTTCAGAAAATTACTTCCCCTAATGTTAATTACAGGTAAAAATTCCTATCTTTATCGAACAACAACAAGCGATCTAAAGCTAATTAAACCTTCATATTTTGTAATTGTCTTAGTTTAGCATAGCCCTCAATGTAGACCAAATATCGCCGATGTCTAGGGTAGGCCTTTAAGGTTTGATGGAGTAACAGAGCAGAAATTATAGGTAAAGAATGTCCGCCCAAAGGGCGCAACAAGCGGACAAGCCGGCTAAAGTTGTTTCTCCACGTATTTCCGAGCCTGATCTATTACTGTTGGGGATTGAAGGTTGAGTAAAAGTGCACCAGGGTTGGACCCATTGATATTAAACATCACAAAAAGTTAAGTACCACTTACATAAACGCAAGTCAAACAAAACCCACAAAACAGAAGTATTTGAAATTTTGGAATCAATTAATTTATTATGTCAATCAACATAATACCAAATTTCATTAAGAACGGTTTATTGGTTATTACGCTACAACAGTTACAAACGGGTACCCCTCAAAATCAAAAGTCACAACATCGCCCAATGTCAATAACGAGTGTGGCCTCCATTCGCTGCCACACAGTCAATGCAGCGTTGCCTCATGGAGTTTACAAGACGAGCCAGGAAAGCCTGAGGTATTGCATTCCACTCCTGCTGAAGCCAGTCCAGCAGCTGTTGGCGATTAGCAGCAGGAGGATGATTGTCTCTTATTCTTCTACCGAGTTCAGCCCATACATGCTCAATTGGGTTGAGATCGGGACTATTGGCTGGCCAAGGCATGCGGTTGATTCCTGCTTGATGAAGAAAGGCGTTGACAGCTCGTGCCCGATGAGGTGTGGCGTTGTCGTCCTGAAGCACAGCATTAGGTCCAATCTGCTGAAGACCTGGGATGACCAGCGGCTGCAGTATTTCTTCCAAATACCTCTGCCCATTAAGGTTTCCATTTATGTGGTACAGAGGCGTCCTGTGGTGCGTACTTATTCCAGCCCAGACCATCACAGACCCTCCCCCGAAGGGAACGTGCTCCTGGATGACGTCATCTGCCAGCCGCTCTCTGGGCCTCCTCCAAACGCGAATTCGTCCGTCAGTTGGGTGCAGGCAAAACCGGGACTCATCGCTGAACATGACGTTGGCCCACTGACCACGATTCCACCGTGCATGCGCATCGCACCAGGCTCTGCGGGCTGCCCGGTGGTTCTGAGTCAGTCGGGGTCTCTTGAGTGGACGGCGAGCCCGCAAATTGGCGACATGAAGGCGATTGCGAGTTGTCTGAGAACTGATGGTGGTGTTAGTGCTTGCCCGCAAATGACCTCGGATAACATTGGCGGTCACTTGTCTGTGCTGTGTAGCTTGGCGACGGATGTAACGGTCCTCCCTCGCTGTCGTCTTCTTTGGCCGACCAGAGCGTGACCTCTCCCTGACAGTGCCGGTGGCATGGAACCGTTCTTGAAGTCGGATGATGACAGGGTGAGAGACATGAAGTCTGCGAGCAACTTCGCGCACCCCCACTCCATCCTGCAGCCACGTGATCGCTCGGGTTCTGTCGAAGTCCTGTAGTTTTTGTCTTGGCGGCATGTTCGTTTGGTAATGGTTTGTGCAAAATCGGCTGCTTATAAAGGCAAATGTGTGAGTAAAACACACAGCCAGACATTTCTTTCAGCATTTGCAACCAAACATTGCTCACAAAAAAGTTTGATATATCGGGCGTGGAGCACGGAAAACCAGTATTTTTTGGGTCAAATACGCAGCCTTTAGGCGTCTCCCTCAAACTGCTCGTGGTGCACGTGCAGCTGCAGTTGCAGTCATTGTACACTTTACAACCCTGTGCACCAAAGCAAAGTGACTGTGAAGATTAAAAATTAATTTAAAGGGTACTGGTAACAAAATTTAAATTTGGTCGAATTTTCATGGTGGTACTTAACTTTTTGTGATGTCTATAGTTAAGTGTGTCTGTTTGTGTATGACAGAGCCGTGGGGTTACGGAACAAGGCTGCCGTTCAAGGTTGGGGTCAAAATTATGAACCTAACTTTATGTCAGGAAGCGTATGGAGTGGTACACCCCTCCAACGAAGAATTGTGCGCACAAGATTCCGACAGAGGCGCCTGCCATGTAAGTGTAATATTACTACAAGCAACATTGAACTTGATAATTATGTCTCAACACACAAGCCACACTGACCCCGTGTTTTGTCTTAGCAATGTTTCAATCTTCACCACATATTATAGCTTATGATTCAACAATATGTTTCAGCACAAACTTTGGGCCTCCTGTATGTGTCTTACCAAAGTTTAGATCGTCACCATATATTATAGCTTACATGTTAACACCAGTAAATCTCCATTAGGGAAATAATAATAATAATAATAATAATAATAATAATAATAATAATAATAATAATAATAATAATAATAATTGTGGTAGCCCATCTCAATATATGCTCCACTAGTTTTCGTACTGTTTTGACATGTAATGACGTCATCATTTTATGACGTGTTGGAAGAGTATGGCGGAATAGGACACCATGAAGAACGAATCACACTGTGTGCTTTTACTTTGCGTGCAAGGGTTTGAGTGAAGTGCATTTACCCACACCTACAGACACTACAAAAACTGGCGACGAGGATACAGGTTTTGACTAGGAGTCAGGTGCATTGCTTCCAAATTTGCGATATTTTCGACAATTTGTTTCCGTGTGAACGTTAGATCTACGCAAGATGGCCGCTTCTATTCCTTGTGTGGGGTCATTTGATCCGCATGGTGATCCTTCTGCTGTTGCTACTGCGTGGGCAAGGTGGAAAAAAAGCTTCGAGCTTTACATTGCTGCTCGTAGCGACGTTGAGAATGCCCAGAAACGACCACTGCTACTTCATTGTGCTGGACCCGAGGTACAACACATTTTTGACACCATGGGGGATGCTCGTGGCACAACCTACGACGCGGCGATGACGTGCCTTGACGGATACTTCATGCCCAGAAAGAACGAAACGTTCGAGCGACACCAGTTTCGCCAGATGTGCCAGAAAGACGGCGAAACCACACTGCAGTTCGTCACACGTCTACGCCAACAAGCCGCGCACTGCAATTTCGGCGACGCAGTCGACGCTAACATCAGGGACCAGATCATTGACAAGCTGACGGACCGTCATCTGAAGGCCAAGCTCTTGCAGAAGGGTGATTTGACACTTCCACAGCTGATAGACATTGCCCGAGCATACGAGACGGCGGCTTCCCAGATACAGCAGATGGACACGCGCGAACAAGAAGTCAGCAAGAACAGTGTCAGTGCTGTTGGATCCAGAACGAACCGTGACAATGACAGACTCAAACGAAGTCCAGTGGGACACGGAGGTAAGACAGTGATATGCTATTGCTGTGGCAAACAGGGACATTTTGCCAAAAATGCTGCGTGCCCAGCTAAAGGTAAACAATGCTCACACTGTCATAAAATGAACCATTTTGCAAGCGTGTGTAAGACTAAGAGCAAGCAGAAGAAAATACTAGCCAGAATGAGCATGTTGATTTCTTTTGTATTGTTGCAGAAAAGAAAAAAAAGTACATGGTTGTTGTTGTTGTTGTTGTTGGAAATGTACCAATGAAAATGTTGATTGATTCGGAGCATGCTGTAACATTATAGACAGGAAAACATGGGAGGAATTGAAGAAACAAAACATCGCATGCACTGATAGAAAAGCAGGTAGTCAGAGGCAGTTGTATGCGTATGCGCAAGCAAATGCGCTAACGATTGCGGGAACCTTTCAGGCAGAAATTGCTCTTTCAGACAATTTTGAGAAACACATGACAGAATTCGTTGTCATTGAAGAAAAAGGTGCTGTTCCTCTGCTGAGTGGGGAAACAGCAGAGAAATTGCGTATTCCCAGAATTGGTCCTCCCGTAAGCGTCACTGGGGCTGTACATGAAATTGCAAACACAAAGAGTGAGGTACAATTTGGGCTACACAAGGCAGATGCAAAACAATTTGGGACACACAATGCAGATGAAAAACCGGAAAATCAATATCCCGCGTTGTACACTGGGCTCGGAAAACTCACAGAAACAAAAATCACTTTGCACGTCAATCATGAAGTGAAACCCGTTGTACAGGCGGCGCGCCGAATTCCGTTCAGTCTTCGCGAAAAAGTTGAGAAGAAAATCGAGGAACTTGAAAGTCTTGACATCATTGAACGCGCAGAAGGACCTACATCTTTTGTTAGCCCCATCGTTGTTGTGCCCAAACCAAAAGAGGATATTAGGCTTTGTGTTGACATGCGCCAAGCAAACGACGCCATTGAAAGAGAGAGATTTCCAATTCCTACTGTAGAGGAAACTCTGGTCGAGATGAACGGCAGTAAGGTCTTTTCCAAGCTAGATCTAAAATGGGGGTTTCATCAACTTGAGCTCTCAGAAGAGTCGCGACCAATCACAACATTTGCAACACACATGGGCTTGTTCAGGTACAAAAGGCTGATGTTTGGCGTTACATCAGCACCTGAAATCTACCAGTACACAATTCAACAGGTTCTGAAAGATTGCGACGGTCAAAGAAATTTGTCTGACGACATCATTGTGTACGCAAATTCGGTCGAAGAGCATGATCGTCGGCTAGACAAAGTTCTCCGTACTTTGCTTGAAAACGGTCTCACATTGAATCCTGAAAAATGCGTGTACCGCATGAATGAGTTAGAATTCATGGGGTTCCTTCTGTCTGAGAAAGGCATCGGTCCAACGGGAGCAAAAGTTGAAGCCGTGAAAAATGCACAACGACCGACATGTGCGTCGGAAGTCAGGAGTTTTCTCGGTCTGTTGAATTTCAGTGCCAGATTCATCAGTGACTTGGCAACAAAATCTGAACCACTCAGAAAACTCACTAGACAAAATGAGCCATTCCGATGGACCAAAGAACAAGAACAAGCATTCAATACACTCAAACAAGACTTGGCAAATGCAAAGACTCTGGCTTATTTCGATGCTAAAGCAAGTGAAACCAGAATCATTGCCGATGCAAGTCCAGTCGGTCTGGCCGCCGTTCTAACTCAAACGCAAAATGGCGAAAGAAGAGTTTTGTACTATGCAAGCAGAACTCTTTCTGATGTCGAACGTCGGTATTCACAAACGGAAAAAGAAGCCCTGGCTCTGGTCTGGGCGTGTGAACGTTTTCATCAATACGTGTTTGGCATTGATTTTGTTCTAGAAACTGACCATAAACCATTGCAGTTCATCTACGGAAAGAAATCAAAACCCTCAGCTAGAATAGAAAGAGTGAGTTTGATTCATGAGCGGGGCTTGACAACCCTGACAGATCAGCTCGACATTTTTACCTATTTTTCAAAGTTTAAGGAAAGTTTTAGGGACAAGTTTTGTAGCGTCTGACGCAGGATGAAATTTCTTACACCCTGGTGCTTTTTGTTTCAAATTTTATCTATGGATTCGAGAGTTATGACATTTTTCATCGTTTGGCTCTCTTTGCTATGTATTGGCATTGAATGCAGCAGTAGTCGACAAGTGTTCACTCCACAAGTAATTACACCTTCGCTAATTGACTGGGTTGTCGAACATCGCCGAGCACTGTCAGCCAAGCACATTTCGGTGCGAGTGCACTATAGCAGGAAAGAACTATTGACTATCGGTACAGGTGTATCTTTGCCGACGTACTCGTGCACTCCACCGTATACGGCACACAGTGCTACCGTGTGTGACTGTCCCTCCCCGCTATGCCGTCACCTGTATGATGTTGGCATCCATTGCCGCCGCCTTGCCTGCCTCCCCCGACCCCCCAAGAAGGCGCACCGAGGCTGGCGGCGTCGCCCTCGTCTCAGACACTCCGCGCTGCTGCTGCGGGCTCCCGCCCCCAAGGCTGTACCCCCCACTGCCCCACCACCCCCGTCGTCGTTGCTCCGTGTTGCGCTGTTCAACGCCCACTCTGTGGGCCCCAAAGAGAGGCGACTGGAGATTGTAGAGTTCGTTCGCGACAATGACGTTGATCTGCTCTTCCTGACGGAGACGTGGCTACGGGAGCAGGGTGATGAGGCCAAGTGTGTCGACCTTACTCCTCCTGGATATGTCTTCCGCTCCTTCCCCCGCACTACACGCGGAGGTGGGGGTGTGGCCGTGTTGTATCGCGCCGCGCTGACCACCCACATCGCCTTTACTGCTGACCTGCCCTTCCCGCACCCGTCTTTCGAAGCGGTGCGTGTCACTCTGGTGCTGCAAGCGCCACGCCAACAATCTGTGCACTTCCTCTGTGTTTACCGTCCACCCCCTAGCTCCAAGAACAAGCTGACTCAAGAGATGTTCATCACAGACTTTCACCTACTCCTGGATTATTGCAACGGACTTTCCGGTGCCCCAGTAATTCTGGGTGATGTGAATGTTCATTACAATAAACCCACTAAACCGCTGACGGCCAGGATCCTTGACATCATGGACGCCTTCCGCTTTTCTCAAGCCGTTCAGACACCCACGCATGCGCTGGGCAATATCCTGGACTGGATTATCTACAGGCCCGAGGACGCCATTGTGCAGGATGCATCAGTGACACAGACTCTGACGTCTGATCACTACTGTGTGGTGTGTGACTTAGTCGCCCAGCCCCCCAAACCGCCCGCTATGTACCAGTCACTGCGAAACTTGCGCGCGATTGACAGGGCCACTTTCCGCGAGGATCTTCAGAGCGCGCTCGTCTCGCCCCTGGCGGCTGAGCCGTTAGACGCTGCTCTCCGCTCGATCCTTGATAAGCACGCCCCTGTCTCAAACCGCTGCATCCGTAGGGAGAAGACAGCTCCCTGGTACACTGCCGTAAGATCTGAGCTTCGGGACGCTAAGCGCCAAAGACGGCGCGCTGAAAGAAACTGGCTTAAGATAGGGCTCACTATCCATAAGCAGATTTTCAATGCTGCCAAGCGTCTGGTCGTCAAGATTGTGCATGATGCAAAGAGCGCATATACCACCGCAAAGATCGCCAGCTGTGAGAGCAGTAGGGAACTGTTTTCCGTGTATGGTCGCTTAAATGGCCGAGTCAAGACCTCTCCCCTTCCCAATGTGTACCCTTCCTCTCAGCTGCCAGAAATATTTGGTGCTTACTTTGTGGATAAAGTTGCTGCAATTCGAGCGGAGCTGGATCAGCTGTCTCCGTTGCCGGCGCTAAGTGACTCCTCAGTCAGTGAGTGCCCTTTTTCTCTTCCGTTTTTTTCAGCCAGTGACGGAGGAAATGGTTGAATCCATTGTTTTAAAGTCTAAACCTACCACTTGCTCTCTTGACCCCATCCCCACCCCTTTGCTAATTGAATGTCTTGATCTTGTCCTTCCCTCCCTCACCCAAATTATTAATGACAGTTTAGTGCATGGCCTTGTACCCTCATCCTTCAAGTCGGCTGTAGTAAAGCCCCTTTTAAAAAAGAACTCCCTTGACCAGAATGTGCTAAAGAACTACAGACCCGTCTCCAACCTCCCATTTTTATCAAAGATTCTTGAGAAAATTGTCCTCCAACAGTTGTTTTCCTACCTTCAGAACCACGACCTCCTCCCCCACACTCAGTCAGCCTACCGCCCGCACCACAGCACTGAAACTGCACTTATTAAGGTTGTCAATGACATTCTGCTTGCTCTGGATTCTGGCGATGTGTCTTTCCTCTCTCTCCTCGATTTATCGGCAGCTTTTGACACTATTGATCACTCTCTTCTGCTAAAAAGACTATCTTCCTCCTTTGGCATCTCAGGCTCTGCTCTCTCTTGGTTTAAATCTTACCTTTTAAACAGATCTCAAACTGTCCTCATCAATGATCGCCCTTCCTCGTCTGTTCCTCTTGCCTTTGGTGTTCCTCAAGGCTCCGTTCTAGAACCCGTCTTGTTCATTCTGTATACTCAACCTATCCCCACTCTCGCTCAAACTCGCTCCATCTCCAGTCAGTCCTTTGCTGATGATACCCAACTTTACACTTCTTGCAAACCTACGCAGACACACGCTGCCGTCCAGGGTGTGCAGGCATGCATTCTTGACATAAAGAATTGGATGAATAACAATAAGCTAAAATTAAAAGATGACAAAACAGAAGTACTTTTAATTAAAAAGAAAACAACTCCGTCTGTTTCCCTTCCAACTGCCATACAAGTCGGGAACTCTGCCATTGCTTTTTCCTGTCATGCTCGCAACCTTGGGTTCACTCTCTCATCTGATATGTCTCTCGACAAGCACGTCTCTACAGTCTGCAAGTCTGCTTTCTTTGAACTCCACAAAATCAGTTGCATTCGCCAGAATCTTTCAGTTCAAACCACAATCACTCTCGTCTGTGCCTTTGTTCTGTCTAAACTTGATTATTGTAATGCTCTTCTTGCTAATGCTCCCCTCTATCTCATCGAAAAACTTCAAAAGATCCAAAACTCGCCTGCTCGTCTTGTCTTCAAATCCCGCAAACATCAACACACCACGCCTCTCTTAAAATCTCTTCACTGGCTTCCTGTCAAAGCACGCATTCAACACAAGCTTTCGACTCTCTGCTATAACTACTTCTCTGGCTGCTCTCCTGCCTACATCTCTGAACTTCTTTCTGTTTACACACCGTCCCGGCAACTCCGATCCTCTTCAGATAAACGCCTTCTCAACATCCTTCCCACAGGCACAAAAACCTATGGAGAACGCACTTTTTCTTTCGCGGCTGCAACACAATGGAATTCACTCCCATATGCTCTTAGACATGCACCCAGTCTACCTGCCTTTAAACGTGCATTAAAAACACACCTGTTTAAACAATACTATAAATAATTATGTAGAATTCCCTTGCGTCAGCTGAGATATGACTTGTCAGACGGTAGTAGGTATGTGTGTGCGTGCTGTGTGTGTGGGAGCGTGTGTGTGTCTTTGTGTGTGCTGTGATAACTAATGTGGCGTCTGCTATTTTATATAATAATGAGATTTTTTTTAAATGAGATTTTATAGCTATATTAGTATTTAACCTGTTCAAAAAATTTATATGTTTGATATGTATGTTAATCTATTATTTGCTAACAATTTGTAATTTGTGAAGTTGTCAACCACAGCGAGTGCGTGTTTTATTATATGTAATAAGATAAGATAAGATAAGATAAGATATTACTTTATTAATCCAAAAGCATGGAAATTACATTGTCTGTCAATTAAACATGTCCATTCATTCTTCTTTTACACACACATAAATATTTATACATTATTAATGATCTTCAAACACTTGGACATATTTTCATAATGCAGATATTTCAATTAAGCAGTTTTAAAAATAAATAAATAAATAAATAAATAAATAAAATAAATAAACTAACTAAGCTGCATGAGAGTTGTAGAGTATGTTTAGTAAGACCTACCGACTTGTTTGTTATGTGCTTGAATGGCAAGTGGTATGAATGAGTTCCTGTACCTATTTGATGTTCCCGCTGGTGCCCTAAAACGTCCACTCCTGTCTATCCGTCGAGTGTCAAATTCCAAGAAAAGTGGATGGTTACTGTCAGCCAAAATTGCAGTCAGCTTTTTTGTCACTTGTCTGCTATGTATCGTCGCCATGTCATCCTGTTCCCTCCCAATCACCCCACTAGCCCTTTTTATCTGTTTGTCCAATCTTCGTTTTTCTGTTTGTGATACGTTTCCTCCCCAACATGAGATTCCAAAAGAAATGATGCTTCCTATTACAGCTGTATAAAACATTTGTAAAATTTCATGTTTTACATTAAAGGATCTCAGTTTTCTTAAACAAAACATTCTACTTTGCAGTCGCTTGTAAATGTAGTTTGTGTTATCTTTCCAAGTGAATCTATCATCGATAACCACACCTAAATACTTATATGCATGCACTCTCTCTACTTCTTCTCCTTTGATAAAGATAGGATTAAAATCAAACTTGTTTCCCTTCCTAAAATCAATTATCATTTCTTTTGTTTTGCTTACATTTAGATCTAGAAAATTCGAATCACACCAGTTGACAAAGCTATCTATTTCATCTCTGTACATGTTGTCCATGTTGTTGGTAATAAGACCAGAGAGTGCCGTGTCGTCTGCAAATTTTATCAAGGGACAGGATTCGTGCTTTTGTCTATGGTCTGCGGTGTACAAAGAAAACAAAAAAGGTGCTAGAACAGTTCCTTGAGGGGCTCCTGTATTAGTCAACACAATATTAGAATTGTATACAATAGAATTGGAATTGTTTTGAACTCTGACAAACTGAGGTCTATTTGTAAGATAGTCAAAAATCCATAGAATAGTTCTAATATCAACATTCATGCCTGCTAGTTTTTGAACAAGTGAATGGCATTGCATAGTATTAAAAGCACTACTAAAATCAAAGAACATAAGCCTGACACAAGAATTTGCATTTTCTAAATGTGAGTACATTTTGTTGAGAACAAAAAGAACAGCGTCTTCAACATTTCTCTTACTTCTATAGGCAAACTGCAGTGGGTCAATAAAATCTGATACTAAAACATATAACTTATTAAGAACAAATTTTTCAAAAACTTTCATCGTGACAGAGGTTAAAGCAACAGGGCGAAGATCATTAAAAACTTTGACTGGATTCTTTTTAGGAACAGGTACTATGCATGACATCTTCCAAAGATTAGGTACAACAGACTGAGTAAAAGACATGTTAAAAAGAACAGTAAAAATACCAGCAAGTTGGTTAGCACATGTTTTTAGTAACTTAGGTGTAACTTTGTCAGGACCAGCAGCCTTTCGAGTGTTTAACTTAGTAAATGCTAAGCTTACATCCTCCTCACTAACTAATTGACTTTCAACCTCGCCTTCCTCCCCTTTCCTCCCCATTAATCCTTCCCTTAACTGCTCTCTCTGACTAGAAAAATCTTGACAGTCAAAACGACAGTAGAACTTATTGAGGTCATTTACATATTCTTGAGTACATTCCCCAAGTTGTGCACTCCCCCCTTTCTTACCTTTGAACCCAGACATTAATCCCATTCCCTCCCACACTCTTTGTATATTATTTTCTGTAAAATGTTCCTCAATTTTTTCCTTGTATTTTTCTTTCCCTTTTCGAATGTCCTTGTTTATTTCTTTCTGTATCTGTTTCTTAGTTTCTTTATCTAAATTGTTCTTGTAAGCCTGTTTCTTTTTGTTCAAAGTTAATTTAGTTTCCTTGGTGATGTAGGGTTTGTTGTTGGCATATATCTTCACAGTCTTTTTAGGTATTATAGTTTCTTCACAGTAGCGGATATAGTCTGTAACGCTTTCCACTGCTTCATTTATGTTTTTAGCACTGTCGATAAACACACTCCAGTCTGTTGTCTCAAAACACGTTTGTAGTTCTTCCACACTTTCCATGTTGTATTTGTAAACTGTCCGTTTCATTGGTCGCACCCGGTGCACGAGTGGGCGGTATGATGGTCGAAGGTAAACAAGGTCATGGTCGGAGCGCCCAAGAGGTGGCATAGGCACACATCTGTATGCATCTTTTATATTAGTGTAGAAAAGATCTAGGATGGCATTTTCACGTGTAGGACAGGTCACATATTGTTGATATTTAGGCAAAGTTTTCTTTAGAGAACACTGGTTGAAATCACCTGTAATAATCTTCACTGCATCAGGAGCCTTGGTCTCTAGATCTAAGATATGTGATGCTATTTCTTCACTAGCAGCTGTAGCGTTAGTTTTATCTGGCCTTACATACACAACAGTTACTAGCACATGAGAAAATTCTCTTGGAAGATAATAAGAGAAGATAATGTTGTGGTATATAAATAAACAGTTATTATTATTATTATTATTATTATTATTATTATTATTATTATTATTATTATTATTATTATTATTAAAGACGGGTGCTTCGGCTCCAAAGTTACAATTTCCGTGTTGAGTACAAGCCAGGCAGTCAAAATATTGCTGACTCATTGTCTCGTCTTATGAAAAAGAACACAGAAACAAACACGCAGACAAGAGATGGTGTAGAGGAATACGTTTGTTTCGCTGCAGAAGAGTCCGTCCCTAAAACAATGACAGTACAAGAAATAGCGAGAGAATCGGACACTGATGAAGAGTTAGCAACGGTAAGAGAAGGCTTAAAGAAAGGAAGCCTACAACACTGCCCCGTAACATACAAAGCACTACAAAATGAGCTTACTGTTTTCGGAAAGCTTGTTCTTCGTGGAACCAGAATAGTCATGCCCAAAAGTCTGAGAGAGCAGACAATAGACATTGCACACGAAGGCCACCAAGGAGTTGTCAAAACAAAGCAAAGATTGCGCACTAAGGTCTGGTGGCCAAACATGGATAGGGATGTGGAGCACCGCGTCCGATCATGCCCACAGTGTCAGATTGTAGACCAACCCGCGGCACCTGAACCAATGGTCCGTACGAAATTTCCTTATGCGCCTTGGGAAGATCTTGCGATAGATCTGTTGGGTCCGTTGCCAAGTGGTGAAACCATTCTCGTCGTTGTCGATTATTTCAGCCGCTACTTTGAGACAGCAATACTTCGATCTACTACCGCAGCTAAAGTCATCGAAGCTTTGGATGAAATATTCACCACACACGGTTTGCCGCGATCAATCAGGTCAGACAACGGGCCGCAATTCATTGCCGCGAAATTTGAAGCGTTTCTGGAATTGAACGGGATAGAACACAGACTGACAACACCCTTGTGGCCGCAAGCAAACGGAGAGGTCGAAAGGCAAAACCGAACTTTGCTGAAAGTACTGAAAATCGCACACGCTGGAAAAAAGAATCTGAAACGCGAGCTGAACAAGTTTCTGATGGCTTATCGCAGCACACCACACCAAACAACCGGTGTCACACCTGCCGAACTCATGTTCAAACGCAAATTCCGCACGAAATTGCCCGAACTTGACAGAACATCAAAGTCCGAAGTTGAAGAACATGTTCGCGATAGAGACCAAATTCTAAAAGAAAAAGGAAAAGAATATGCAGATACGCGGCGTCAGGCAACAATGTCCGACGTAAAAGTAGGTGATGAAGTGCTTGTGCAACAAAAGAAACAAGACAAGCTGACTCCAACATACGAAACTGAACCGTATAAAGTTGTGGAGAAAACGGGGTCTCAAGTAGTCGTTCAATCCCCTGCAGGTGTTCATTACAAAAGAAACATCCAAAACACAAAGAAATACATTTCTCGTGATCCAGTAGAGTCCACAACATCAACAGACGCAGACGTACAGTTGGACAACACAGAACCGTGCACATCGGAACCAACTGACACGGTGGTCAGTTCAGATACAGTCAGAAGGTCTGAAAGGGCAAAGAAAATGCCAGGAAGGTTCAAAGATTTTGTGTTGGAATTGTGGAATAAATAAGTTCATCTAAGAAAATGTTACTGTCACCACGATCATCTCGAAAGGTTGTTGAGTAATCGACTAGCTGACCTAAATTCATTGGACAGTATTTTGTTTTATTGTTAAGATGTTTAAGTTATCGGCAATTAAAAAATTGTATCAGTTTGTTTATGTGTTAAATGTTAGATTCCATAAACATGTTCAAAGTTAAAAATTCACAAGAATGTGTGTCATTATATAAGAGCAAAACAAACTCAAAGGAGGAAAGAGATTGTGGTAGCCCATCTCAATATAATCCACTAGTTTTCGTACTGTTTTGACATGTAATGACGTCATCATTGTATGACGTGTTGGAAGAGTATGGCGGAATAGGACACCATGAAGAACGAATCACACTGTGTGCTTTTACTTTGCGTGCAAGGGTTTGAGTGATGTGCATTTACCCACACCTACAGACATTACAATAATAATAATAATAATAATAATAATAATAATAATAATAATAATAATAATAATAATAATAATAATAAAGAAAATTATTATTATTATTAATAAGTAGAAGTAATAATAATAATAATAATAATAATAATATTAATAATAACAAAGAAAGTACAGCTACGCAAAGAAGGTTCATCTCGGCGAGTGCCTATATAAAGTTACAAAACGTAGCCACTCGTAGCGCCCCCCAGCGATTCTCGTGATAAATGATTCCAAGGGCGATAATTTGTTCTTAGCGCTATGTAAACAAACCGCTTCAGTAGATTATGTTCCGGACACTCGCTTGCTTAAATTAACAAGCGATTCTGCTTTTTTTTTTTGAAAGTAAGTTAATAAGTGTCTGATTTTAATAATGTAAATACAGCTTGCCAACAAGTTGCTTGAATTATGCATTCAGCCGATTAAATTACCGTACCAATGCTGATAATTCAGTAGGCCTGTACTCGGCCTGTACTCATCCTAGATCCGTCAAAACTCAAACCCAAAAGTAAGCTTGAATACCGGTAATAGCTTTTCTGAACATTGCTTGATTTAGCATTTCCAGTTAATAACTGTGTTCCAATCTACTGTTTATCTCATTTACACTGCACTTCTGATTTTAATCGCTGCTAACCTACTGGTAGGCTCTCATCTTAAAATTATATTTACTGCTTTCGTTTCGATCAACTGTGTAAATAAGCCTATAAATTATTAGGCCTACTGTTTATCATCATCATTTTCATCATCATCATCATCATCATCATTATGGTTTAATATAGGCTATCTCTATATTAGAACTGTAGTTGCAAAAGGAAATTTGATAGGTTAAGATAGACTAAAGAAAAAGAACAGACATGTGTGTGTATGTGTATATGTATATATTGCACAATGTTAATATTCTTCTGCCAAATTTAACTCTGAAATTTACTCGCACAGGGATAGGCTTTTATAAGCATGCTTGTTGCTTGTCCCTGCTGCTTGTGATGTATATATTTTATATGTATTCTGAAGAAATAAATAATATATAAACCAACAGACATCAAGACTATAGAAGTAGAGAAATAAAGCAATGCAACAAGAAGAGTGAACAGTGAAGCTTTTAAAGAAAACACATTTAACGTTTAAAAGCATTATTTTTTTTTGCATGAATCATTACATTGGAAATTGCACCTAGATAAGACCAAAAAGTGCAACAATAAAAATAGTCAAATAAGAAATATTTGTAGTCATTTATAATATTAGATCTGTACATTGCAGCAGGCTGCATCAATTATGTTACTTTATTGTTAAACCATCATGCATTTATAAAAGCTGAAAAAAATAGCTTCAAACATTTGTGTTTCTTTTTCTGACATTTAATATGAATATTATAGCAACAAAAAGCAACAATGATGACTCTCTCTCTCTCTCTCTCTCTCTCTCTCTCTCATATAAAGGAAACTTCAGCAATTATCATTTTTTGTAAAGTACTGTCATCTCAATAAATGTATGTTTAAAATAATGAAAAGGGTAAGAATGTTAGGTTTTTATAATTAAATCTGTTGTTTACTTTTTGTTTAGCAAGATTAAGACATACCTACAAAGAAACAGAAGTTTTGCAAGACAAAACAAATACAATTAACCCTTTTCCTGTCTGCTTAAACCAAATGTAATGGAAAGGGAATACAGTCACACAGAAAATGGTATTTTACATTTGAAAGATTTAAAAAATCACATTTGGTATTTTTTCTGCATACATTTCACATGCAACAACAACAACAAAATCTGATAATACTAGACAATTAACTAGTAGCATTATACATTAAAAGGATAATAATTAATAGTTTTTGCTCTTGGATTTTTATTCTTAGATGCATTTATGAAGAATTATTTGCTTAAAAATTACTTCTTTTTTTTTAATAGTTTTTCTTTACAAGACAACACATCCAGTCAATGAGTCATGCAATAATATTTCATTAGGCCTACTATTTTTTCTTTTTCTTTTTTTTTTAAATTACTCTTAAGCAGCAATTAAAACTACGCCTTCCCCTCCCCCCTCCCCTCATCTTCCATTTGTAAGAAATTGGGATATGATAAATTTCAGTATCAACAAAGAAAATACAGTTTACATCGAGTGGTAGATCTAGATCAACGTTGTTAGATTTGGTTATAATTATGTTTGATTCTTCCTTTGGAAAATTAAAAAACGAAAGTCCAGGGCACTTGTATCGTCCATTTGTGCAGTTAAAAGCGCTGCAGTGTTGCCCACCAGGACGGATTCTAGGTTTGTTTACTTGATTTGATACGCTTTCCTCCATTGCTAAGCGCTAAGGCCGAAGCGAGTTATCACTTATTCCGCTAGTTGGCGCTCGCAACTTCCGTTTCGCAGTAAGAGTCGAAATGAACCTTCTTTGCGTAGCTGTACTTTCTTTGATAATAATGATTAAATTATTATTATTATTATTATTATTATTATTATTATTATTATTATTATTATTATTATTATTATTATTATTAAGTAGAAGTAGTAGTAGTAATAGTAATAGTAGTAGTAAATAATAATAATAATAATAATAATAATAATAATAATAATAATAATAATAATAATAATAATAATAACAGCGTCATCGGAAACTGGTTCAGAACACCAATTGATGTGTGTCAAGGATGCCTACTCTCTCCAACACTCTTCAACATCTTCCTAGAGCGCATCGTGTCAGATGTCCTTGCAGATCACGAAGACACAGTCAGCATAGGGGGTAGAGCAATCTTTAACCTTCGTTTTGCGATTGACATTGATGGATTGGCTGGAGAGCAACAAGAACTTGAACAGCTGGTACAGCGGCTTGACACCACCTCCAGAGCCTATGCAATGGAAATAAGTGCAGAGAAGACCAAAATGATGACCAACAACACCAATGGCATCAACACGGACATCAAAGTCCAAGGTCAATCCCTCAACACAGTACATAGCTTCAAATATTTAGGAGCCATTGTATCAGACATTGATACAATCTTTTTTTCTCTTTTTTTCGTGCGCCTTTGCCACATTTAGAAGCCTCTGAAAAGTGTCTCAGCTTCTTTTCACTTTTTCTTCATCTGTGATATCATTCTGTGTTATTTTTATATTTGTGGTTATTGTGAGTGACTTAAATGCCCAAAATGTGAGGTATACCTGTTATTTTTCTCCTATAGTGGAGAAAACTCTGGACCTTTTTTTTCTGACCGGTGGTGCCAATGACGGCCATTTCTTACTGTGGACTATGACAAGGACATTTTTATAAATGGAGATTCTGCTAGAGTTTTAGCTTCAGGAGTGTAATTTTATAATCAAGATTTTTTCTTCTTTCAAACCCATGTTTGATTTACTGTGAATATGTCCACAAACGGTCAGGAAATCTGCATCGAACAAGTAGATGTCAACAGAACAGTGTGTGATGTTTTCTTACGTCAAGTGTGCTTCGTGACGTAATAAGGTTCGAGACTTTTTCTACAAAACTTGCCTGGTGATCGAATTTACCACAGCTGTGTTTCTTAGGCCGTGAGCCAAACAAGCATGTTCGTCGCGGGACAAGCGGTATCAAGAGTGCCTAAGAAACGACCAGCAGAAGCAAGTTTGTTTTGAAAATGGTCAACATTTCGAAGTTCATTGTGAAGGCGATAGCTTTAAAGGAGGCGTCTTCGGATTCAGGTAGTGACAGTGCACAAAATGTCGTTATTATTATTTGTCACCGCCACGACTCCCTCCGGGCAGACGCCACAAACAAACACCTTCCACACGCAGACAACCCAGAAAGAATGACGATTACCCGCAGACGGAAGTGATGAAAAACACAACAAATATATATACAACTTTCAAGCTATTTATTCATTCATACCACACACTCATACACATACAACACTTACACATGAAACGAAGAAAATGGCGATGGAACAATCAACGGGTCGATGAACAAAGGAATGGTATGTCAGATGAACGAGGGTTGCTAATCAACCACGTCTATGAATCAACTGTGCACCGCAAATGTCCGTTGCACGTAGATAACCGAACAAAGAGGGGGGGGGGGGGGGTTCGAGTGTCAAGAGAGGGACAACAAGGAAAAAGCCGACCTGATAGTATGGCGTCCCTGTTGAAGTCTCCGTAAAGGTATCCGCCCCTCTTCGTGGCTGTTAACGGGCTGTCGCTGTCGATGTCCAGGCGTAGTGGCGTCGCCACTCCCTCTCGCCGCTGACGATGATGATGATGATGGTGACGCCGTAGTCGCGGCGGCCAGCCACCATCGACGTCTCTCAGCCTGACTCCTCCAGTCGGCTAACACTGCGACGTCGAGGCCAGGTCCCGTCCACAGACGTCACAACCACCACGGGAAAGGTGGGGTTGTGGAACGATGAAGATGTACACAAATGCGGACGTGGACGAACGGGTGGTGATGATGATGTTCGGTCCACACGACCAAGTGCCGTCGTCGTTGTCGCACGACGCTGGTCAACGCCGATCCGCGTTACCCAGTGACGAGCTGATGGATACGAACGAACTTTTGAACCTGCAACATGCTTGTCGTATTGTTAATGTCATGTCCACCCGATTCTGTCCCCCTCCCTCCTCACACTCTCCCCCCCTACTACACTCACTAATTTCTGTATCTTGAGGAGGCACCACTGCTGTCCACCTCACTTCCCTTGACTACTATTATTGACACTTGTAATCAAACACATAATTCATGAAACTCAATGACATTATGAATGCATGAAATGAGCAAAGCTGCAAATGAATCCATGTCAACATCAACACATTATCCATCTCAAGCAACCACAACCACGACAACAGCAACCACTTCCATCCTGCCTTCATCACACTTCACCCCCGTTCTCCTCCCTCATTCTCCCTCCTTCCGTCGCACTCTTCCTTTCGTCCGCCTCTCCTCAGTGCAACCATCCTTCCCCCAGCCTCACATACAGCTATCGTCCAACACCCCAACAGCCGGCCCTCGGTCATAGGCACAGTAAGGAAAGATACCACCATCACACTTACCCACACGGTTCGAATGTAATAGTACCTGTAGCCAGCCCTTTCCCCTGCTTGCCTACACAGTACTCCAAGTAAGGAAATCCAGTGCGTAGTAGTTTCCGTTAGTGGACAATACCTCGACACTAACCTACCACAAACACAAAACTTAGTTATTTGCTCCACACTCTTTCCCGAGCTTGCTACTACAACTGTAACACTCCCAACTAGTTTTCCTCTTGGAACCAGCTATTATTTACGTTAATAACTGTCCCTCCCTTACTTCCAGAACAAAACCACTTCAGAGAAACAAGACCGCACCTCTTCTCTGTGACTCTGCCAAAACCTGTTCTGACTACAGTGAGCAAATTCCTAGACTGGCTAGCCGATTTACACTGTTGAATCACGATTTGCACGCATAACCTAGCATACGACAGCACGCAGTTACTACCCCTAACTCATTAACTCTCCACCCACACAGTCTACCCGGTTTCATCACAGACTGCCCTGTGACACACCCCCCTCCCAAGACGAACCTACAGAGAGTTCCAAACCTAAACTTCCACAGGGTCAGATCTGCTGAGGAAATCCGCTTCTATGTTGTCTCTCCCTGGAATCGGTCGAACTGTGAAGACGTAGGCCTGCAGCTGCATAGCCCATCGGGTGAGTCTGGCACTGCTGAGGTGCGTCCGTCCTCAAGATGAACTCCACGTCCAATACCGGTAGCTTTACCACCGGCTCACTGGTCAGCGCTCCCTTCAAGTCGTCGAAGGCTTTTCGGCAGTCATCCCTCCTGTTGACCTCTTCCTTCTTCCTTACCCACACGATCGGTGCGCTGTACGGCGATGTACAAGCCTCGATAACCCCCAACTCCAGCATCGACTCCCCTTCACCCTTGGCGACTTCCATCTGTGAAAATGGTAGCGGATGCTGACGTATACGCTCAGGGTTGTCGTCGGTCGACACCACCTCGCACTCGTCCAGGTTGGTTAGCGGCAGTGCTCTCTCATGTAGTGCAGACAGCGTCGAGCCTATCTGTACATCCCCTGGCCCTTCGCTCGCTCGAAGTGGTATCAGTGGTACAGTGCCCTGGTAGCTGACGTCTGAGGTTCCCTCTGTTTCCGCCTGGTCCAACACCACGGCTACCGTCGTTACTGGTTCTGCTCTGCGTTCTATGTAACGCTTCAACTTCCTGTTCTTGCCGGCTCTCTGAACTGGTACATTCCTCCTGACTGGCATCCGTCCTAGTGGCACCTTCCTGACACTCCCCTTCGGCGTCGTTCGCTGGCACGCGTCGCACGACGCACAGTACCTCCTGATGTCACGGCACATCCCCGGCCAGTAGTGCTCGGCCCACACTTGATCCAGGGTCCCCTTGGCTCCCAGATGTCCAGCCATGGGTGCGTCGTGTCCCGTGCGTAGTACCTCCGACTGGAGCTTGGTTGGTACCACCAACTGACTACGATCCACTTTGTCCTGTCCTGTGTATTCGCGATACAACAGGCCTCGCTTCCAGACAAATGCCACTTGCCCCTTGCCTCGTTTCTCCTTTCCTGCCTTCCGGTCTGCTAGCTTTTGCAAGCCCGTCGTCTCCCAACTGAAGTTGGCGAATCTCCTTCGGCGTCGCGACGATGCTCTTGCTCGGTCCGACCACCAATGGTTCCGCAGCGACTTGCTCCTTGGCTGCCTGCGCTCGGGTCTGTGCGGCACAACACTTCGCGGCTCCCTCGGCGAATACAGGCAGTGCTGTGTCTGGTTGCCGTTCCGTCCTCGCCCAGTTGCCGATCACCACTGGGTAGATCAAGTCCGGCACCACCACTACCTCCACTCTCCCGGTGTAGAACGGTGACTCCAGCTGCACCCACGCTGTCGGCAGTGACTTGGACAACTGGCGAATGGCGAATCCGACACGCCGCGTGCGTCCTGTGTAGACAAGGTTGGCAACCTCTCCCTTCCGCAGGCAAATCAGGTCGGCCCCCGTGTCCCTCACTGCCGTCAGCGGAACACCTTCCACTATCACTTGGCTCTGGAACCGAGGATCTCCCCTCTTGCCTGCCTCCTTCAAGATGCGCAACGCTGCTCCACTTCGCTCGCTGCGTTTCGGACAATCCCGCTTCAAGTGCCCTTTCTGTCCGCAACTGTAGCATTCCCGTTTGTCCGGCGAGTTGGGTCGTGGTCCCGCTGGCTTGCGACCCTCGCTCTTATCCCTGGGCGTAAAGGGTTGACGTGGTGGGAAACGTAGGTTGGTTCCCGCCCTGGCGTCGACGTACTGCTGTGCTAATGTCGCGGCCTCCTCCACCGTTGCTGGGTTGCGCTCGCGCACGAACGTGACCAGCTCTGGCGTCAAGCCGTTGACCATCTGCTCCATCAGCACTAAGTCCAGTAAGTCCCCATACGTGGCCTTCTTGTTCGCTAGTCCCATCCAGCGCTCCAGGAACAACTCCGACTTCCGTAGGTACTGCCTGAAAGTCTATGGTGGCTCCCTTCGTAGCTGGCGAAACTTCTTGCGATACGTCTCGGCCGTCAGGTTGAAACGCACCAACAACGCTGCCTTCAGGATCTCGTAGTCGGCAGAGTCGTCCTCATTCAAACCAACGTAAACTTCCCTCGCCTTCCCCTTCAGCAAGGTCCCCAAACGAATAGCCCACGTGTCCTTCTTCCAGTCTTGAGCCTTGGCGAATCGCTCAAACTGACACAAGTAGGTCTCTAGGTCATCCTTGTCCTCGAAGAACGGTAACCTGAGCTTAACTGTCTCAAACTCGGGTTGACGATCCCTGCGGTTGGCGGCACCGCCTTGTAACCTAAGTTGCGCCATCGCTAGTTCGTGCTCTCTTTCCCTCTCTCTCTCTCTCTCTCTTCGATCTGCGTGTTTCTCGCTCGCCTTCGCCATCAGCTCTATCTCCCTTACCTATCACCCACCTCCTCCCACTCAAACAGTGGAAACTGGCCCGCGAGGTAGCGAACCGGATGGAGAGTGCAATGGCGCCTTCCCTCACGTGTGGTCGAACCCAGGCCGGCTGTGAGCCTCCGCTAAACAGCGACCTGACTCCCTCCAACCACCCGCTGGGGTGCACACTCTCACCGAATCACGCCTCACACACTCGGACACCACAAGACAATTACGAGACAACTTCACGTCTGGGCACACTCACACATACCCTGCATCTCCACCATATGTCACCGCCACGACTCCCTCCGGGCAGACGCCACAAACAAACACCTTCCACACGCAGACAACCCAGAAAGAATGACGATTACCCGCAGACGGAAGTGATGAAAAACACAACAAATATATATACAACTTTCAGGCTATTTATTCATTCATACCACACACTCATACACATACAACACTTACACATGAAACGAAGAAAATGGCGATGGAACAATCAACGGGTCGATGAACAGTGGAATGGTATGTCAGATGAACGAGGGTTGCTAATCAACCACGTCTATGAATCAACTGTGCACCGCAAATGTCCGTTGCACGTAGATAACCGAACAAAGGGGGGGGGGGGGGTTCGAGTGTCAAGAGAGGGACAACAAGGAAAAAGCCGACCTGATAGTATGGCGTCCCTGTTGAAGTCTCCGTAAAGGTATCCGCCCCTCTTCGTGGCTGTTAATGGGCTGTCGCTGTCGATGTCCAGGCGTAGTGGCGTCGCCACTCCCTCTCGCCGCTGACGATGATGATGATGATGGTGACGCCGTAGTCGCGGCGGCCAGCCACCGTCGACGTCTCTCAGCCTGACTCCTCCAGTCGGCTAACACTGCGACGTCGAGGCCAGGTCCCGTCCACAGACGTCACAACCACCACGGGAAAGGTGGGGTTGTGGAACGATGAAGATGTACACAAATGCGGACGTGGACGAACGGGTGGTGATGATGATGTTCGGTCCACACGACCAAGTGCCGTCGTCGTTGTCGCACGACGCTGGTCAACGCCGATCCACGTTACCCAGTGACGAGCTGATGGATACGAACGAACTTTCGAACCTGCAACATGCTTGTCGTATTGTTAATGTCATGTCCACCCGATTCTGTCCCCCTCCCTCCTCACACTCTCCCCACTACTACACTCACTAATTTCTGTATCTTGAGGAGGCACCACTGCTGTCCACCTCACTTCCCTTGACTACTATTATTGACACTTGTAATCAAACACATAATTCATGAAACTCAATGACATTATGAATGCATGAAATGAGCAAAGCTGCAAATGAAACCATGTCAACATCAACACATTATCCATCTCAAGCAACCACAACCACGACAACAGCAACCACTTCCATCCTGCCTTCATTACACTTCACCCCCGTTCTCCTCCCTCATTCTCCCTCCTTCCGTCGCACTCTTCCTTTCGTCCGCCTCTCCTCAGTGCAACCATCCTTCCCCCAGCCTCACATACAGCTATCGTCCAACACCCCAACAGCCGGCCCTCGGTCATAGGCACAGTAAGGAAAGATACCACCATCACACTTACCCACACGGTTCGAATGTAATAGTACCTGTAGCCAGCCCTTTCCCCTGCTTGCCTACACAGTACTCCAAGTAAGGAAATCCAGTGCGTAGTAGTTTCCGTTAGTGGACAATACCTCGACACTAACCTACCACAAACACAAAACTTAGTTATTTGCTCCACACTCTTTCCCGAGCTTGCTACCACAACTGTAACACTCCCAACTAGTTTTCCTCTTGGAACCAGCTATTATTTACGTTAATAACTGTCCCTCCCTTACTTCCAGAACAAAACCACTTCAGAGAAACAAGACTGCACGTCTTCTCTGTGACTCTGCCAAAACCTGTTCTGACTACAGTGAGCAAATTCCTAGACTGGCTAGCCGATTTACACTGTTGAATCACGATTTGCACGCATAACCTAGCATACGACAGCACGCAGTTACTACCCCTAACTCATTAACTCTCCACCCACACAGACTACCCGGTTTCATCACAGACTGCCCTGTGACACATTCCCCTCCCAAGACGAACCTACAGAGAGTTCCAAACCTAAACTTCCACAGGGTCAGATCTGCTGAGGAAATCCGCTTCTATGTTGTCTCTCCCTGGAATCGGTCGAACTGTGAAGACGTAGGCCTGCAGCTGCATAGCCCATCGGGTGAGTCTGGCACTGCTGAGGTGCGTCCGTCCTCAAGATGAACTCCTCGTCCAATACCGGTAGCTTTACCACCGGCTCACTGGTCAGCGCTCCCTTCAAGTCGTTGAAGGCTTTTCGGCAGTCATCCCTCCTGTTGACCTCATCCTTCTTCCTTACCCGCACGATCGGTGCGCTGTACGGCGATGTACAAGCCTCGATAACCCCCAACTCCAGCATCGACTCCCCTTCACCCTTGGCGACTTCCATCTGTGAAAATGGTAGCGGATGCTGACGTATACGCTCAGGGTTGTCGTCGGTCGACACCACCTCGCACTCGTCCAAGTTGGTTAGCGGCAGTGCTCTCTCATGTAGTGCAGACAGCGTCGAGCCTATCTGTACATCCCCTGGCCCTTCGCTCGCTCGAAGTGGCATCAGTGGTACAGTGCCCTGGTAGCTGACGTCTGAGGTTCCCTCTGTTTCCGCCTGGTCCAACACCACGGCTACCGTCGTTACTGGTTCTGCTCTGCGTTCTATGTAACGCTTCAACTTCCTGTTCTTGCCGGCTCTCTGAACTGGTACCTTCCTCCTGACTGGCATCCGTCCTAGTGGCACCTTCCTGACACTCCCCTTCGGCGTCGTTCGCTGGCACGCGCCGCAGGAAGCACAGTACCTCCTGATGTCACGGCACATCCCCGGCCAGTAGTGCTCGGCCCACACTTGATCCAGGGTCCCCTTGGCTCCCAGATGTCCAGCCATGGGTGCGTCGTGTCCCGTGCGTAGTACCTCCGACTGGAGCTTGGTTGGTACCACCAACTGACTACGATCCACTTTGTCCTGTCCTGTGTATTCGCGATACAACAGGCCTCGCTTCCAGACAAATGCCACTTGCCCCTTGCCTCGTTTCTCCTTTCCTGCCTTCCGGTCTGCTAGCTGTCGTACTTTTGCAAGCCCGTCGTCTCCCAACTGAAGTTGGCGAATCTCCTTCGGCGTCGCGACGATGCTCTTGCTCGGTCCGACCACCAATGGTTCCGCAGCGACTTGCTCCTTGGCTGCCTGCGCTCGGGTCTGTGCGGCACACTTCGCGGCTCCCTCGGCGAATACAGGCAGTGCTGTGTCTGGTTGCCGTTCCGTCCTCGCCCAGTTGCCGATCACCACTGGGTAGATCAAGTCCGGCACCACCACTACCTCCACTCTCCCGGTGTAGAACGGTGACTCCAGCTGCACCCACGCTGTCGGCAGTGACTTGGACAACTGGCGAATGGCGAATCCGACACGCCGCGTGCGTCCTGTGTAGACAAGGTTGGCAACCTCTCCCTTCCGCAGGCAAATCAGGTCGGCCCCCGTGTCCCTCACTGCCGTCAGCGGAACACCTTCCACTATCACTTGGCTCTGGAACCGAGGATCTCCCCTCTTGCCTGCCTCCTTCAAGATGCGCAACGCTGCTCCACTTCGCTCGCTGCGTTTCGGACAATCCCGCTTTAAGTGCCCTTTCTGTCCGCAACTGTAGCATTCCCGTTTGTCCGGCGAGTTGGGTCGTGGTCCCGCTGGCTTGCGACCCTCGCTCTTATCCCTGGGCGTAAAGGGTTGACGTGGTGGGAAACGTTGGTTGGTTCCCGCCCTGGCGTTGACGTACTGCTGTGCTAATGTCGCGGCCTCCTCCACCGTTGCTGGGTTGCGCTCGCGCACGAACGTGACCAGCTCTGGCGTCAAGCCGTTGACCATCTGCTCCATCAGCACTAAGTCCAGTAAGTCCCCATACGTGGCCTTCTTGTTCGCTAGTCCCATCCAG
Organism: Oncomelania hupensis; assembly: GCA_036898135.1. Classification (NCBI taxonomy): domain Eukaryota; kingdom Metazoa; phylum Mollusca; class Gastropoda; order Littorinimorpha; family Pomatiopsidae; genus Oncomelania; species Oncomelania hupensis. The sequence goes on along the minus strand of CM072526.1, from coordinate 4,733,005 downwards.
CGCTCCAGGAACAACTCCGACTTCCGTAGGTACTGCCTGAAAGTCTATGGTGGCTCCCTTCGTACCTGGCGAAACTTCTTGCGATACGTCTCGGCCGTCAGGTTGAAACGCACCAACAACGCTGCCTTCAGGATCTCGTAGTCGGCAGAGTCGTCCTTATTCAAACCAACGTAAACTTCCCTCGCCTTCCCCTTCAGCAAGGTCCCCAAACGAATAGCCCACGTATCCTTCTTCCAGTCTTGAGCCTTGGCGAATCGCTCAAACTGACACAAGTAGGTCTCTAGGTCATCCTTGTCCTCGAAGAACGGTAACCTGAGCTTAACTGTCTCAAACTCGGGTTGACGATCCCTGCGGTTGGCGGCACCGCCTTGTAACCTAAGTTGCGCCATCGCTAGTTCGTGCTCTCTTTCCCTCTCTCTCTCTCTCTCCGATCTGCGTCTTTCTCGCTCGCCTTCACCATCAGCTCTATCTCCCTTACCTATCACCCACCTCCTCCCACTCAAACAGTGGAAACTGGCCCGCGAGGTAGCGAACCGGATGGAGAGTGCAATGGCGCCTTCCCTCACGTGTGGTCGAACCCAGGCCGGCTGTGAGCCTCCGCTAAACAGCGACCTGACTCCCTCCAACCACCCGCTGGGGTGCACACTCTCACCGAATCACGCCTCACACACTCGGACACCACAAGACAATTACGAGACAACTTCACGTCTGGGCACACTCACACATACCCTGCATCTCCACCATATGTCACCGCCATGACTCCCTCCGGGCAGACGCCACAAACAAACACCTTCCACACGCAGACAACCCAGAAAGAATGACGATTACCCGCAGACGGAAGTGATGAAAAACACAACAAATATATATACAACTTTCAGGCTATTTATTCATTCATACCACACACTCATACACATACAACCCTTACACATGAAACGAAGAAAATGGCGATGGAACAATCAACGGGTCGATGAACAGTGGAATGGTATGTCAGATGAACGAGGGTTGCTAATCAACCACGTCTATGAATCAACTGTGCACCGCAAATGTCCGTTACACGTAGAGAACCGAACCAAGAGGGGGGGGGGGTTCGAGTGTCAAGAGAGGGACAACAAGGAAAAAGCCGACCTGATAGTATGGCGTCCCTGTTGAAGTCTCCGTAAAGGTATCCGCCCCTCTTCGTGGCTGTTAACGGGCTGTCGCTGTCGATGTCCAGGCGTAGTGACGTCGCCACTCCCTCTCGACGCTGACGATGATGATGATGATGGTGACGCCGTAGTCGCGGCGGCCAGCCACCATCGACGTCTTTCAGCCTGACTCCTCCAGTCGGCTAACACTGCGACGTCGAGGCCAGGTCCCGTCCACAGACGTCACAACCACCACGGGAAAGGTGGGGTTGTGGAACGATGAAGATGTACACATATGCGGACGTGGACGAACGGGTGGTGATGATGATGTTCGGTCCACACGACCAAGTGCCGTCGTCGTTGTCGCACGACGCTGGTCAACGCCGATCCGCGTTACCCAGTGACGAGCTGATGGATACGAACGAACTTTCGAACCTGCAACATGCTTGTCGTATTGTTAATGTCATGTCCACCCGATTCTGTCCCCCTCCCTCCTCACACTCTCCCCACTACTACACTCACTAATTTCTGTATCTTGAGGAGGCACCACTGCTGTCCACCTCACTTCCCTTGACTACTATTATTGACACTTGTAATCAAACACATAATTCATGAAACTCAATGACATTATGAATGCATGAAATGAGCAAAGCTGCAAATGAATCCATGTCAACATCAACACATTATCCATCTCAAGCAACCACAACCACGACAACAGCAACCACTTCCATCCTGCCTTCATTACACTTCACCCCCGTTCTCCTCCCTCATTCTCCCTCCTTCCGTCGCACTCTTCCTTTCGTCCGCCTCTCCTCAGTGCAACCATCCTTCCCCCAGCCTCACATACAGCTATCGTCCAACACCCCAACAGCCGGCCCTCGGTCATAGGCACAGTAAGGAAAGATACCACCATCACACTTACCCACACGGTTCGAATGTAATAGTACCTGTAGCCAGCCCTTTCCCCTGCTTGCCTACACAGTACTCCAAGTAAGGAAATCCAGTGCGTAGTAGTTTCCGTTAGTGGACAATACCTCGACACTAACCTACCACAAACACAAAACTTAGTTATTTGCTCCACACTCTTTCCCGAGCTTGCTACCACAACTGTAACACTCCCAACTAGTTTTCCTCTTGGAACCAGCTATTATTTACGTTAATAACTGTCCCTCCCTTACTTCCAGAACAAAACCACTTCAGAGAAACAAGACTGCACGTCTTCTCTGTGACTCTGCCAAAACCTGTTCTGACTACAGTGAGCAAATTCCTAGACTGGCTAGCCGATTTACACTGTTGAATCACGATTTGCACGCATAACCTAGCATACGACAGCACGCAGTTACTACCCCTAACTCATTAACTCTCCACCCACACAGACTACCCGGTTTCATCACAGACTGCCCTGTGACACACCCCCCTCCCAAGACGAACCTACAGAGAGTTCCAAACCTAAACTTCCACAGGGTCAGATCTGCTGAGGAAATCCGCTTCTATGTTGTCTCTCCCTGGAATCGGTCGAACTGTGAAGACGTAGGCCTGCAGCTGCATAGCCCATCGGGTGAGTCTGGCACTGCTGAGGTGCGTCCGTCCTCAAGATGAACTCCTCGTCCAATACCGGTAGCTTTACCACCGGCTCACTGGTCAGCGCTCCCTTCAAGTCGTTGAAGGCTTTTCGGCAGTCATCCCTCCTGTTGACCTCATCCTTCTTCCTTACCCGCACGATCGGTGCGCTGTACGGCGATGTACAAGCCTCGATAACCCCCAACTCCAGCATCGACTCCCCTTCACCCTTGGCGACTTCCATCTGTGAAAATGGTAGCGGATGCTGACGTATACGCTCAGGGTTGTCGTCGGTCGACACCACCTCGCACTCGTCCAAGTTGGTTAGCGGCAGTGCTCTCTCATGTAGTGCAGACAGCGTCGAGCCTATCTGTACATCCCCTGGCCCTTCGCTCGCTCGAAGTGGCATCAGTGGTACAGTGCCCTGGTAGCTGACGTCTGAGGTTCCCTCTGTTTCCGCCTGGTCCAACACCACGGCTACCGTCGTTACTGGTTCTGCTCTGCGTTCTATGTAACGCTTCAACTTCCTGTTCTTGCCGGCTCTCTGAACTGGTACCTTCCTCCTGACTGGCATCCGTCCTAGTGGCACCTTCCTGACACTCCCCTTCGGCGTCGTTCGCTGGCACGCGCCGCAGGAAGCACAGTACCTCCTGATGTCACGGCACATCCCCGGCCAGTAGTGCTCGGCCCACACTTGATCCAGGGTCCCCTTGGCTCCCAGATGTCCAGCCATGGGTGCGTCGTGTCCCGTGCGTAGTACCTCCGACTGGAGCTTGGTTGGTACCACCAACTGACTACGATCCACTTTGTCCTGTCCTGTGTATTCGCGATACAACAGGCCTCGCTTCCAGACAAATGCCACTTGCCCCTTGCCTCGTTTCTCCTTTCCTGCCTTCCGGTCTGCTAGCTGTCGTACTTTTGCAAGCCCGTCGTCTCCCAACTGAAGTTGGCGAATCTCCTTCGGCGTCGCGACGATGCTCTTGCTCGGTCCGACCACCAATGGTTCCGCAGCGACTTGCTCCTTGGCTGCCTGCGCTCGGGTCTGTGCGGCACACTTCGCGGCTCCCTCGGCGAATACAGGCAGTGCTGTGTCTGGTTGCCGTTCCGTCCTCGCCCAGTTGCCGATCACCACTGGGTAGATCAAGTCCGGCACCACCACTACCTCCACTCTCCCGGTGTAGAACGGTGACTCCAGCTGCACCCACGCTGTCGGCAGTGACTTGGACAACTGGCGAATGGCGAATCCGACACGCCGCGTGCGTCCTGTGTAGACAAGGTTGGCAACCTCTCCCTTCCGCAGGCAAATCAGGTCGGCCCCCGTGTCCCTCACTGCCGTCAGCGGAACACCTTCCACTATCACTTGGCTCTGGAACCGAGGATCTCCCCTCTTGCCTGCCTCCTTCAAGATGCGCAACGCTGCTCCACTTCGCTCGCTGCGTTTCGGACAATCCCGCTTTAAGTGCCCTTTCTGTCCGCAACTGTAGCATTCCCGTTTGTCCGGCGAGTTGGGTCGTGGTCCCGCTGGCTTGCGACCCTCGCTCTTATCCCTGGGCGTAAAGGGTTGACGTGGTGGGAAACGTTGGTTGGTTCCCGCCCTGGCGTCGACGTACTGCTGTGCTAATGTCGCGGCCTCCTCCACCGTTGCTGGGTTGCGCTCGCGCACGAACGTGACCAGCTCTGGCGTCAAGCCGTTGACCATCTGCTCCATCAGCACTAAGTCCAGTAAGTCCCCATACGTGGCCTTCTTGTTCGCTAGTCCCATCCAGCGCTCCAGGAACAACTCCGACTTCCGTAGGTACTGCCTGAAAGTCTATGGTGGCTCCCTTCGTAGCTGGCGAAACTTCTTGCGATACGTCTCGGCCGTCAGGTTGAAACGCACCAACAACGCTGCCTTCAGGATCTCGTAGTCGGCAGAGTCGTCCTTATTCAAACCAACGTAAACTTCCCTCGCCTTCCCCTTCAGCAAGGTCCCCAAACGAATAGCCCACGTATCCTTCTTCCAGTCTTGAGCCTTGGCGAATCGCTCAAACTGACACAAGTAGGTCTCTAGGTCATCCTTGTCCTCGAAGAACGGTAACCTGAGCTTAACTGTCTCAAACTCGGGTTGACGATCCCTGCGGTTGGCGGCACCGCCTTGTAACCTAAGTTGCGCCATCGCTAGTTCGTGCTCTCTTTCCCTCTCTCTCTCTCTCTCCGATCTGCGTCTTTCTCGCTCGCCTTCACCATCAGCTCTATCTCCCTTACCTATCACCCACCTCCTCCCACTCAAACAGTGGAAACTGGCCCGCGAGGTAGCGAACCGGATGGAGAGTGCAATGGCGCCTTCCCTCACGTGTGGTCGAACCCAGGCCGGCTGTGAGCCTCCGCTAAACAGCGACCTGACTCCCTCCAACCACCCGCTGGGGTGCACACTCTCACCGAATCACGCCTCACACACTCGGACACCACAAGACAATTACGAGACAACTTCACGTCTGGGCACACTCACACATACCCTGCATCTCCACCATATGTCACCGCCATGACTCCCTCCGGGCAGACGCCACAAACAAACACCTTCCACACGCAGACAACCCAGAAAGAATGACGATTACCCGCAGACGGAAGTGATGAAAAACACAACAAATATATATACAACTTTCAGGCTATTTATTCATTCATACCACACACTCATACACATACAACCCTTACACATGAAACGAAGAAAATGGCGATGGAACAATCAACGGGTCGATGAACAGTGGAATGGTATGTCAGATGAACGAGGGTTGCTAATCAACCACGTCTATGAATCAACTGTGCACCGCAAATGTCCGTTGCACGTAGATAACCGAACAAAGAGGGGGGGGGGGGGGTTCGAGTGTCAAGAGAGGGACAACAAGGAAAAAGCCGACCTGATAGTATGGCGTCCCTGTTGAAGTCTCCGTAAAGGTATCCGCCCCTCTTCGTGGCTGTTAACGGGCTGTCGCTGTCGATGTCCAGGCGTAGTGACGTCGCCACTCCCTCTCGCCGCTGACGATGATGATGATGATGGTGACGCCGTAGTCGCGGCGGCCAGCCACCGTCGACGTCTTTCAGCCTGACTCCTCCAGTCGGCTAACACTGCGACGTCGAGGCCAGGTCCCGTCCACAGACGTCACAACCACCACGGGAAAGGTGGGGTTGTGGAACGATGAAGATGTACACATATGCGGACGTGGACGAACGGGTGGTGATGATGATGTTCGGTCCACACGACCAAGTGCCGTCGTCGTTGTCGCACGACGCTGGTCAACGCCGATCCGCGTTACCCAGTGACGAGCTGATGGATACGAACGAACTTTCGAACCTGCAACATGCTTGTCGTATTGTTAATGTCATGTCCACCCGATTCTGTCCCCCTCCCTCCTCACACTCTCCCCACTACTACACTCACTAATTTCTGTATCTTGAGGAGGCACCACTGCTGTCCACCTCACTTCCCTTGACTACTATTATTGACACTTGTAATCAAACACATAATTCATGAAACTCAATGACATTATGAATGCATGAAATGAGCAAAGCTGCAAATGAAACCATGTCAACATCAACACATTATCCATCTCAAGCAACCACAACCACGACAACAGCAACCACTTCCATCCTGCCTTCATCACACTTCACCCCCGTTCTCCTCCCTCATTCTCCCTCCTTCCGTCGCACTCTTCCTTTCGTCCGCCTCTCCTCAGTGCAACCACCCTTCCCCCAGCCTCACATACAGCTATTGTCCAACACCCCAACAGCCGGCCCTCGGTCATAGGCACAGTAAGGAAAGATACCACCATCACACTTACCCACACTGTTCGAATGTAATAGTACCTGTAGCCAGCCCTTTCCCTTGCTTGCCTACACAGTACTCCAAGTAAGGAAATCCAGTGCGTAGTAGTTTCCGTTAGTGGACAATACCTCGACACTAACCTACCACAAACACAAAACTTAGTTATTTGCTCCACACTCTTTCCCGAGCTTGCTACCACAACTGTAACACTCCCAACTAGTTTTCCTCTTGGAACCAGCTATTATTTACGTTAATAACTGTCCCTCCCTTACTTCCAAAACAAAACCACTTCAGAGAAACAAGACCGCACGTCTTCTCTGTGACTCTGCCAAAACCTGTTCTGACTACAGTGAGCAAATTCCTAGACTGGCTAGCCGATTTACACTGTTGAATCACGATTTGCACGCATAACCTAGCATACGACAGCACGCAGTTACTACCCCTAACTCATTAACTCTCCACCCACACAGTCTACCCGGTTTCATCACAGACTGCCCTGTGACATTATTATTATTATTATTATTATTATTATTATTATTATTATTATTATTATTATTATTATTATTATTATTATTATTATTATTATTATTTTAAATTAATATTTTTGCGCCTAATCTAATCTAGACCTAGCTCTAGGCGCTTACTTGAATAAGAACAACTTTAACTATAAAACAGAACGAAGAAACCTCATGAACTATTAACAGTAAACCTATAAACAAAAACTAATGACTCTCAAACTAAACACACACACACGCACGCACGCACCCACACACACATTCACTCACGAGCACTCACCCACGCGCGAACTATGATTTTGCAGTGCAGATCTGTTTCATTCATTTGAATAGGTGGAAGGAAAATAATGACAAACTGTCATGTCGTCTGTGCAGTTAGTATTTTGCCTGGCAGCTTAGTTATTTGGAGACGGCAAACAAAACAACCGTGTCGTGTTGAGACCGTGCAAAATTTATAGTTATCACATTATTTTGTTGTTGTCAATGAGTGTAAGGTGTATTGATCTGTGTATATGTCTAGCATAATATGACATATGTGACTAGAGCATGCAGACGATGTGTACGAATGTTTAAAGCACACATCAACTGCTTTGCAGTTGTAGCTCTAAGCAGCGGTTTCCTTCATTTCAATGCCCATAACATTTATTATTGTTACTGTGGCCAAGACTCTCGGAGCATGCATAACATTTATTATTGTACAAACTTCACACACATTTTAAAAACGACATGCAGCATATATTGACAAAAGTATACACACCAACACACACATACACACAACTTATAAACATGACTACCACATTCGCTCCTGCAAACAAAATGACGTCCTCGTCATTTTAATCAACGTGAAAACATACAAGTTTTACGCTGAGTTGGCAACGATGCATTCACTAAGTCGGACAATACTTGCGGCTTTACATGTGACAATCAAATATAAGTTGCATGACAATTATGATAAACTAATAACTGAGAATAATACAAAACTTAAAATTTTGCAAGCAAAATACATTAAACTAACACACACATACACCAACACACACAAATACACAGTGCATAAAAATGACTAAAAATAAAATGTTCTGACTGACACATGTTGTTTACCCCTTGAGACAAATTGTTAAATATAAATAAAGCCTATTTAGCTCATACAAATGAACAAAATAAGTAGGAACCCTCACCCTGCTACAGCCACTACACACCACACCCAAAACGCGTATCTAGTAGCATCATCATTTGCTTTGCACCAGCCACCTCGCATCTGTACTAACTCTATATTGAAACAAACATGATGAGGTCAACCGAAATGAATAAACTTTGTTTGAGGCTTATATTATTATAAAATTATATATAATAACGAAATAAGAGTAAACTAAATCAATTCTTTATTTTATGAGAAATAGCCGTTACAGACACATACACACACGCGCACACACAGACATGCTATGCCTGGAGGGGTGGTAAAGAAGTCGCAGCAGTCACGCACACGTCTCCATCTTCAGACTCGGGAGGTATCTTTTCTTTGGTGGCAGGAGGGTCTTGGATCTTGTAGATTTGACCCTTCTGCACGCCAGCCACATCTAAATGCATACCTCCTTCCTTCACCAGCACAACATTGGCCAGCTCACCAGCATAACCCTGAAGGTCCCCCTCTCGTCCTGCCAAAACAACGTGTGATAGTAGGCCAACCTAAAGATCCATGGAATCACTCACCATTGATGCGCGTGCTCTTATGTATGTCAACAACAAAAATAAAATAACATTAATAATGAAATATATAGGCCCATATAGGTTAGATTTTCTCCAAGACACTTCATTGTCCATTTTTATCGGGAAATTATGGGCCGGCCTCCCCTGCGGAATGCATAGTCGCAGCCTTTAGCGTGCCCAAACCCAACCTATCTAATATGTTCTGAAATGTTGCTGGGGGAGCAAATCGGAGTACCCGGAGAAAACCCCAGAGACGTTGCCCGAGTCGAAAGTAAATAATATTCGGAGAAACATAATGCCCAGATGCTGGATCGATCCCGCACCTGTCAGGCACCATTTCTTTCTAGCCTGTGGGCAAGGCAAAAAATTAGTCCCGTATTAGACCACTCGGTCACAACGCTCGCTTTATGTCATTGTAACTCTCACAAGTATTACTTTATTAAATGATTATGAATCTATTATTACTAAGAGCTTGTAGCCTACTTGAAGGTTCACATTTAGATCAGCCCGGTAATGGTGCATATTGAATTTGCACCCTTGTGTACAGATCAAATTAAGTTTATTCTGTTCCTTGTGGTTTTGTTTTTGTATTTTTTTTTTAATTTAAAAAATTGATGGACGGCGTCGGTTCCTCAACAAATTGTTTGGTGCCTGCCAATCAAAAGAAGAAAATATCAAACCACAACGAAAACTGGTACGAAAAGTTCAACTAAGCCAAATTAGGGTAACAAAATAAGATCTCTACCTCCTCGTACATTGGAACAACAACAACAACAACAACAAAACGATCGAGCATTCCAAGGAACTTGCATGCTTTCCTGGATAATTCCTTCAATTATACAAACCTGCATGCAATATTCAAGAATATACATAAATATAACTTACAGTGCTGAAGGTTTTTTCCAAAATGACGCCTCCGTGCCTACATTAAAGAAAGACCCGTCGTCAAACTCAGATCCCTGCGTGACAGTCGCCATGTTTGTGCTTGAAGTAAGTATGTCGAAGATATGCTTGGCTTTGCTTGCCAAGCCTCTTGTTTTTCTTGCCGCAAGCGGGCGCTAAGAAACGCGCTTGCCTTGTTTTTCTTGTCTGAACTTGATTTGCTTGGCTAAAGAAACGCAGCTCTGTTAGTTCTGACGTCATTTCGACTTCATGTATTAGGCCTACCTTCGAAGTATTCAGTCTCTTGTAAGGCTTCTGGTGTTCGAAATTGCCATGTAGACCTAAAGTCAGCAGTACCTTGATGGGTAAAAAGTGTAACTGTAGATTATAGTCACACGACACCGAAGCGTATAGGCCACTACTGGTCACATTATTCTGACACCAGCGAACCATTTGATGGTAAGGGGAAAATAATATGGTCACACATTGGCCAATCCGGGATTCGAACCAGGTACCTTTCGGTTACTAGTAAGACGCTCTACCAACTGAGCTACCCGGCCCCTCAATAAGTGTTTCAAAAGTGTGTTATTATTTCTTTTTATTTTTAATGTAAACAATGCTTTATATCGAATTTCCTCGTGTTCATAATAGCGTAATACAATGACGCTTCTCAATTCATCCTCCTTCAGTTGGACACCTGGCCTAGATGTAAAGATCGATGAACGTCAGGTCACTTTTGATCTTCCGGATAAACTCATTTCAATTGCAAGATGTGTGCTTTTTCAAAGATATAAAGTCGTTTTAAACAGCAAACCAAAGTTCAGTGTTCAGTGGTCTGATGAAGAAAACAATCCACTCCAGCCACTGGAACTGCCAAACAAGTTCACAGACTTTGACTGTTTACCCTTTCATCTGCCAGAAAACCTTTTCAAAACAACCATCAAAGTGTTCTATGAACGCAAGAAGGTGGTCACCATCACTGTGTACTACACCACCAATACCGTGCTGGCACAAGGCAACTCTTGTCAAAAATGGTGCGGCAATGAACTGAGGTCGCTCGTGGCGCTCATTAATACACTGGACAGTCACCTTAATGAGGGCAGGAGCCGAATAGCTCAGTTGGTAGAGCGTCTTACTAGTAACCGAAAGGTACCTGGTTCGAATCCCGGATTAGCCAATGTGTGACCATATTATTTTCCCCTTACCATCAACTGGTTCGCTGGTGTCAGAATAATGTGACCAGTAGTCGCCTATACGCTTCGGTGTCGTGTGATATAATCAACAGTTACACTTTTTTTTAATGAGGGTCAGCGAGAGGAGGCTAAACAGATGATTCAAAGACTCCCGCTACCATCAGTGGATGAGACAGCAGAACAGCAACTGAGCATGCAGGCAACACGGCGCTCCAGTCGTCTCCGAGGTCTGCAGTGTGTTGGTGATGAGGGACACTCGCAAAACTCCATTCCAGTGTCTGCCCCATCATCACCACTGATGATAACAACCCCTGTTATTCGCCGTGTCACGTCAACTGAAAATGCGCCCACTGCTACTAGTGGTAACATACGATCTACTTCTCCCACTGCAGACCTAACAACTCCTCCTTCCACTTCCACTGCACTCATCGACACTGATATTGCTGATGATGAAGTAATAATGTCTGTGTTACATACGCCTACTGTCAACTCAAACGTATCTCCGGCGGAGGATGAAGAGAGATCCGGTGCCACCATTGCCACGTTTGCTGATAACCCTAGACCTGACCAGTCAGTTGACTGCACTGTTGATAATGAAGGAGTGGGGAATCAACAAGGCACGTCTCTCTCCTGCAGTGTGGGGATCCAGGTAGTGACCATGTTTTTGTATCATGAAGATTACGTAACTCGTGAAGAATTTAACAGGGTCACTGAGAGTTTGCGTGACGAAATCGCGGCACTTTGCTCAGCTCTTCGTGAAGCGAGATACTCTTTTAAGATTGAGCTGAGCGATTTGGAAACGCAGGTAAAAGACGTAGTGCGTCACGACACTGCTTCTTAACCTGGCATGAGGCAGAGCGGCTGCTCGTCATCACAGCTTTCAGCCCGACCCACTCCAAACCAGCTGTCAAATCCTCCAAACCAGTTCATGCTGCTGTAAAACACAACCAACAGCCGCATTCCAAATCCTCCAACCCCAACCCGCCGGTTGTAAAACAAAACCCGCCATCACATTCCAGATCTTCCCAACAGGTCGTCATAAAACCCATTCCACGACCTCGTACCAAGCCATCTATTCCACTTAACCCTGTGCCTGAAAATAGGTCTGACACTGATGATGGCCCAGCCGCTCTAGAAAGCTACAGCACGTTCACTAAGACGTCGCCAGGTGTGAGTGTGTCTGACTACACCTGTCCTTTAAACTCCAGCACTGAAGCCATTACACCAAATTCTGAATGGCCCCAAATCTTCGGTCTCAGATCAGACACAGAGACACTGGTACTGGGAGACTTCGTGGTAGCAGGTCTTCATGAAAACAAGATGTTAGTGGTCAAAGAAAAGTCTCAAGTCATCTCGATGTCTGGACATCTAGACAGGTCATCCGTATTGGAAAGCCTAAGAGGAACCCCAGCGCATCCTTCCGTCTCTACCCTGGTCTTACACGTTGGGATCAATGATTGTAAGCGTGGCCATTTTCTGGGCAGTCAGACATGGCGTAAGATCATTGCAGAGACCCAACGTTGTTTTCCAAACGCCCGTATCATGCTGTCCACTATCCTTCCACTTCGGCAAGGACATGCACATATCCAAGTCCTCCCTAAAACAAGTTTGCCAGCAGTTAGCCGTTGACCTTGTAAACAACGACTTAATGTTTCACAAAACAGCAGGCAGAGTGAAATCAGGCTGGTTCAGGGATGACATTATGTTACGTTGAAACGCGAAGGATAGTATGTCTGAAGCGTGCACGATAGATCTAATCGTTTCGCTTTGCAAAGTATTCAATAGTAGAGTGTATTTACCTTTGATTTGAGTTTGCATTGTTGTTAGAAGAAGCTTTGTATAACGTTGATAATCTTCGTTAGTCGATATTATTGGAGAATTCTCTAGATCTGCGTGTTTACTGTCAATAGAAATTTCCAGGTAATTGTAGAAGTTTGAGAACGTTCCGGGAATGTGTATAGAGATGTATGACGTAAGTCAGTGATGACGATCTTTAGTTTGATTGGTGGTTGTGCGTCATTTCTGCCTTGTTCTAAATTGTTCGGGAGTATGAAGAGACTATATAAGTGCCGCACTGTTTCAAAAGTTGTTGTTGTTGATAGTGAGTTGGAAAGTAAAAGTGGAGAGTGGAGAAGCGATTGAGCGATTGTATGCAGTTGTTGATGTGTGCTGAATAAAAGTGGAAAACTTCATACGTCGACTCTGTGACTTGTATGCTGATTGAACGGGTTGCGTGAATAAACGAATCTGAGCTACACTCATCAGTACTTCAGCATTGGGGCTGAATCTACTACTGATTGAAAACACCACCATCAAACGGAGTGTAACACATTCATTTGAACACTAGAGGTAGCAGTGGTTTGGCATTTCACATCAAACGCTGCTACTCTAGAGCTGTGAATGCAAAGATGCATGCACAGCCCCACTGCTTCAGCCCTTCTGGACCACAAAACCATTGCAGCGCAGCACTCAACAGATGGATGCCCGTAGGCCTACAACTCAGGGAGTAAACCAGCGCCCCAGCCTATCATGGGCAAGCGCCATGTCACGCCCAAAAGATAGTCCCTCAAGAACAGGACAACTGAGGACCCAACCCTTGTATTCCACAGTTGTCAAGGGAAGGCACGTGCACATTCCCAGCTTATTGGATACCAGTGTTTCCTACAAAGGGTCGTCGCATTTCTTTCATACAAACAGTAATGTATTGAGACCCATGCCAGCTCACATCGGCCCATCAAATTATCAACATGCACAACGAAATAACCCGCTAGAGCTTATGCCCCAAACTCGAGTCACCCCTCTCAGTGAAAGTGAAAAGAAAACTCTTTTTGATTACCTGTCACGCCTACTGTAGCTGTGTGACAGTTGTGTGCGTTTGTTGGTAGTGGTGGTGATAGGGTGAAGGTGTTATGGGGTGAGGGGGGGGGGGAGAAAGAACACACACTTCTCAAGGCTCATTAACTGCAGTATCAATAATTTTCATCCACGTGTTAACGGACCTGTTTTCAATCAGTCTAATCTATATTGTTGTCATTCAACTAGTGTATGTGACTGAAGCACTGATTCTATTGAATGACTAATATCTGATGTTCATGTTTTACGTTTTATAAATGTTATTTACACTATAAAATAGTGCAATGTAGAATTATTAACAAGTTTGTAAGATAGTGTTTTGTTTAGTGTGGGTTTTTTGTTTTGTTTTTCCCAATGGATTCTAACATTTTATGTGGACACGTCAATGTCTACCTTCTTTACAACAAACTTCATGACATTTGTTCTCTTGTACAGCGTCAGGGATGTCTGCCTATACTCGGCGTGACGGAAACTAAATTATGTGACTCTAAACATACTTCAGAGTCAATTTCGATACCACATTATTATTTTATAAGACAAGATGCTAATTTCCCTGGACATACTGGTATTGGTGTCTATGTTCATAATAATTTCCGTAATTTTTTCAAACGAAGAAATGACCTTGAACTCAAATGTATTTAATGCATCTGGCTGGAGGTCAGGCCATATAAAAATATGCCTATTCTTATAGGATTTATCTACAGAAATCCTGCCAGCAACTGCGACTGGTTCAGTACTTTTTTTTTTTTTTTTTACAAATGATGGACAAAGTCAATGCTTGCAATTTAAACTTTATTATATTAGGAGACTTTAACATTAATCTTTTACAGTCTCAATCACACTGGAACACAATAACAAACTTGCTTGGTATAACTCAGTTTATTCAGGAACCGACAAGAGGAACTGAAACAAAGTCAACTCTTCTTGATCATATATACAGTACCAATCATAATATAATTTCTGCTGCTTTCACGTCTGACGTTTCTGTCAGTGGGAGCTTCCGGTTCCTGTCCCATCATGTCAACAACGGCCTAAATGTAGCTGCCAATTTCATTTGTGGACACCGGGGAAATCAGCTAGATTTTCACCATGACGGTGCGAAGAACATTAAGGCGAAGAAAGCGAATAGCAAAAGATGAAGAAGAAATGATGACAGAAGAGGAGGTGAGGCAGGAAAAAGAGATGGGGCCGGCAACAGTGACTGCGGTCACAGAGGTCACTCCTGACCACGGCTGCAGTAGTTGCCACAATCAACTTCTTCAAGTAAGTGAGCTCCAATTAGCCATCCACAAAATGCAAACGGAAATCAAAGACCTGCACGTGTTGATTAGCGATCAATCGAGTTTGATCAAACAACTCATCGACAAAATAGATCGTAAATCGGCATCCGCAGTGGAGGGTGGCGAGCAGACGACTCCGCTGCGATCGACCATTCCAAAAGTCTCATATGCGACCGTAGTGAAGTCAAAATCACTTACTGTAGATGATAGGCCAAAAATCTCTAAAAGCTATCCTTCACCGTCGCAAGTCATCTCTGCAGGCAATCAAAATAAAAAGAAGAAAGAAATAAAACATTACCAACATGACGAAAATGATGACGTCAATACAAAACATGACGAAGTTGCTTTGGAACGAGACTGTGTCATTCTACATGATTCTATACTGGGAGGAGTGCAAGAAGAGAGATTGGCGATGTCTTACAAGTTTTCAGTTTGCAAGAAGTTTGCTCCCACCATCAGTGACATTGTTCCTACGTTCATTGCTACCCAAGATGAGCTTGTTGTTCCACCGAAAGTCGTCCTGATCCATTGTGGGGTGAACAATCTAAAGAAGCAGGACCCGCGCTCCGCCAGCAAGCAGTTTGTTGAGGCCGTCCACACTGTGGCTGCGCGTAGCCCCACGTCGAAGCTTGTTGTTAGCCAGCTGGCTCCTGTCCTTATCCCATCACTCCAGAAGAAGCGTGATTTGTTTAACGCGATGGTGCTCACGGAGTTGGCTGACAACGACAAGATCGTCTTCATCAGCCATGACAACTTGCCACCCTTTGGTCTTCGCTACGATCGCCTCCATCCCACCAGACGAGGCAGCAGTACCCTGGCTGGAAACATCGGTCGCAACGTCGGCAGACTGCTGTGGGAGAAGCCACGGAAAGCTGCGCGCAACTACCGTCATGCAGCCAACCCTCCTGGTTATTATGACTGGAGGGGTAACTTCTACCCACACTCTCCAATACAGTTTCCTACCATGTGGTACTGAGCGTGCTGGAGATCTACTTCCTTTCAGTCTACATTAGCGTAGCACTAACAAAAAGAGCTAAAAGTTTGATGACTCTTTTTCTAGATCCAAGTTATAGTTATAGTTGATTTTCCATGTTTTTAGTTTTTGTAGTATGAAAAGTGAAAAACTTTCAGTATTTCAGTGGAACTGTCGCTCGCTAGTTACTAACTTACATTATTTGGAACAATATTTGTCTGAAACAGACCACCATGTTATAGCCTTACAGTCATTAAATGTTAACAAACGCAAGCTACCAAAACTGAAGGGGTATTATTATCCCCCCATAATCAACACAAACAGTGATAAAGTCCAGGCTGCAATTTACATTCGTCATGACTTGGATTATGATTTATTGAGTCCTACCAGTATAAACGATTGTGATAGCTATTGCGCATGTGCGAAAATCAAGATAAATAGTCAGTTGTGTGTAAACATTTTCTCTGTTTATTATCCTAAGGGAACAGATCATGCAAACCTTGACTGGATGCAATCTTTTAATGTGTCAGAATCCAGTATTTTTTGTGGAGATTTTAATACCCACTCGTCTCTTTGGGATGATAACTGTTACTCTTCCAAAAACCGTCTAAGTGAAAATATTGTTAACTCTGACCTTTTATTACTTAACGATGGAAGAATCACTCGCGTGCCAGATGTATCTACACATCAACCATCTGCCATTGATCTATCTTTTACTACTCCTGATCTTTATGCAGACTGTATATGGGAGGTTGAGACGGATACTTTAGGCAGTGATCACCTTCCTATCGTAATCACTTGCAATGATTGTGTTGAAGTGGGCATTGAGCAAGATCCTGTGGCAAAATATCACTATGCTCGGGCTAATTGGGATAACTTTAAAGAAATTTTATTACATACTGATACTTCTTTTACTAAGAAGAATGATATTAATGAAGTGTATAATACTTTTGTTAAGAGTATTCATGACGCAGCTTCTAGGTCTATTCCCAAGAAAAAAACATATACGAAAAAATCCCGAACCGGAAATATTTGGTGGAACGAACAGTGTAAAAATGCAGTAAAAGAGAAAAAGGTAGCATATAAAACATGGTTGAAAAATAGAACAGAACAATCATTTATTGAAATGAAGAAGACAAAAGTAAACTGTAACAAAACCATTGCTAGCGAAAAACAAGCATTTTGGTCAAATTATTGTAATTCTGAAATCAATAGTTATCAGGACTCAGCTAAAATGTGGAAAAAGTTGTCAGAAATGAAAAATGGATACAGTCTCCCTAAATGTCCCATAAAGCTAACAAATAATACATTTCCAACATCATTAGAGAAGGCTGATGAATTTGTAAAAGTATTTGCTAATGTAAGTCAGTCGTCTAGTTTGCCTAGTCACATACAACAACAAAGAGAAAATGAAGAAAGTAGTCCTACATTTGAGCCTCCTCTACCCAATAATAGTTTATATTATAATGCCGACATAACGTTTGAAGAAGTTAAACATGTAGTATTCCAATTTGGACGAAAGAATTCAGCGGTAGGATTAGACGGAATCTCATACAAACTTTTATCTAATATTCCTGACAATTGGCTCCACATTTTACATGAAATTATAGCAAATAGTTGGGCAAAAGGTACCTTGCCCGAATTCTGGAAAACATCTCTAATTATCCCATTACCAAAATCTGGCAAATCTCGCAGTGTTGTTTCAAGTTATAGGCCTATCGCGTTGACGTCACATGCCTGTAAAATAATGGAGAAAGTTGTATTGGAACGGTTATCACATTATTGCGTCAAACAAAAAATAATTCCTATCAATCAAGCTGGGTTTCAAAAAGGCCGATCGACTGTTGATCATTTATTTAAGCTAACAACGCATATTAAAAGACAATTTGCAAAGCGTAAAGGAGTTTTAGCAACATTTTTTGATATTACAAGAGCATACGACAGTTTGGCATGCAGGTTTACTCTTCAAAATAAAGCAAATTAGATTATCTGGACACATGTATAATTTTATAAAAACTTTCTTACAAAATAGATCTATAAAGGTTAAAGTTGGAAATTGTTATTCATCAAGTCATTCGACGAATATGGGTATTCCTCAAGGGGCAATAATATCTCCAATTTTGTTCAACATTTTAATCTACGATTTGCCAAAAGTTTTCAGTAACAGGGTTACTCTTGTTCAATATGCTGATGACATTGCTATATGGATGAATGTTAATCTAAAAAAGAAAACTTCTTAGTTTATCAAACAGAAATAAATAGTTTAAACAAGTACATGATATCTAATGTCCTAGAATTATCTAAGGAAAAAACTAAAATGATGCTTTTTAGTAACTGTCAAGTACCAAGAAAACTGCCTAAAATATTGATAGAAAATGAAGAGATTGAATATACTGCTGAGATTAAATTTTTAGGTGTATATCTAACAAGGAAGTTAAAATGGACAAGACATATTGAGTATTTAATTCAGAATGCTTTAAAAAGTTATTATTTATTAAAGATCATTAGTACAAAATCTTGGGGTCAAGATATAAAGACACTCGTTCATTTAGCAACTTCACTTGTCAGATCTAAATTAATGTACGGGCAGGAAGCATATTTTTCAGCTCCGAAGAGTTATTTAAATAAGTTGAAAAGTCTAGATAGCAAGGCTATAAAAATAGCCCTAGGTGTTCCGTGCATACAAATACATCTAAAGCTTATATGTTAGCAGGAATTATGCCCCTGGATGAACAGAGAAAGTTGGCTTGTGTTAAATATATCGTAAGAGCACATAATATTTGCAATAGTACTAATGAAGAGTTGTTGTTTAGGTCTGATTTAGAATACCCAAAACGAGCACAAAATGTTAGATTCTTAGAAACGATTTCTACATATACTAAAGACTTAATTGATTCTACGGTAGAGGACATAAAAAGACTTAAGACAGATATTTCTTCACCAATGCCGCCTCCTTGGGAGATGATGAAGGGTAATTTTGATATTCATTATTGCAACACATTCAAAAGTGTTAATAGTAACTTAGTTACAACTGAGGCTCGTGAACACATAGATTCTGTTTATTCTCAACATTTAAAAGTGTATACTGACGGTTCTGTTTTATCATCAGGTGAAACAGGTGCAGCATATGTTATTCCTGATTTAAAAATGAACGAATCATTTTACTTGGGCAAGAATATATCTATATTTACAGCCGAACTGATAGCAATCTTAATGGCACTAAGAAACATATCCAGTCTTCAGATCAGTATTTTTCAAATAGTTATATGTGTTGATTCAATGTCAGTGCTAGAAGCATTACAATCTCAAAATAATAAAAATAGAATAGATTTAATAATAGAAATTAGACATATTATTCACAGCTTAATCATTAATGGCACAAACATCTCTTTCTGCTGGTTACCATCACATTGTGGTTTTTTCTATAATGAATTAGCAGATAAAGGGGCTAAACAAGGTGCTTTACAATTAAATTCTCGATACATTGAAGTTATGAAATCTTCAAAAGAAATTCAAAATGAAATTGAAAATATAATGAAAAGTACTCTTGACTTTAAGAAACAAGACAATCCATTAAATGGTTACTCAAGAGCTGTGCTTACGATGACTAACAGAATTTTGCTCAATGCCATTAAAACTAAGCACTGTAAAGATGTAAAGTGTGTTTGTGATGCATCCATCTCATTACAGCATGTTTTATTTGAATGTGATCAAATTAAGCCTTTACTGCCATATGAATTGCAAGGGAAGGTCAGTTTCAGTGATGTAGATTTTCAACTCGGAATCAAACTGTCCAAAGTATTGCTGGACTCTCCTGTTGGTAATCTAATCTAACAATTTTTTTTTTTTAATTTTTTTAATTTATTTTTTTTTTAAATTATTATTATTATTTTTTTTAAATGTCTTATCAGCTTGCTGGAAAAGACAATAAACAAACAGAACAGTTTCTGTCAGTGATGATACTGCCATTATTTGCAAATGTTCATGCGAGCTTCCAAAGCCACAGTTCAAAGGACACACCTACATTATGTATAGAAACTTTAAGAACTTTGATAAGTCCGCATATTTACAGGACGGAAGTTGAATTGATTTTATCAATTTAAGAGCATGTAATAACCCTAACGAAGCAGCCGAAATGTTTTTGAAACTGCTGCTTTCTGTCGTCAATGCACATGCTCCACTCTGGAGGAAGAGGGTAAAACATGCGTCAGTACCCACCTGGATGAATACTGAAATTAAGGCTGCCATGTCCTTGCGTGACAGACTTAAAACACAAAAACAGTTTGATCTGTATAAAAAGCAACGTAATAACGTCCTTACTCTTGTAAGAAATGCGAAGAGAAAATATTTCCAAACTTTATTATCAACTAAAAACACTAACATAACTTGTATTTGGCAAGCAATGAACGAATTTTGCAAAAAAAACTCTCGAACAAGAAAAACAAATCAATATCTGTTCACTAATGATGAATTTAATAAATATTTCCTTTCATTGACTGACTCTCTTATTACATCTAATAACGCAAGCACAAACACAGATACAATGATATATGATAGGATCAACCAGTTTTGCAGAAGCAAACTTCATGAATCTGCCTCATTTATTATACCTCAGTTAACTGAACATAAAGTAACTTCTCTAATATTACAAATGAAAAATAAAAAGTCTCTGGACATCTATAATTTTAATGCGTTCATTATAAAATTGTCTCTTCCATATATCATTAAATCTTTAACCTACATCTATAATCTATGCATTGAACAAAATCAGTGTCCCTCAATATTTAAAGAAGCTAAAGTAATACCTTTACCTAAAACAAGTGATACTTCAGTTCTTGACAACTTTCGACCAATTTCCATTCTGCCTGTTCTATGTAAACCTCTGGAAAGATATATTGATATTAACCTTATGAAATATTTAGAAAATAATGCTCTTTTTCATCCTTTTCAGTCTGGCCTCAGACCTTACCACTCTTGTCAAACAGTGCTAAACCATCTTTGTGATGTTTGGCTTAATGCTATAAACAAGCAGGACATTGTGGGGGCAGTTTGTCTAATGACCTTAAGAAGGCATTTGATTAATTTAGTTAACCATGATATCTTAATTAATAAGCTAACCTATTATTTTCAAAACTCTGCATCTGTATCATTTTTTAAATCATATTTATCAAACAGGCACCAGTCAGTATATACTAATGGTTCATTTTCGTCTCCTGGAGATGTCACTTGTGGAGTTCCTCAAGGATCGATTCTTGGTCCTATTTTATTTTGTATATTTATCAATGATATGAACCTTTTTTGTCACACAAAATGTTAACCTTGACCTATTTGCTGATGATTCATCCCTTCATACTCATAATAAAAATCTACAACAGGTAGAACAAAGTCTTCAAATAAGCATAAATGAAATTGATAACTGGTGTGACAACAATAGAATGAAATTAAATCCTTAAAAAAAGCAAAAATATGCTTCTCACTACAAGACAAAAACGTCAAAATGGATCTTTTTGCCTTCATCTAAACTTAGGGTCGTACAGTATTGATCAATTTCGTGAACATAAAGTGATAGGCATAATCATTGATGATGATTTTAGCTGGCGGTCACACATTAATTATATCTGTAAAAATCTTTCTAAATATCTTTTCCTTCTAAATAAACTTAGACATTTTGTTACGGTTGGTGCATTGAAATCTTTTTTCTATGCCCACTGTTTGTCTCATTTTAATTATGCATCAACTGTTTGGTGTAATGCAAGTGACGCACAAATTAAACCGCTAAACAGTCTTCATAAAAGAGCAATCAAGATACTCTATAGGTCTTATACAGTAATATAAATACAGATATTATAACTACTGAGAAATACAAGGAACTCCGAATACTCCCACTTCAAAAACAATTTATATTTGATACAGCTATCCTTATGTTCAAAATCACACATGGAAAAACACCTGCATATCTTGATATATTTTTAACTAAGCCAGTTGTTGGGCATAGACTTTATAATTATAAACTACTCCTCCCTCGCATTGATTTATACAAAAATAGTCTATCATTTACTGGAGCTGCTGTATGGAAATATCTCCCTCTGGAGTGTAAACATTGCGACACAATATTTCCTTTCAAAAATAACCTATGCAAACATCTGCAAAGTTAATTATAAAACTGATATATTTTTATATGATAACACAGTTTTTCATGACATTATATTTTTTAATTATTATGTTTGTTTTTTTTATTCATTTATTATTATTATTATTATTATTATTATTATTATTATTATTATTATTATTATTATTATTATTATTATTATTACTGTGATATTCTTGTTATAATAATAACAGTGATGATAATGGTGGTGGTAATGGTGTTAGTAATAGTAATAATAATGATAAAGGTAATAGTTATGATAATGGTGATGATGGGGGTAGTAGTGGTAATAATGGGAAAAAAATAATGGGAAAAATAATATTGGTAATAGTAGGGATGATGATATGTGGAGAGAAGGGGGGAAGGGGAAAGACAGAGAAAAGAAAGAAAGTTTGAGAAAAAGTATCATAATAATAAAACCAACATTTTCAAAACTAACTAAATTACCATGTTCTCAATCACTTTGAATCCATAATCAAAACCAAATAACCCCAAATTAACATTTATAATAAACCCCACCCCTACATCTCCCACTACTCCATAACCACATAACTAACACTTACACATAAGATACACACAGGATAAGATCTATAATGTGTACACCTCATCAAAACTACTACCAAATTACTCAAACACACACACAAAATTAAATTCCCAAACCAACCAACTCATCCCCTCCAAACCGCTCCTCTTCCAGCCCTCCCTCCCCCCCCCCCCCCACACACACACACAAAACATGAAAATCCTGAAAATGTAGGGTAGCACGGCATTGCAATTTCCTTCAGCATCCGGATGATCCAACTTTGTCTTATTTGACCATATTTGCGATCGAGTTTGTTCAGCAAGAAGAAGAGCCGCTTCCAAGAGCGATTTTGTTGCTGGTTAACTTGGGCACTTTAGTCAGTTGGGGGTAATGAGAGGCGGCATTGTGGAGTGTTTCTGAGAAGTAGGATTCATTACCGGGATTAAAGACTTTGTTGGACTGAATATTTAGAGTTATATTGAACTGTGTATATATATAAATATATATCATGTCATGTCAGATGCCCTTGCAGATCACGAAGGAACAGTCAGCATAGGGAGAAGAGCAATCTCCAACCTTCGTTTTGCGGATGACAGTGATGGATTGGCTGGAGAGGAACAAGAACTTGAACAGCTGGTATAGAAGCTTGACACCACCTCCAGAGCCTGTGCAATGGAAATATGCAAGATAAGACCAAATGATCAAACTACTCAATCTCAACACAAACATCACAAATCCTCTCAAAACAGTTCTAGCTTCAAATATTTAGGAGCCATTGTAAGACGATTCGACATAGTCCCTATGCATCGCAAAAACTGATTGAAAGACATTTTTTGTAAGTGCTGCGCACACTGTCATCCATTTGAAGAATAAAAAGAATAAGAAGAATTATTTTATTGAATAATTGTTTATTTTATGATTGGTAATGTGATTGTTGGTGGTGTTGATGGTGGGTGGAAGGAGGTTAGAGGATTATGAAGATTTGCTCAATCGAGAATGAGGTTTGAACTGAAAACGAGGTGAGGGTAAAAATGGAGTTTTATATATATTTATATATATTTTTTGTTAATTATATAAAAATATATAATAATTTTTTTATATTTCTTATTATATTTTTTGATTTTTTAGATAGATTTTCAATTCTTTTAGATTTAAGAATAGACGTGAAAGATCTTGCGATGTATTGCTTGGTCACATAAAATTTATATTTGTTCTCGGGTTTTAAAGTATCATTGGCTCACTTTAAGAAATGCTTTTTGCTAGTCAAATTACTAGTCTAATTGGTTTCCAGAGAAGAAGACTTAGTGGACACACAATAATACAAATAGAATGACACCAGTCGTATGTATGTGATTTCACCTTTTATATGTTTAACACAAATTCTGACCTGACCTTAATTAAATGTAAATTAATAATATAACTGTTCGATGTGCTGGGCAATTTCTTTAACAGTTCTTCTTCATTACTTGCTAAGCATTCCTATGTTTAGATGGTCTACTAGTGATTTCTCGAGAATTGGTTGACATTAGTTGCAGTTGAGAGGGACCTTACATGATATGTAGCTGCTCAGTTTTGGTGAGTGCTTGAGTCCGGTGGTCACTCTGAGGGAGTTTGGTCACTCTCAGGATGATCGGGCGAGTCTGGTAACTGCAAGCCAGACGTGGCGAGGTAGATTCTAGGTTGATCTCCTTTTCCACGGGAGCAAGCGTCATGCGTTGACTCCACAAACCGTCCCAGAGCTGAACTGTAAAATGCAGAACTCTGGTTACAATATTCCATTCAGATATTGGTATGTGGTGCCCTCTGCAAGGAGTCTATAGCATCATACACATGCCGAGTTTCCCATATGCACACTACTATATCTGATTCTTAAGGCTAAGATATATCGAGCACTATGCACAACATGTCAGAAACAATAATCGGTTTCTGTAAATACATATAACATGAACATACTAATACATGGCAATCAATATAATATATAAACAAGCAAGTACTAGAAACTACTAGTGTTAACTTACTTCTACTCTCTGGGAATCGTGAAACCGTCTCTAGTCTATCTGTTACGTTGACTCGCGAACGATGGTGCGTGTGAAACGCCCGCGATAGATATGATCGTTTTATTTTGCAAATTCAATAACAGAGTGTATTTACCTTTGATTTAATTTTGCGTTGTTGTTAGAAGAAGCTTTGTATAACGTTGATACTTTTTGTTGGTCAATATTATTGGAGAATTCTCTAGATTTGCATGTTTATTATTGATCGAAGAATCTAGATAGATCCACTATAAGCTGAGAGATTCCTTATGATGAAGAATGTTGTATGACGTAAGGCAGCGATGACGAAGTCTATTTTGATTGGTGGTAACGCGTCACTCCGGAACGTTCTGACGTTATCTGGAGTCCAGAAAAACTATATAATTGATGAATTGTTGAGTTGAAAGTGAAAAGTGATTGAGCGATTGTATGCAGTTGTTGATGTACGCTGAATAAAGTTGGGAAACTTCATACGACGACTCCGTGCCTTGTTGCTGAGTGAACGGGTTGCGTGGATAAACGAATCCGAGTTACACTTATCAGGATTTCAAGCATTGGGGCTGAATCAACTACTGATAGAAAAACACCAAACGAGTGTAACATTTTGAGAGGGCCAAGCCGATATCCACGCCATAGCCAAGGGTTCAACTGCTACAACAAGCGAGTAAACGTTACGAGAGGCAGTAGCCGCCAACCAGTTGCGTCGGGAGGGGCCAACATACTGGGACTACATCACCGATAGATTCGGGTTGACTGCAAGGGCGTGTAGTCACCGAAGAGGTGCTTCGTGAGCGAACAACAGAGCGGGACTACGTGGTTGCCGCAAGACTACGTCGAGGGACAGTCTCGGAGCTACTTCGCCAGTATTACAGAGAGCGACGAGCGGACGTCGCGTCTACTTCAGCACAGGAGCGTGTACATCGACACCAGCGTAGTGCAACGTCGCATACGACGAGGACGCCGGGGCCTACGTCAGCGAAGGCGACTAGTGACAAGCATCAGCGCTATTGCAGAAAGCGTGCGGTTCTAGAACAATCTAGAAAGGTTCAGTATAATCAAGAACTTTCCAGAAAAGCATCAAGATGGCTGATTTCTGGCAGAAAGGAATTGAACTGAATCTAAAAGGCAAGCAGCTGACGAAGTACGTCAAGTCTCAGAAGAGAATACAAAAAAAAGAACAAGAAGAGCAACATCGCCGTGAAGAAAGAGACTTAGAAGAACAACGTCGGCGTGAAGAACGAGAATTAGAAGAACAACGTCGGCGAGAAGAACGAGAATTAGAAGAGCGGCGTCAAGAAAAAGAAGAACAACGTCGCCGAGAAGAAAGAGAACTCGAAGATCAGCGTCGCCAAGAAGAAAGAGAGAACCAGCGTCGGCGCGATGAGATGGAAGAGAGACGACTAGAGGCTGAGCGTCAGTACCAGTTAGAGTTTGTGCGCATCCAGCAACAGCAGAACGCGCCACATGTTATCAGCGACAACAAGGCTCCAAAATTGCCAGCGTTCGTCGACGGGAAGGACCAGATCGACAGTTATCTGGCGAGATTTGAAAGGTTCGCTGAAAGCTCTAACTGGCAACCTCAAGACTGGGCAATTCGACTCAGTGCACTTCTCACGGGGCAAGCACTCGACGTTTACACCAGACTGTCGAACGATGACGCCCAAAACTACGACGTCTTGAAAGAGGCCCTACTGCAGTGCTACGGCTTTACAGAGTATGGCTACCGTAAACGTTTTCGTGAATGCCGGCCTTTGTCAGAGGAGACACCAAAGCAATTTGTGGAGCGCCTGTCATCATACCTACACAAGTGGGTGGAATTATCAGGCCAAGGGAAGTCTTACGATAGTCTCCATGACCTGATCGTGAAGGAGCAATTTCTCAATGCCTGTCACAAGGACCTGGCCACCCATTTAGAATTACAAAAGCTGCAGACGCTTACAGATGGGACTGAGGTTGCTGAAAGATACCTCATCGCTCACGGGAAGATGCTGGGGCCACCCAAGGCGACGAAACATTTTCAGAAGACTGGAAACCATGGGAACCAGATCCAGGGGAGTCAGACGAGCCAGAGACACACGGACTCCACGCCACCTCCCAGGGAAGGGCACTCAAGAGGCTGTTTCATCTGCAACGCTACAGACCACAGAGCTGCCAACTGTCCTCAAAACAGAAATAGCAGACAGCAGAGCAATACGGACAACGCAGCGGCGGGCAACCGACAGAAGCGTTTCTCCAATCGACGGCAAACCAGTAGCTCTGACCATCAAGTGTGCGGCGCGAGCGTCATTCTTCCGAGTGAGACCGAGCGCACAGCTACTCCTGCGGACGTGCAAGAGTACATGGCTGATGGCCAACTTCTCCTTGCCAACGGGAAATCCATCCCCGTCGTCGCCAGCGCAGCTGCGACCGTCCAGAACATGCGTGTTTCCAAGGGACGCGTCGGAAATCATGAAGTGACTGTCCTAAGAGATTCAGGTTGCAGTGGGGTCATCGTCAGAGAAGACCTAATCGCTAAAGAACAGTTCACTGGCGATTTCTAAAAGGACACTCATGGCCGACAGCAAATGTGTGAGAGCGCCAGTTGCGACGATTCAAGTCAGCACTCCTTTCTACATAGGCGAAATAGAAGCGGGTTGCCTGAAGAAGCCGCTGTATGATTTGATGATCGGGAATATCGAGGCGGGAGACGACCCGACGACCCCGATTTAGAATGTAGTCCTGCCTCAACCCAACGCCCCGAGGTTGTGGAGGAGGATCCATTGCCGTTTCCCGATGGAGACCTTGCAGATCTTCTACGGGACAATGTGGCTACTCCGGCTTAGCCCTGCCGACCCGAGATCGTCGGTGCTGTCACTACCAGGGCCCAGGCCAAGAGAGACAAGACGTCTACGCCGCTGAAGTTCGCCGACAGCTCCAAAACTTCCATCGTGGACAGAGAGAAGGTGATCCAGCTCCAGGAAGCCGATAGCACTTTAAACAAGTACAGGAACCGCCAAGACCACGTGACCAAGGGCAGTGGCACAGTCTATTTCGAGGTGAAGGCCAAGATCCTGTACAGAATCTTCCAGCACGCGAGGGTCAACGGAGGGAAACCACTACGTCAAGTCTTGGTACCGTTACCCCTAAGGCGCCAAGTGATGGAAGTAGCTCGCGATTCCATCATGGGAGGTTACCTAGGCATCAAGAAGACGTCGGACAGAATCCAGGCGGTGTTCTACTGGCCAGGACTTCATGCGGACGTCAGCCGTTTCTGCCGATCATGTGACATTTGCCAGAAGACCATACCTCGAGGAAGGGTCCTTAAAGTGCCTAAGCAGAGAATGCCTTTGATCGACCGACCTGTCAAGACCGCCGATTAGACTTACTCGCCGAAATAAAACCTCCGAGTGAAGAAGGTCACCGGTGAGTACTGACTGTAGTGGACTATGCGACTCGGTACCCAGAAGCAGTGCCTCTGAAGAAGATTGACACTGAAACTGTTGCAGAGGCGCTGGTGGACATGTTCAGTAGACTTGCAGTGCCTGAAGAAATTCTGACAGACCTCGGGACGCAGTTCGTCTCTGACTGCATGAAGGAGGTCAACATTAACAGACTGCTGAGCATCCGGCTTTTGACTACGACACCCTACCATCCAATGTGCAACGGGCTCGTCGAAAAGTTCAATACTGCGCTGAAGTCCACCCTGAAGAAACTGTGCAGCGAGCAGCCCAGGCAATGGCATCGCTACATCAACGCCTTACTTTTCGCCTACAGAGAAGTACCGCAGGAGTCCACCGGTTTTTCTCCGTTCGAGCTGTTGTACGGAAGAACCATCCGAGGGCCGATGCACATCCTAAAAGAACTGTGGACGAAAGAAGTATAGACCCCAGAGGTGAAGAACAGCTACCAGTACGTGTTTGAGCTACGGGAGAAGCTGGAGCAGACTCTTGAGATAGCCAGAGAAAACCTGAAGAAGTCCCATGACTGTGGAAAGCACTAGTATGATCGTAGGGCTGTGAACAGGAAGTTTAAACCTGGCAACAAAGTGCTGGTGCTGCTACCTACCGATCACAATAAGTTGCTGATGCAGTGGAAAGGCCCGTACGAAGTGGAGACCGTGGTGGGAATCAACGACTACAAGGTGAAGGTCGGCCAGCATTCCAAGATATACAACGCCAACCTCTTTAAGCTGTACGTGGAGAGACCGCCAGAGACTGTACACGTAGCAACAGCAGCTGTGATCGACGACAGCTTTGACAGCGAGGAACTGTTGGAACTGGGAGACTTCCACAGCAAAGAAGGCATCGATGATGTTAAGCTATGACCAAGCTTAACGGAGGATCAAAAGTTGGAGCTCAAGGACCTTATGGGCGAGTTTCCCCATAACTTCAGTGATGTCCCACGCTCTGCGACTTATCTCGAACATGAGGTCCACCTCACTTCAAATATTCCCATTCGATCCAAACCCTTCCCTATTTCTTTCATAGCCCGTGAATCCTTGAAGAAAGACATCGATGAGATGCTGAAGATGGGCATCATCAGAGAGTCCAGTTCCCCCTACGCGTCCCCTATCGTGGTCGTGAAGAAGAAGGACGGGAGCAACAGAGTATGCATCGACTACAGGAAGGTTAATAAGATCACCGTCTTCTAGCCGATGCCTACCGCAGCATACCTCTTCGGCCAATTATTGGGGAGTAAAATCTTCTCAAAGATTGACCTCAGCAAGGGTTATTGGCAAGTCCCCGTGCGTCAACAAGACATATCAAAGACGACTTTTATAACTTCTGATGGGACGTACGAGTGCCTAAGGATGCCCTTTAGCATGGTCAACAGCGGAGCTACCCTGAAGAGAGGAATGAGGAAGATGCTCAAAGGGATGGACAACGTCATGTGTTACTGGGACGACCTGCTAGTTGACACCCACACCTGGGAAGAGCATCTGCAGACCTTGAGGGAGCTGTTTCACCGTCTAACAGAAGCTAACCTGACATTGAGACCCAGCATGTGCATTCTGGGAACTGACAACGCCGACTTCATCAAACATTCGATGGAAGAAGGGAGCAATAGAGGATGCACTGACTCTGGGAAAATCCACAAGATCACTGTCTTTGACCCTGGGCCGATGACAACTGTAACGGACGAGGGCGTCGTTTCCTTACAGATGAAAAACATTGACTCTGTGTAGATAAAATGTGAACATTGACAGTATCAAGATAGGCTGAAAGAAGTTTTAATTCTGGACTTTGTTTGTTCAACGTTGTTGAAAGAAATTAAGTTAATTTCTTCTTGTGTAGGGGGTTATGTTACGTCGAAACGCGAACGATGGTGCTTGTGAAACGCACGCGATTGATCTGATCGTTTTATTTTGCAAAGCATTCAATAACAGAGTGTATAAACCTTTTATTTAATTTTGCGTTGTTGTTAGAAGAAGCTTTGTATAACGTTAATAATTTTCGTTGGTCGATATTATTGGAGAATTCTCTAGAGTTGCATGTTTATTATCGATCGAAGAATCTAGATAGATCCACTATAAGCTGAGAGATTCTCTTATGATGAAGAATGGTGTATGACGTAAGACAGTGATGACGAAGTCTATTTTGCTTGGTGGTAACGCGTCACTCCGGAACGTTCTGACTTATCTGGAGTCCAGAAAAACTATATAATTGATGAATTGTTGAGTTGAAAGTGAAAAGTGATTGAGCGATTGTATGCAGTTGTTGATGTACGCTGAATAAAGTTAGGAAACTTCATACGACCACTCCGTGCCTTGTTGCTGAGTGAACGGGTTGCGTGGATAAACGAATCCGAGTTACACTTATCAGAAGGATTCAAACATTGGGGCTGAATCAACTACTAATAGAAAAACACCAATCGAGTGTAACACTATCACTCTGTTGGTAATGGCTGAGGACATTGTTCACTTCAGTTCACGCATGTTTTGACCCTCTCGGCTCCAAGCTTCGCGTGTTACATGACATTACATTACATGATTGTTGCTTTAGGTCCAGCGGACTCTTCCGAGCCAAAACATGACCGGACAACCCCTGATCCGCATTAAGGATCTGCTGAAACAACCCTAGTGGTAAAACTGAAAGCTCTCAACCAGCCAGTCACTTTACAAAAAAGACATCCCATGCAGGGGACTGCTGAGGCTTCACCCCAACATATCGAACCCCCGTTTACAAAAACAAAATAGAATACAAACATCATTATAAATTATCAACAAAACACATACATGTATATATATATATATATATATATATATATATATATATATATATATATATATATATATATATATATATATATATATATATATATATATAATGCCTACATTGCTAAATAATAACATCATAGGAAGCCATTGTGACCACCTGGCAGAAAGCGTCCAATATTCCCAAGCTGATCCAACAGACTTCATACACAAATAAGGAGTCTTGTCCCAGAAGAGGTTTCAAGAAAAAAGGTAGGTGACTGGTCTAGCGAAGAAGAAGATAGTATAGCAGATTGATAGAACAGATAGGAATGAGAAAGAGCAAATGAGAAAGACAGCGACAGTGGGAATTTAAAGCACTACATTTCCAGAAAGTGGGGATACTATTTATACTGAAACCCCCGGCACCCCAACGGGGGTAGCTTCGCGTGTGACTGTACCCGGTATGTGGGGTGTCCAAGGGATATGCAAGGGTCTCTACGTCATCTCCGACCTCTCATCTCGTTCTCGCGAACATGTGAATCTTTTCTAGAACGTCTTTGTTCTCTTGTCCTGTTTCGGGGACACTATCGGTTGCGTTTTAACTTCGTGTGTCAGAGGAGAAACAGGGTAGATCTTAGAGAGATATGATTCGCGTGGCTAACTAGCGGTCAAGTGACATCAGTCAGCTATTCTGAGTGTTAACTTACATTCTGCATAGCGAGTTCTGCTTGATGGTAAAGGAGTGACCGTTTCAAACAGGTAAATTTAACCTCTGCGAACCTTCCCTTCAGAGAGCTGGTAAATTAATGTCAGGTTTTGTTCAGTACTATCTGTTTATCTCTAAGTTGAGTTACCACATCTTTGTCATCAACATTTCTGATATTACATTTAGTATAATTTATGTAGGATAGGTTGATAGTGTTTAGAATGTGCAGTGTCTGGTTTGAGGGTGGTGGTGGTGGAGTTGGTTTGGATGGGAGGAGTTTGTTGGTTTGGGAATTTAATTTTGTCTAATTTAATTTAATTTATTTTAATTTTAATTTTACGTGAGTCACTTTGGTAGTAGTTTTAATGAAGTGTACACATTATAGATTGTATTGTGTGTGTGTGTGTGTGTATGTATATATATATATATATATATATATATATATATATATGTGTGTGTGTGTGTATGTATATATATATATATATATATATATATATATATATATATATATATATATATATATATATATATATATATATATATATATATCAGTGTTAGTTATGTGGTTATGGAGTAGTGGGAGATGTAGGTGTGGGGTTTATTATAAATGTTGATTTGGGCCGATTTGGTTTTGATGGTAAATTAGTTTTGAAATTGTTGGTTTTATTACTATGATACTTTGTCTCTGGCTCTTTCTTTTCTCTGTCTTCCCCCCCCCCTTCTCTCCACATATGTGTGTGTGTGTAATGTATGTGTGTGTTTATGTGTATGGTAGTGTGTGGTGGACTTTATAATAAGAGATGTGTTTATGCTCACTTGTTATATATGTGTGGTGTTTTGTGAATTATAGTCATGAATTCTGCGCTTTGTACATTATCATTGTAATGCCCTGAAGAAGGTTATTAAAACCCAAAAATTTGGAAAGTCACATTGAGTGGATAAGTTTTCAAAGTGTTTTATGTTACGTGTTATTCTTCTTTAACTTAGAAGACAAACATACGATTTTGTGGTGCTGTGGCGCAAGCCGCTGGGTTGATGATATACTAATATATATGCGTGCATGTTTAATTGAGCCTGTCCACTGCTTTCCGCACAATGATCAGTATTTTAACATGCCGCTAGGGGAAGTGACCCACCGATTAAAGAGTCATTGAATGTGAGCGTATGACGGCCTGTACATGTGTTTGTGTAATTTTGTCTATGCAGGGTGACAAAGGGGGCCCGCTGGTGTGCGAGTGTGAAGGAACTCAAGTTTTGAGTGGCGTCATGTTGGGCGACATTGGGTGTGCCAGACCAGGGTATCCTGACATTTACGCGAACGTCAGCTATCTCGTAGGATGGATTAATGCGACCATCGCAAATAATTGATACTGACATCACACTGAAGTAGTCATGACAGTTTATGGTTTAGTAAATTCTAAATTCCTAAGATATTAAAACTATTTACCAAATATTATTATATAGTCTTTTTCTTCTTTTTTTTCTTCTTTTTTTGGCAGAGAGAGAGAGAGAGAGAGAGAGAGAGAGAGAGAGAGAGCGAGAGAGAGAGAGAGTCAACCAATCTTTAACGTTAATTTTACTCAAAAACAATATATAAGAATGATCGTCCCCTATACGCTTAATGTGTCCGGGGACGTTAATTTTACTCAAAAAAAAACAAAAAAACGACCAATCCTACTACTACCACTACTACTACTACTACTACTACTGCTACTACTACTACTACTACCACCACATATACTACACACCTTTTTCTTTAAAAATAAGTCCGCCATCTTCATCTTCTTCCACCTGTGCAGACCCCTATGCTGCCGCCTTCGCAGCCGC
This sequence comes from Oncomelania hupensis, assembly GCA_036898135.1. NCBI lineage: Eukaryota > Metazoa > Mollusca > Gastropoda > Littorinimorpha > Pomatiopsidae > Oncomelania > Oncomelania hupensis. Next base: position 4,699,710 of record CM072526.1, on the reverse strand, counting down.
CTAATATAATTATATTATATATATTAGATTATATTTTAATTATAGAGACATATAATATAGTTTATTATATATACATTACATTATATTTTAATTATATATATATATATATATATATATATATATATATATATATATATATATATATATATATATATATATATATATATATATAAGTACATAGGCTTATTTACCTATAGGTGAAAACTACTACTACTACTACTACTACTACTACTACTACTGGATGCTATATACGCGCTTTCCCCCAAATCACCAATCAGGCTCAAAGCGCGGCGATCTGTACCAACATACACGCTGACATGTTTCACTTACTCTCACACATACAACAACCACACATCTATCACTCAGACTTGTGGTGTAAAGGCTGGGAGATCGCTGTTAGAAGACAGAAAGGAAAACGAATTTGTATATCGACTGCATCCAATGACATGATTGAAGGGAGGGAGGAAACCGGAGTAACCGGAGAAAACCCTCGGTGACCCTCAGTAGTCTCGTAACTAACCCACATACGTTCGCCCCTTGCCGGAATTGAACCCGCGACCTTCGGAGTAGACAACCTGCGACTAATTCACTGCGCCACGAGGCCACGAATGAGAGACCACTGAAGTCATACGGAAGGCTGTGTGTTACCTAACCTCTTTGCTATAGAGAATCAGCTATACAGCCACACAACTTGTGTAATGCCCTTGTGGGGAGACAAACAGTGTGTGTAGAACAACGAGTGGCAAAGGTGACTCGCCTACAGAGAGAGGGCTGGAGTTTAGTGATGGCATTTGGGATATAGTCTTTATCAGGTGCTACCCTCCTGGCAATGAGGAAATGATAGCAAAGATTTATCTCCCCTTCTCTGCTGCCAATGGTTAGCATGTGTGGATGTGTGCCATAGATATAGATGTATGCCATAGATACAGATGGTGTGCCATAGATACCGATGTGTGCCATAGATACTGATGTGTGCCCTAGATACTGATGTGTGCCCTAGATACAGATGGTGTGCCCTAGATACAGATGGTGTGCCATAGATACAGATGGTGTGCCCTAGATACAGATGGTGTGCCCTAGATACAGATGGTGTGCCCTAGATACAGATGGTGTGCCATAGATACAGATGGTTTGCCATAGATATAGATGGTGTGCCATAGATACAGATGGTGTGCCATAGATACAGATGGTGTGCCATAGATACAGATGGTTTGCCATAGATACAGATGGTGTGCCATAGATACAGATGGAGTGTCATAGATACAGATGTGTGCCATAGATACAGATGGTGTGCCATAGATACAGATGTGTGTCTGTTACGTTGAAATGCGAATGGTAGTACGTCGGAAACGCGCACGATAGATCTAATGGTTTCGTTTTGCAAAGTATTCAATAATGGAGTTTATTTACCTTTGATTCGAGCTTGCATTGCTGTTAGGAGAGGCTTTGTATAACGTTGATAATTTTCGTCGATATTGTTGGAGAATCTTCTGGATCCGTTTGTTTACTATCGATCGAAGCTTCTTGATGGACGTAGATAATGGAGAACATTCTTTTGACATGTATGACGTAAGTCAGTGATGACGATCTTTTATTCGATTGGTGGCAGTGCGTCATTTCTACTGTATTCGAAATTCTTCCGGAAGAGAGAGAGATTATAAAATTGTGTGCCGCACTGTTGTTGAGAGATAGTAAAGTTGTTGATAGAGAGTTGCTGTTGATTGTTGTTGATTTGGAAAGTAAATTTGAGAGTTGCTGTGAAAGTTGTTGAGTTGAGTTGAGAATTGTATGCAGTTGTTGATGTATGCTGAATAAAAGTGGAAAACTTCATACGTCGACTTTGTGACTTGTATGCTGCCGTGATTTGACAAAACCGAGTAAGTCCACCTAAGGTCGAAAATGAGTTTTTTGCGCCATCAAACTTGCAAGAGAATGACGCATCTTACCTGTAAAAATCAAATCCGAACTATGTTTAGATTTGGAGATATCATAGAGTAAGTCCTTGTTAAAAAACATTTAAGTGGGGGAATAAACTAACAAAACCAAGCAAGTCCACTGCGATTTTGTTTCGGCGATCCTCTGGCTGATGCTCGAGTTGGCATGATGACGTCATCTTCTATAATAAACTGACAAAAAAAAAGTAAGTCCTCCCGACCAATGAGAAAGCGCCTTACGATGAAGTGGACCAGTGAGAATCCATGTTATTGCTGCTGTGCAATATTATTTTCCTGTGAAAAAGATGACGAAATTTCAGTCAGCAAATGACGTGTTCGGCTTTTTGAAAAAGAGTTTTCTTCATGTACTTTCCTGCCCACCATGAAGGATCCCGTGGCTCTTCCGCCTATGCGGCAACTTCCACGAGGTGTGGAATCAAACAAACTATCATATCCTACCCTACCCTGTCCCGTAACCCTGAGGTCGTAGGGGCACCACAGATGATCGTTTAACCAACATACTCCATCTTTCCCTGTCCTCAGCAGCCCTGATGGCTTCGCTCAGTGTCAAACCAGTCCATTCTCGAATGTTGTCCTCCCACCTCTTTTGCGGTCTCTCTCTTCTTCTACCTCCTTGCACTGTGCCTTGCAGAATAGTCTTTGCAAGGTCTGATGATCTGGTGACGTGGCCATACCATCGGAGTTTCCGTTTCTTCACCACTGTGAGCAGGTCATCGTGTTGTCCAATAGCTTGTGTGATGGTCTGTCGGACTTCGTCGTTGGTGATGTGTTGGGTATAGGAAAAGCCCAGAAGTCTTCTGTATCACCTCATCTCCATGCTTTGTATTCTTAGTTGGAGATCTGCTGTGAGGGTCAATGCTTCGCAAGCATATAGGAAGATGGAGATGACAAGGGAGCGCAGCAGTCTTACTTTGGAATGTAGACTGATGGTCTTGTCTTTCCAAATGGCTTAAACCTTGTCAGTGCAGCAGTTGTTTGTGCAAACCTGGAGAGGACTTTCTGTCGGGATCCATTGTCTGATACAATGGCTCCTAAATATTTGAAGCTATGCACTGTGTTGATGGATTGACCTTGGACTTTGATGTCCGTGTTGATGCCATTGGTGTTGTTGGTCATCATTTTGGTCTTCTGTGCACTTATTTCCATTCCATAGGCTTTGGAGGTGGTGTCAAGCCTCTGTACCAGCTGTTCAAGTTCTTGTTCCTCTCCAGCCAATCCATCAATGTCATCCGCAAAACGAAGATTGGAGATTGCTCTACCCCCTATGCTGACTGTGCCTTCGTGATCTGCAAGAGCATCTGACATGATGCGCTCTAGGAAGATGTTGAAGGGTGTTGGAGAGAGTAGGCATCCTTAACGCACACCGATTGTTGTTCTGAACCAGTTTCCGATGGCGCTGTTGTGGAGGACTGCACTTGTAGCCTTGTCATACAGGCGTTTGATGGCTTCAATAATTTTAGGGCTAATATTGTATACTTTCATTGTTGCCCATAGAGCTACATGCCAGACTCAGTCAAACGTTTTCTTGAAGTCTATGAACACATGATATAGATGTTGTTGGTGCTGTAGGTATTTCTCACAGATTATTCTGAGGTTGAAAATCTGTTCAGTGGTACTTCGCCCTGCCCTGAATCCTGCTTGTCCTTCAGCTATGATTTGTTCAGCTTGGGGTTTCAACCTGTTAAGTATTATTTTCAGGAGGACCTTGCTGGGATGGCTGATGAGGCTGACGGTGCGGCAATTTTCACACTCATGAAGGTTACCTTTTTTTGGGAAGAGTGATGACAAGCGACTGGGCCCATGGTATAGGCTACTCTCCACTCTGCCAGATCTTGTTACAGATAATAGTGAGGGCATCAATCATCGCTTCTCCTCCTGCTTGTAGCAGTTCCGCGGGTATGTTGTCCACTCCCGCTGACTTACTTTTCTTTAGCGATAGCACTGCTGCCTCAACTTCTTCCCGGAGAATTGGGAGGATTTGTTCTTCTCTGTTCTCGGGACATGCTAGAACTGATGGGTCTCCATTTGGTGTATGGTTGTAAAGGTCAGAGCAGTACTCTGTCCATCTGTCCAAGACTTCTTGTTCTTCGGTAAGGCATATGCCAGACTTGCCTTGGATCGTGAAGACTTTGGGCTGTTTGACATTTGTCAGCCGCTTTACAGTCTGGTAGGCCTTCTTGCTGTTGTTTTTGTTCAGACTGTTCTCAATTTCCTGGCATTGATCTTCTATCCAGTTCTCCTTTGCTGTGCGCATGCCTTTTCGGGTGTCATTGTTGATTTTTCGGTAGACATCAGCTCACTGTGAGGTGTTCTTTTTTTTTTCTTTTTTTTTTTTATCTCTCTTCGTTTATCACACACATCCAAAAGTTCAGGTGTGATCCACGGCTTTTTCTTTGGTCGGTGCTTGCCAAGGATCTCAGTGGCGGCATCTATCACGGCTGAGTTGAAGGTGGTGGTCATGGCGTTGACATCTATTTCACCAGCCCCCAAAATGAGCAGTGGTGCAAATTTCCCTCCAATTGTGGCCTGAAATAGTTCTGCCACCTACGGGTCTTGCAGTTTGTCCAGGTCGAACTTCAGTCTAGTGCACTTTGCTGTATTTACTCTCTTCAAGTGGAGCCGGAAAGACATCATCAAGAGATCGTGGTCACTTCCGATGTCTGCTCCTGGAAAGGTGCGTGTCCTGCCAATGTTGATGCTTAATCTGAAGCGTTTCTTGACCATGATGTAGTCTATTTGGTTGTGATGCTCCCCGCCGGGAATGTGCCATGTCCATCGTATGGAGTTTTTGTGGAGACCAAGCTTGTTTGCCAGTACCAGATTGTTGTGTCTGGCAAGCTCCAAGAATCTCAGATCCCTGTCATTTGTCTCGTTGTTGCAGTGGGGTGCACATGTGTCTCCCCAGTTGTGGTGCGCATCTTGGCCAACCTTGGCATTCCAGTCGCCTTGCACTATGACTATATCTTTCTTCGGCACTTGGTCAAGGACCGCCTGTAGATTTTCATAAAATCCTCCACTTCGCTGTCGTCATAGTCTGATGTTGGGGCATAGGCCTGGATGATGGTGATGTTGAAAGGGGCTGCTCTCAGGGGGATGGTAATGAGTCTACTGGAGACTGGGCGGCAACCCATGACAGTGGCTAGAATGTTCTTGTGGACCAAGAATCCAACGCCGTGTTTGTTCCTTTAATTTCTAACGCTGAAATAGAGCTTGTGGCCTTTGTCGGTCGTTGTTTCACCTAGGCCTTTCCAGCGCAGTTCGCTGATGCCTAGAACGTTCCATCGATAGTGGTCCAACTCGTGGACCAGTTCTTCTAATTTTCCTTCCGCAGTTAGGGTCCTGACATTCCAGGTTCCTATGACGATGTTGTTTCTCGTGCAGATCTTGCTAAATTGTCCATCAGTAGCATACTTAACACCTCCGTATTGGTTGCCAACGGAAGGCGCGGTCCTTGAGCCGGGCGACGACCGATCCGGTATGGAATTAGTGAATAGTGTCCTCATGTAGTGTGTCTTGGGCAAAAAAAAGACTTAACGGTGCCCATCCCTCTCCAGGCTGTTGGCCACAGCCGAAATCCACGAATACAGTGTGGCTCGCCTTGGCCTTGAGCACGTGGTCGTTGAACCTGTAGTAACGTGAGGTTCCTCGCTCGCCCTGGCAGGTGACTTCTGTGTAGAAGACTTTCGCCCAGTGATGCCGTGTTAACATTACCCTGTTAGTCGCCTCTTTCGACACGCCGGAAAACGTTGGGTCTATTCTATTCTGTGCTCGAACCCACAAACAAACAGCAACAAATATATTACAGACACACAAGAAGGGCAACAAAATACAAGACATACACGTGGTGTAAAGGCAGGAAGATCGCTACAATAGGAAACTGAAAGGAAAATAGTTTTGTATTTTTAAAATTAAATTGGCTGCATCTAATATTATTTTGAAGGGAGGGAGGAAACCGGAGTACCCGGAGAGAACCCTCGGTGACCCGTAAAGTCTCATAAGAATCCTAAAGTTTTGCCCCGTGCGGAGCTCGAACCCGCGACCATCGGCATTGAACACCGGCGCCTACCCACTGCGCTACGGGCTACCCCATAACCATGACTCCTGCATACCAACCGAGGAATATTAAGTGAAGAATGGCTAAAAACAATAACAAACACGCACACACATACATACACTTTAACTGCCGCACCCACATTTTACAAAACCGAACTTGTGTGACTCATCTCGTCAGACTTTTTAACAAAGAAACGGCCTATGGGACTTACTTGGTTTAGTGAACTTTGAAAACAAGGATTTACTTAATAATAAGCTGACAAAACCAAGCGGATTTGACTTACTTGTTTTTGTGAATTTTTTTTAACAAGGATTTAATTCAATAATAAACTGACAAAACCAAGTGGGTGACTTGCTTGGTTTTGTCATGTTCTCAACAAAGACCTATCTCAAGAATAATCTGACAAAACAAAGCAAGTCCACAAATAGTCTTAAAACATCAAATCTATCAAACATTTCTTTAACATTCAAGGTATGCACTCTTAAATCGAGGAATTGCATTATAATATGCCCTTAAACTTCCAGAAACGATCGCGTAATATAGCGCAACACAAAACGTCGATTTTCTCGAAAGTAGGTTTTGTGGACTTGCTCGGTTTTGTCAGTTCACGGCAGTATGCTGTTTGGACGGGCTGCGTGGATAAACGAATCTGAGTTACACAACTATCAGGAATTCAAGCATCGGGGCTGAATCAAATACTGATAGAAAACACCAACATCAAACTGAGTGTAACATTTTGGGGGCCAAGCCGGGGTTCACGCCATAGCCAAGGGTTCAACTGCTACAACAAGCGAGTCAACGTTACGAGAGGCAGTCATCGAGGGTAGCCGCCAACGAGTTGCGTCGAGAGGGGCCAACATACTGGGACTACATCCGATAGATTCGGGTTGACTGCAAGGGCGTGTAGTCGCTGAAGAGTTGCTTCGTGAGCGAACAACAGATCTGGACTACGTGGCTGTCGCAAGACTACGTTGAGGGACAGTCTCGGAGCTACATCGCCAGTATTAGAGAGAGCGACGAGCGGACGTCGCGTCTACTTCAGCACAGGAGCGTATACATCAACACCAGCGTGGTGCAGCGTCGCATACGACGAGGACAGCGGGACCTGCGTCAGCGAAGTCGACTAGTGACAAGCATCAGCGCTACTGCAGAAAGCGTGCTGTTCTAGAACAGTCTAGAAGAGTGCAGCACAGAAAAGAACTTTCCAGAAAAGAACTTTCCAGAATAGAACTTTCCAGAAGTATCAAGATGGCTGACTTCTGGCAGAAAGGGGTTGAACTAAATCTAAAAGGCAAACAGCTGACGGAGTACGTCAAATCCCAGGAGAGAATACAAGAACGAGAATTAGAAGAGCAGCGTCGCCGTGAAGAAAGAGAATTAGAAGAGCAGGGTCGCCGAGAAGAAAGAGAAGAGCGGCGTCAAGAAAGAGAAGAGCGGCGTCAAGAAAGAGAAGCAGAAGAGCAGCGACGCCGAGAAGAAAGAGAGATGGAAGAGAGACGACTAGAAGCTGATCGTCAGTACCAGCTAGAGTTGGCGCGTATCCAGAACAATCAGCATGCGCCACAAGTCACCAACGACCATACGGCTCCAAAATTGCCAGCTTTCGTCGACGGGAAGGACCAGATCGACAGCTATCTGGCGAGATTCGAAAGGTTCGCCGAAAGCTCCAATTGGCAACCTCGAGACTGGGCGATTCGACTAAGTGCACTTCTGACAGGGCAAGCGCTCGAAGTTTACACCAGACTGTCGAACGATGACGCCAAAAACTATGACGTCTTGAAAGAGGCCCTACTGCAGTGCTACAACTTTACAGAGAAGGGCTACCGTAAACGCTTCCGTGAATGCCGGCCTAAGTCAGACGAGACGCCAAAGCAGTTTGTGGAGCGCCTGTCGTCATATCTACACAAGTGGGTGGAGTTATCAGGCGAAAGGAAGTCTTACGACAGTCTCCATGACCTGATCGTGAAGGAACAATTTCTCAATGCCTGTCACAAGGACCTAGCGACCCACTTAGAAGAACAAAAGCTGCAGACGCTTAAAGATGTGACCGAGGCTGCTGAAAGATATCTTATCGCTCATGGGAAAACCCTGGGGCCACCCAGCGCGACGAAACATTTTCAGAAGACTGCAAACCATGGGAACCAGATCCAAGGGAGCCAGACGAGCCAGAGACAGACGGACTCCACGCCTCCTCCCAGGGAAAGGCATTCAAGAGGCTGTTTCACCTGCAACGCTACAGACCACAGAGCGGCTAACTGTCCTCAAAACAAAAGTAGCGGACAGCGGGGCAGTACGGACAATGCAGCGGTGGGCAACCGACAGAGACGTTTCTCCAATCAACGGCAAAACAGTAGAGCTGACCATCAAGTGTGCGGCGGGAGCGTCATTCTTCCGAGTGAGACCAAGCGCACAGCTACTCCTGCGGACGTGCAAGAGTGCATGACCGATGGCCAACTCCTCCTTGCCAACGGAAAATCCATCCCCGTCGTTGCCAGCGCAGCTGTGACCGTCCAGAACATGCCAGTTTCCAAGGGACGCGTCGGAAATCATGAAGTGACTGTCTTAAGAGACTCTGGCTGCAGTGGGGTCATCGTCAGAGAAGACCTAATCGCTAAAGAACAGTTCACTGGCGATTCAAAATGGACACTTATGGCCGACAGCAAATGTGTGAGAGCGCCAGTTGCGAAGATTCATGTCAACACCCCTTTCTACAAAGGGCGAAATCGAAGCGGTTTGCCTGAAGAAGCCGCTGTATGATTTGATGATCGGGAATATCGACGGCGCGAGACGACCCGACGACCCCGATCCAGAGTGGAGTCCTGCCTCAACTCAACACGTCGAAGTTGTGGAGGAGGATCCATTGCCATTTCCCGATGGAGACCTTACAGAGCTGCTACGGGATAATGTGGCTACTCAGGCTCAGCCCTGCCGACCAGAGATCGTCGGTGCTGTTACTACCAGGGCCCAGGCCAAGAGAGACAAGATATCTACGCCACTGAAGGTCGCCGACAACTCCAAAGCTGCCATCGTGGACAGAGATAAGCTGATCCAGCTCCAGGAAGCTGATAGCACTTTAAACAAGTACAGGAACCGCCAAGACCACGTGACCAAGGGCAGTGACACGGTCTATTTTGAGGTGAAGGCCAAGATCCTGTATCGAATCTTCCAGCACCCGAGGGTCAACGGAGGGAAACCACTACGTCAAGTCTTGGTACCGTTACCCCTAAGGCGCCAAGTGATGGAAGTAGCACATGACTCAATCATGGGAGGTCACCTAGGTATCAAGAAAACGTCGGATAGAATCCAGGCGGTGTTCTACTGGCCAGGACTTCATGCGGACGTCAGCCGTTTCTGCCGATCATGTGACATTTGCCAGAAGACCATACCTCGAGGAAGGGTCCCGAAAGTACCTATGCAGAGGATGCCTTTAATCGACCGACCTTTCAAGAGGGTGGCCTTAGACTTAATCGGCGAAATAAGACCTCCGAGTGGAGAAGGTCATCGATGGGTACTGACTTTAGTAGACTATGCGACTCGGTACCCAGAAGCAGTGCCACTGAAGAAGATTGACACTGAAACTGTTGCAGAGGCGCTAGTGGACATGTTCAGTAGACTTGGAGTGCCTGAAGAGATCCTGACAGACCTCGGGACGCAGTTCGTCTCTGACTGCATGAAGGAGGTCAACAGACTGCTGAGCATCCGGCATTTGACTACGACACCCTACCATCCGATGTGCAACGGGCTTGTCGAGAAGTTCAATGCTACGCTGAAGTCCACCCTGAAGAAACTGTGCAGCGAGCAGCCCAGACAATGGCATCGCTATATCAACGCCTTACTTTTCGCCTACAGAGAAGTACCGCAGGAGTCCACCGGCTTCTCTCCGTTCGAGCTGCTGTACGGAAGAACCATCCGAGGGCCGATGCACATCCTAAAAGAACTGTGGACGAAAGAAGTAGACACCCCAGAGGTGAAGAACAGCTACCAGTACGTGTTTGAGCTACGGGAGAAGCTGGAGCAGACTCTCGAGATAGCCAGAGAAAACCTGAAGAAGTCCCAAGACTGTGGAAAGCACTACTACGATCGTAGGGCTGTGAACAGGAAGTTCAAACCTGGCAACAAAGTGCTGGTGCTGCTACCTACCGATCATAATAAGTTGCTGATGCAGTGGAAAGGCCCGTACGAAGTGGAGACCGTGGTGGGGATCAACGACTACAAGGTGAAGGTCGGCCAGCATTCCAAGATATACCACGCCAACCTCCTTAAGCTGTACGTGGAAAGGCCATCAGAGACTGTGCACGCAGCCACAGCAGCTGTGACCGACAACAGCTTTGACAGCGAGGAACTGTTGGAACTGGGAGACTTCCACAGCAAAGAAGGCATCGATGACGTTAAGCTAGGACCAGGCTTGACGGAAGGTCAAAAGTTGGAGCTCAAGGACCTTATGGGCGAATTTCCCCATAGCTTCAGTGATGTCCCAGGCTCTACGACTTTGGTCGAACATGAAGTCCACACCCAGACCTGGAAGGAGCATCTGCAGACCTTGAGGGAGCTGTTCCACCGTCCCGCAGAAGCCAACCAGACCCAGCGAATGCATTCTGGGAGCTGACAATGTCGACTGCGTCGGACATCCGACGGAAGAAGAAGACAACGGAGGATGCACTGACTCCAGGAAAGCCCACGTGATCGTCGTCTTTGACCCTGGGCCGATGACAACCGCAACTGACGAGGGCGTCGTTTCCTTGCGAATGAAAGAACATTGACTGTGTGGATGAACTAAGAATATTGGTAATGACAGACTTGAAAATGAAAAACGTTGACTGGGTAAATGATATGTGAACATTGACAGAATCCAGAAAGACTTGCAGATGAGAAACATTGACTCTGTGTGAATGAACTGTGAACATTGACAGAATCCAGAAAGACTTGCAGATGAGAAACTTTGACTCTGTGTGAGTGAACTGTGAACACTGACAGTATTCAGACAGACTGAAATAAGTTTTAATTCTGAACTTTGTTTGTGCATTACGTTTCAACGTTGTTGAAAGAAATTGGGTAAATTTCTTCTTGAGTGGGGGGTTATGTTACGTTGAAATGCGAATGGTAGTACGTCGGAAACGCGCACGATAGATCTAATGGTTTCGTTTTGCAAAGTATTCAATAATGGAGTTTATTTACCTTTGATTCAAGCTTGCATTGCTGTTAGGAGAGGCTTTGTATAACGTTGATAATTTTCGTTAGTCAATATTGTTGGAGAATCTTCTGGATCCGTTTGTTTACTATCGATCGAAGCTTCTTGATGGACGTAGATAATGGAGAACATTCTTTTGACATGTATGACGTAAGTCAGTGATGACGATCTTTTATTCGATTGGTGGCAGTGCGTCATTTCTACTGTATTCGAAATTCTTCCAGAAGAGAGAGAGATTATAAAATTGTGTGCCGCACTGTTGTTGAGAGATAGTAAAGTTGTTGATAGAGAGTTGCTGTTGATTTTTGTTGATTTGGAAAGTAAATTTGAGAGTTGCTGTGAAAGTTGTTGAGTTGAGTTGAGAATTGTATGCAGTTGTTGATGTATGCTGAATAAAAGTGGAAAACTTCATACGTCGACTTTGTGACTTGTATGCTGTTTGGACGGGCTGCGTGGATAAACGAATCTGAGTTACACAACTATCAGGAATTCAAGCATCGGGGCTGAATCAAATACTGATAGAAAACACCAACATCAAACTGATTGTAACAGTGTCATAGATACAGATGGTGTGTCATAGATACAGATGTGTGTCATAGATACAGATGTGTGTCATAGATACAGATGGTGTGTCATAGATACAGATGTGTGTCATAGATACAGATGGTGTGTCATAGATACAGATGGTGTGCCATAGATACAGATGTGTGTCATAGATACAGATGGTGTGCCATAGATACAGATGGTGTGCCATAGATACAGATGGTGTGCCATAGATACAGATGGTGTGCCATAGATACAGATGGTGTGTCATAGATACAGATGGTGTGTCATAGATACAGATGGTGTGCCATAGATACATATGGTGTGCCATAGATACATATGGTGTGTCATAGATACAGATGGTGTGTCATAGATACAGATGGTGTGCCATAGATACATATGGTGTGCCATAGATACAGATGGTGTGCCATAGATACAGATGGTGTGCCATAGATACAGATGGTGTGCCATAGATACAGATGGTGTGCCATAGATACAGATGGTGTGTCACAGATACATATGGTGTGCCATAGATACAGATGGTGTGCCATAGATACATATGGTGTGCCATAGATACATATGGTGTGTCATAGATACAGATGGTGTGTCATAGATACAGATGGTGTGTCATAGATACAGATGGCCATTTCCATGTGTTCTCAGCTCGTCAAGGGACTGATTTTCCAAAGCATGAGAAGACGCCTGAATGAAGCCCTCAGTAAAAAACAACAACAATCGTATTAATTATGTTAGTAATTGTGGTAGTAGTTGTGGCCGTGGTAGAGGAATCCTGATGCAGCACTCTGCAGTCCGCTGGAGCGTATAAACAATGACTAACTAACTAACTAACTAACGAACTGACTAATTGTAGTAATAGTATATAATTCCTGTACATACTTCTGCGTGCGTAAGTGCGTGCGTGCGTGTGTGTGGGTGTGTGTGCGTGTGTGTGTGTGTGTGTGTGTGTGTGGGTGTGGGTGTGTGCGCGCGTGGCTAGATAGAAACGAAGTTAATCTGACATACACTTGAAACTCTACGTACTTTCTTTTGACGGCCCCGTTATTTTGACGTCAAAATAGTGTTCTGTTAGGGTTAGGGCTGTGTTAGGCTTAGGGTTAGGTGAAGGGTTAGGGCTTGGGCTTGGGTTAGGGTTAGGGTTAAGGATAGCTTCAAAAAATGGGAAAATGTCAAAATAATGTCAAAATCATGGTAAGTGTGTCAAAATAATGTATGTAGAGTTTCATGACAGTAATCACAACGTCATTTCTACAAAAATGTGTGTGTGTGTGCGTGTGTGTGTGTGTGTGTGTGTGTGTGTGTGTGTGTGTGTGTGTTTGTGTCTGAGTGCAAGTTGTGTTGATTGTTTCTGGTGATTACTTAAAGTTTGAGCATGACTGCGACTGCATGTGCGCCGAGGGCAGACCCACAGTTGGTTTGTGCGCCATACAAATGAAATTATAATCAAATCATTATTATAACGCATCCGGTAACAAACCTTTCATAAATAAGTACATAAATAACAGTTGATAGGTGACGCAAGGTCAGTGAAGGCCAAGGTCAATGTCACACTTGTAGGTTGAAGATTTGCCACAACAGAGACAGGACCGGAAAGCTTGCGAAACTGTGCCTTGGGAGACGGAATCTCGAACCAAGCGTCCAACATTTCGTATTTTTCGGTATGATTTTTTTTAGAGAATGTGACATATGACTTTGTAAAAGTAACTGGAACTTTGGATGGCCGTGTGACATTTGACACCGTTACAGGAAGATCATGTTTAAGATTCGCGGTTCAAGATGGGAAATCTCGCGATGACACGTGAAGTTGTCGGAAAGTCCGGTTTGTTGTTGCGGTTGTCCTTCCCATCTGATGCTTCTATATTTCTTGTGTGTGGGGGTGGGGTGGGGTGGGGTGTGTGCGTGTGTGTGTGTGTGTGAGGATGTGTGTGTGTGTGTGTCTGGGTCTGTGTTTTGTTTCTTTCCTTCCCAATCTTTCTATCTTTTCGTCTTTCTTTTTCTTTCTTTCCTTCTCTTACTTTATCTCTTTTTTGTTTCTTCTTTCTTTCTTTCTTTCTTTCTTTCTTTCTTTCTTTCTTTCTTTCTTTCTTTCTTTCCTATCCTATCCTATCCCGTAACTCGAAGGTCGTTGGGGCACCACAGATGATCGTTTAACCAGCGTACTCCATCTTTCTCTGTCCTCAGCAACCCTCATGGCTTCTCTCAGTGTCAAGCCAGCCCATCCTCGAATGTTGTCCTCCCACCTCTTTTTTCTCTCTCCCTCTTCTTCTGCCTCCTTGCACTGTGCCTTGCAGGATGATCTTTGCAAGGCCTGATGCTCTGGTGACGTGGCCATACTATCGGAGTTTCCGTTTCTTCACCAATGTGAGCATGTCATCGTGTTGTCCAATGGTTTGTGTGATGGTCTGTCGAACTTCGTTGTTGGTGATGTGCTGGGTATAGGAAATGCCCAGGAGTCTTCCGTAGCACCTCATTTCCATGCTGTGTATTCAGCGTTGTAGATCTACTGTGAGAGTCCATGTTTCGCAAGCGCATAGGAAGATGGAGATGACAAGGGAGCGCAGCAGCCTTACCTTGGAATATAGACTGATGGTCCTGTCTTTCCAAATTGGCTTCAACCTTGTCAGGACAGCAGTTGTTTGTGCTATCATGGAGAGGACTTCCTGTCGGGACCCATTGTCTGATACAATGGCTCCTAAATATTTGAAGCTATGCACTGTGTTGAGGGATTGGCCTTGGACTTTGATGTCCATGGTGATGGCATTGGTGTTGTTGGTCATCATTTTGGTCTTTTCTGCACTTATTTGCATTCCGCAGCCTCTGGAGATGGTGTCAAGCCTCTGTACCAGTTGTTCAAGTTCTTGTTCCCCTTCAGCCAATCCATTAATGTCATCCGCAAATCGGAGGTTGGAGATTGCTCTACCCCCTATGCTGACTTTGTTTTCGTGATCTGCAAGGGCATCTGACATGATGCGCTCTAGGAAGTTGTTGAAGAGTGTTGGAGAGAGTAGGCATCCTTGACGCACACCGATTGTTGTTCTGAACCAGTTTCCTATGGCGCTATTGTTAAGGACTGCACTGGTAGCCTTGTCGAACAGGCTTTTTATGACTTCAATAATTTTAGGGCTGATGTTGTACACTGCTATGGTTGCCCACAGAGCTGCATGCCAGACTCGGTCAAACGTTTTCTTGAAGTCTTGATATAGATGTTGTTGGTGCTGTAGGTATTTCTCGCATATTATTCTGAGGTTGAAAATCTGTTCAGTAGTACTTCGTCCTGCCCTGAATCCTGCTTGTTCTTCAGCTATGATTTTTTCAATTTGGGGTTTCAACCTGATGAGTATTATTTTCAGGAGGACCTTGCTGGGATGGCTGATGAGCTGATGGTGCGGTAATTTTCACCCTCCTGAAGGTTACCCTGTTTGGAAAGAGTGATGACAAGCGACTGGGTCCATGGTGTAAGCCACTCGGAACTCTGCCAGATCTTGTTACAGGTAATTGTGAGGGCGTCAAGAAGAGGCATTAGAAGAAAAGAAAACAAGACAAGAAGCCATTCAAATGAATTACCCCCGCTAGCTGAAAAATAAGCATTTTGAAAAGTGCAAACCTTCTTGGCGGTATCGTGACCTGGCTTTATCCTAAGGAACCCACCTTAACACATGGAATGATAGGCCATTATCTCAACTGTCTGTAAGCAACAAAAAATATCAACATCGGTTCATTAATAAATTTCGTTTAAAAAATGGAAGAAACGATTTTATTTTGTTGAGTTTTATTTTACAGGCACTGTTAAAGAACAATGTCCCATGATGTGAAGGACCTGTGTACCAAAAATCAACGAAATCGCTTCCGCTGTTTTTGAAATATTGAGCATGCAAGACGTGTTTAGCAACAAAATAACTCCAGTGACCTTGACCTTTGTGGTAGAGCCAATACGATGGCACGGGAGGCAGGCCACTCACCTAGGTCATGTCACTATGAGGTTTGGCCACTAACCTAGGTAATGTCACTATGAAGTTTGGCCACTAACCTAGGTAATGTCACTATGAAGTTTGGCCACTAACCTAGGTAATGTCACTATGAAGTTTGGCCACTAACCTAGGTAATGTCACTATGAAGTTTGACCACTAACCTAGGTAATGTCACTATGAAATTTGGCCTCTAACCTAGGTAATGTCACTATGAAGTTTGGCCACTAACCTAGGTAATGTCACTATGAAGTTTGGCCACTAACCTAGGTAATGTCACTATGAAGTTTGGCCACTAACCTAGGTATGTCACTATGAAGTTTGGCCACTAACCTAGGTAATGTCACTATGAAGTTTGCCCACTCACCTAGGTAATGTCACTATGACGTTTGGCCACTAACCTAGGTAATGTCACTATGAAGTTTGGCCACTAACTTAGATAATGTCACTATGAAGTTTGTTCACTATGAAGTTTGGTCACTAACCTAGGTAATATCACTATGAAGTTTGGCCACTAACCTAGGTAATGTCACTATGAAGCTTGGTCCTAATCCGTTGTGGTTATTGAAATAATGTATGGCTTCCCACGGATAGACCGACCGCCAGACAGACAAACATTTGGCTCTTTCTCATACCTCCGATTCTTTCAAAGTATTCCCAGAGCTGGAGATACAAAAACACAAGAAAGGATGGAAAGAAATGAAGAAAGACGATGATGATGACGAAGATAAAGAACAAAGGAGGGGCAGATTGTGGAGAAGGAGGAGGAAGAAGAAGAAGAACAACAACAACAACAACAAAATGATGATGATGATGATGATGATGATGATGATGATGATGATGATGATGATGATTATTGATAACGACGACGACGACGACGACGATGATGATGATGATGATGATGATGATGATGATGATGATGATGATGATGATGATGACGAAGAAGGAGAAATATGAGAAAGGAGGAAAAGAAGAAGAAGAAGTTGACAAAGACGACCACGAAGAAGAAGAAGAAGAAGAAGAAGAAGAAGAAGAAGAAGAAGAAGAAGAAGAAGAAGAAGAAGAAGAAGAAGAAAAAGAAAAAGAAAAAGAAAAAGAAGAAGAAGAAGAAGAAGGAGAAGAAGAAGAAGAAGAAGAAGAAGAAGAAGAAGAAGAACCATTCGAAGGATTCACTTATGTACACTGAACAAACCGAAAAACCTGCATATACAAAGCCATATGATCGACTTGCCTGTTCCTACATAAGGGGAAAAGTGACAGGGTTATCTCTCGTCCAGATGGCGCTCAGTGTTGGTAGAGGTAGCTGCAGTTATCTCCCTTGACCCTTGTTTACATACCACGAAGTTTGACAGGATTACCTCCCGTGCAAACGTCTTGCATTCCTATGGGCGGGTGAGGCCGTTCGCGTTGGTACTGATTTTTCAGCAGGATTTAGTTATGAAATGCTGAACAAACGTAGTCTAGTTGTGCTTTTTTTTTTTAAAATGTCGGTTTTTATTTTTCTTTCCATAAAGGAATAAAAATCTAAAGTATTTTAAAGGTCGCCCTAAACAAAAAAAAGAAAAAAAAAACTCCCACAAGCCACTCAAATGTAGTTGTCCGCTCACACACAAAGCTGACAAATACGTTCATTTTACAAACGTGTTAATTTCCTTGGCGGTGTTTCTGTGACTTGGCTTTAATCCTAACGGGATAAAAGAAAAATATGGATGAAAGACCATTATCTGGTCTATTTAGGAACTAAAACTGATCTAGCCAGTTCTAGTTCTACGAAGTAAAAATGATCTAGCCTAGCCATTTCTTCGATATAGCTCAAGACATGTCCTGAAAAACGCTGAAGTACAATGACCGCGGCCTTTGAGAAAGTACAAACACGAATGACCTAACAAACTTAAAAGGATTAAAATATCTGCAAACTGAAAATGATGAATTTTGGTTAATTTATTTTTTTTATATAAGGCTAAAAGTGTGCTTTGGGAAAAAACAAGTGAAATTGGGAGTGATAGACCGACTAACAACTAAGATGGCTGATGAAGGTTGGACTATGATTTGAAGTACCGTTTTAACAATAGTCAACACAATCGCTTCTGCCGGTTTAAAAAAAAAAACGATATTGAGCAAACATGTTTATCAACCAAATGAGTCCAGTGACCTTGACATTTGTGGTAGAGCAAATATGATAACACGGAAGGCTGGTCACTCACTGGTCACTCACCTAGGTAGGCTAAGGTTCCAGTGAAATCTGGTAAAAATCCGTTCATTTTTCTTGAGATAGGGCTAGTTTCCGAACGGACCGACCTCCAGACTGGCAGTTGACTCGTTCTGATCCCTCCCTTTCCCCCCCTCCACCGCCTCTCTCCTCCCCCACCTCCAACTACCATTTCAAGGATAAGACTGGAAATACACAAATCTAAAGTATTTCAAAGTTTTAAAAAAAATGGCCACGGATGAAAATCTAGACGATAAACTGCAAAAGTCTAGAACTACTGCCCTAAACAGCAATGTAACTTGTTTCGATTTCGATGAAGAATTCAGGCTGTCAAACACTATAAACTAAAGTACTATTTCTGCTTGAGATTTCTTTGCCCACGGCACAGAAATGTAAAAGTATTTGAAGGTCGGCAAAACGGGAAGAAAACTAGCTAGTCGATAAACTGCGAAAGGCAACCTGCTGCGCTGCCCGTGGTCCTGATCTTGGCGATCCGCTGGATCCTATAAACACTGAATATCTATCTAAACTGCTGCCCTAGGAGTGGAGGCGGTGTTGTTTTGTTTGTTGAAGAACCTGCCTTTAACATTTTTGAAAAAATCTATTTTGCTTTTTGTTTCCGCTTTTGTGTTGTCAGACTTTATCTGGAAATACTTTGAAAAAGTCGGGAATGGGAACGAGCTATATGTCGGTCTGGGTGTTTTGTTTATTCTGCAGGTAGTTGAGATAGTGGCCTATGATTTCACGCATGTGTTTTTATTTTTTGCTTCGTTAGGGTAAGCCCAGTCCCAACAGCCCCAAGAAAATTAACACTGTTTAAAATGTTTAATTTTTCGGCTGCGTGCGTGAACGTGTATTTAAATACATTTGAATAAATCGCCTTCTTTTTTTTTCCTGCTATAAACAAAAATTATTTTGTTACATTTTATTTTGTTGTTGTTGTTATTGTTGGTTTTTGTTCAGTAACAATGAGTTTAGTTGGGAAATTGCGATGTTGACACATTAAAAGATGGTGTAATGGGTAATCGTCACAAAAAGAATAATAAGCGAGGGTTGTAGCCGCGTGGTCGAAGGTGGGACTAACTTGCATTGTCCACAGGCTAGAAGCCAATGGCGCCTGACTGACAGGTGTGGGATCGATCCCGCCTCTGGGAGCTATTTTTCTCCGAACATTATTTACTCTCGACTCGGGCGTCATCTCGGGGTTTTTCTCCGGGTACTCCGGTTTGCTCCCCCAACAAAATTTCAAACAAGACAACTAATATTAGGTTTAAGTAGGTTGGGTTTGGGCGTGCCACAGACTGCGACTACGCCTTCCCCAGAATTTCCCAATAAAAAGGGACAATAAAGTGCCCTACTAAAAAAATAAAATAAAATTCCAATAAAAAATCCAACATTCTATACAAACGCCACACACCACCCTCCGGAACCCCCCCCCCCCCCGACCCCCCTTCCTTCTCCTTCTACCTCACGCTGCTCCCCCAACAACATCAACAACAAAAAATGACAATCCGTGTGCCGTTGCAATGGTCAACAGTGCCTCGGTATGTGCTAGAGGGTGGAGCAGAGTAGATTTGGGGCAGCAACGTCTATGTTGGCTTTTGGGAACATTTCAAAATGGTCAGCCGAGTCAAGTTTCCAACTTGGTATAGCGGCGACAGAAACTATGCTGCCTATTTCAAGGCTAAACATATTTCAGTTTTCAAAACGGAAAGTATTCCAGGCTGCAAAATCTTCAAGATATGATGATGTTGAGGGCGGCAGTCCCGTGCATGGAAAGAACAGAACAAGAAGAGGAAACGTGTGTGTGTGTGTGTGTAGGTGTGTGTGTGTGTGTGTGTGTGTGTGTGTGTGTGTGCTTTTTATCTCTCCAGTTTGGGCACAGTCATATTTAAACTACAGGCAGACCGTTACCGTTCAACATGGGACCATTTCTTTGTTCCCCCAGGTCCATGTTCCTCAAGGTCTTTGTTTTATAAGGTATATGTTCCCACGTTTTGTGTTCCTGCCCCAATCCCCCAACCCCATTCTCCAGGTCTATGCTCATAGGCCTATGCTCAGAACATAGCCCTGCGTGGAACACTGACCTTTGGTCTAAGATCACCAGGTGTACAGACCTTAAAGGGACCCACTTGACCACGCCACCTCGACAGATTCTATTCACATTCACAGTGAGTATTGCCTCATTGAAAAAAGAAGCTTACAACAGAAATTAACTCTTTAGAAAGTATAATTATTTGTTTACATCAATAAATGACGTAGTTTTTGTGCCTATAGATAGCGACACCCGTAGTCTAAACAGCCGACATTCTGGAGTTAAACACAGCAGCTACCAAAGCCGGTAAGAGGTGGAAGCAATCAGCCTCGTTGTTCACTCGGAAAGAGGGTCAAAGGCCACACGGCAATAGCGTTCGATGTACCGTTAATCAGGGGAAACCACTCCCTATCAAAACCGAAATTGAAAATTCAAACTTCAGCGGTTGCTTCGGGCATTGTGTAAAGTGATAACAATGCGAATTTGAGGGTAAACCCATTGTTGCCAAAAGTAAACAAAGCCTTCCAATTGGGCCCTTTTAAAATCAATTAAAGGAATGAACTTTGACCTACAATTGAGGGAAAGCCCTCTATAAACCTGCTCTACCCCCCCCCCCCCCCAACCCCCGGAAACAGCATGCCACAGGCGTCCCTTGGGCTAAGACACTGGGGACCCTGAAGGTTGGGAAAACATTTCCCGCCACAATGTGAATCTCTAACCCTGGACCCTTCTTGTTGGAACAGTGCGGCATGTTCGATAACTTCGGCTCCAGCTGAAGGAGGAGCTTTGTTTTTATTCCGGTTGTTATCGACCAGTTGTTGTGGTTTTTAAACTAGTTTTTATTCCGGTTTTGTGATCTTCAAATACTGTACTATTTTGTGTTCCTATGGTAAATGAAAACCGACACGACACAAAGGCTTACCATGAAAGTTTGAAAGCTACATTCCACATCAGTAATGAACACCACTGCTAGCTGGCTCAGCAGGGGAATTCTTCCGGCTTAACCACTAGATATTTTCCCCAATTTTTTTTAGTGATCTTCAAAATAGATTCCCTTTAGATTTCTGTTCCTTTTGGTAAAGAACAAGAATCCCTTTTTGCGTTTTTGATATGTTAAGCAAAAGGTATTTAGCAACCAAATGACTCCAGTGACCTTTGTTGCAGAGCAAACATGATGGACGGGATTCAGGCCACTAAACTAGGTAATGGTTCTAGGGAATTTGATCACAATCCGTTTAGTTGCCATTGAGCTAAGGCTTCCAATGGACCAAGGGAGAGACCGACATTTGGACATTGTAAATTAACGTACTATCTCAGCGGCTATTTTAATTTCACCGGAATGTTTTGAAGGTTTTATACTGCAAATACAGACAATTTCCATCTCATTACATTTTCTGGAAACATTCTCCAAGGTTTGTCCGGTAGCCAAGAACCTTCAGCATGGCTGTTTAATCTTGAAATCGCGCTATATAAATATAGTGCAACGCTACCCTATTTTTAAAAAAAAAGCGATTGATATAAACCTCCGCACCTTTTGCTATAAGAACTGCTAATGACAGTTATTTAGAAATAAAGAGCTAAAACTTCAAACAAGTCTGGGTTAAGGGCTACGAATTTCCGATGTACACAACAACAACAACAAAAATCAACTGCTAACATGACTGACGAAGCTTTTCCCTTTAAAAAAAAATCGACCTTGACCTTTCACAGGCTGGAATTCCCGTCAGCCTTGACATTTCGCAGGTCCTAGTTTTGCACAGGAAAGCGGAGCTGAGCAGGGGAGATCGACTTCCGCGGGTCATCTCTCGCCAAGCTCGCGAGTAAAAGAATTTGAATCGGTGTGACGATCAACATGACCTTCATACGTCGCCCTTTTGTGTGGTGCGGGCTTAGAGATTAATCTCCCTTGGCTCCTTCATTGATTCGGGGGTGACCTGCTCGTCCCCATCTCACTTCCTCGCAGCCCTTTCTCTTTGTTGTAGTAGTAGTAGTAGTAGTAGTAGTAGTAGTAGTAGTAGTAGTAGTAGTAGTAGTAGCAGTAGTAGTAGTAGGAGTAGTAGTAGTAGTAGTAGATTTTGTTTGGTGCGATGTTACTTTCGATTCTCATTTGTCCTTTCGTAGATTATCACTTGCGTGTGATCTGAGGTGTCTTGGGAGAGAGAGAGAGAGAGAGAGAGAGAGAGAGAGAGAGAGAGAGGGAGAGAGAGAGAGAGAAGAGAGAGAGAGAAAGAGAGAGAAAGAGACAGAGACAGAGAGACAGAGAGAGAGAGAGAGAGGGAGAGAGAGAGGGAGAGAAAGCGAGAGAGACACAGAGAGAGAAAGAGAGAGAGACACAGAGAGAGAAAGAGAGAGAGAGAAAGAGTGAGAGAAAGAGAGAGAGACAGAGAGAGAGAAAGAGAGAGACAGAGACAGAGAGAGAGAAAGAGAGAGAGAGAGAGAGAAAGAGAGAGAGAGAGAGAGAGAGAGAGAGAGAGAGAGAGAGAGAGAGAGAGAGAGGAGAAGATAATTCTTTATTTAACGAAGGTAGTACAATAAGCAGTAGCCTGCTTTTTTTTACATCTGTCTGTCACGAAGAAAGGAATTTGGGGGAAGGGGGTAAGCTCTTAATCTCTAGCGCTGTGTTATCTCCTTTGATAGATCAACGTGCGATGACATTCCAGAGACTAAAGCAAGGCCAAATTAATAAGTGATAAACAGAGTAAAGACGAGATGGAAAGTAAAGGTACTAGTTAAGAAATACACAGTCAAAGGCCAGTCAAGGAAATTGCGATTTCTGTAACTATCTACTTTTAATAATTTGAAAAGGGAGAGTCCCGGTCAAATTGTTCTGGGGTGATTCATCGGCGTGGCGTCTCTAATACTGAGTAGTCTGGTGATATTGGGGAAAGTCAATCTTATGGGTACTAGAGCTATCGTAGACTGATCACATCATCGGGTGAGAGAGTATCTGTATGGGGGCCAGAGTTTCTGTGATATCTGGCGAGTGGGGGGTCTCTCAGGCTTAGGCACTTAGCTGGGGACTGCAGTGCGGCGGGTTGTCCAGGATCCTCTGGATGGCTTGCCAGTGGTGGTGCAAGATGCTGTTCAGTGGTCACGCGAAGATGACTCACTGACCACGAGTGCAAGTAGTGTTGTCTTTGTTGTGGCACAGGCGTTGAACTTGGCTTACGTTGCTAGTCAGTTCAGAAATAGCGAAGTCCCAAATCACGCTTCAACATTGACCTCCGGGTTGTCGGGGCCTGCAGCGGGTCAGCGATTGGGAGATGATACCAGTCCGGGGCGATGTGTCCGGCACAGGAACCCGTCTGCAACGTGTACAGACGCTGTATCAGCTGGGGATAGGGGTAGTGCGAATTCTGGGCCTGTGGTTATAGTCACCCTTATCAGAATTCAAATTGGCTTGACCGGTCATGAGTGGAGCCGGTGCAAATACCAACAGTCAAACAATGCTACTAGATTTACGGGGGCAAAGTGGAGGTTATTGGCAGCCACTAGCAAAAATACATTCGGCGCATTGGATGGGTTTGGCAACAGGGCAAATCTTTATACATTTGGGAAGCATGGTGGAAGGTAATAATAAGGGTACAGGACAAATGGGATATAGGTCTGGGCTGTACTTGGGATTCTAATCTATATGGAGGGGTTGGCATGGCATGGAATATCATACATGGGGTAACGGAGTATACAAGCATAAATTCAAACATGACATGAGATATATACAAGGTAGAAAGTATGTGCAAGGGAGAAAATACGAGTCATAGCAATACATCAAGGCAAAATTGTAAACATGAACATACATACTGACAGGACGCATGAACATGATGGTGGACGATAGGTGATGGGGTTGCTATATGACAAGGAGTAAATTCCCTCTCTTACCTTGGTTTAAGACGGGTGGAAGCACAAGGATACTGACGAAACTCAGGGGTCGCTCGGTGATGGCGGCGTGGATTCGCAGGTTGTGGCTTCGAGGTAGGGAAGTTAGCATCTGACACTAAGTCTTGGTCAGTAGCAGACTTTAAGCGGGGCGCCCTCGGGGGCGGGGCTTAAGAGACTGTGCGAGCTTGCTAGGTAGAGATGGCTGGTCAAGGGGAATGACGGCAGGTCTGAGGCTATCGTCGCTGGCTGTGCGGGGTTGGTCGAATGGTTGCGGCCAGGCCTCAGGGATGCAATTGTCCGCCTCGTCACAGAGGCCCCCCCAAGGAAAAAGGCGAGGACGTAGGACTCGACGAAGGCGCGGCCAATCAGCTCTGAGGTCGGCTGCCGGGTGCGACGATGGGTTGCGATGATCCGGGTGATGCGGGCGATGCAGGGTTCCGGGTACGATGGCGGGTGCCCAAGGCTGGGGTCCGCGGAGCTGCCGGGTTTCGGCTACGGTTAGTGGGCGGCGGCAGGAATGAAGGCTGGGGCGTCGGCCCTCAGGGGCGACTCGATGGAGTCGGTTGCGGGGTGACGGCTGAGGAAGTCTGGCGCGGGGCGATGCTTTCCCGCGGGGCTTGCGTGGCGGCGTTCTGTCGAAGACGTAGGGAGAGCGGGGTGGAGCGATGACTCCGGCTGTTGGCGGAGCCTCTTCTTCCGTTCTTACCACTTGCTGCTGGGAGAGTGGGACGGGGTACGGTTTCTGGCGGACGGGAGTGGGGTCCGTTAGGGTCAGTCGAACTTCTTCCAGGTCCGTCCTCCCAGGAATGTCGGTGAGGACTTCCCTGTACTCTGCTACGATGGCGCGTAGCTGGCGTTGCTGGCCGGCGGGGAGTGAGGGGTCCAGAGAGACGTCCCGGAAGGATTCCTTCCCTTTGAGCGGAAATTCGGCGACGCCGGTCTCTGTGCCATCCACTTCGACGGCCAGCGCGACCGTGAGTAGCGAGTGGGAGTCTGGGGCGGGTGCAGGTTGCTCCAGGTACCGCTTGAGCAGATTGATGTGGTGGGTCCTGGGTTTTCCGCCTACCTCGATGCGATAGGTGGTGCGCGAGAGCTTCTCGAGCACCGGGTAGGGCCCTTGCCAAGCTATGTCTAGCTTGTTTGTGCCGCTGGGGAGAAGCAGTAGGACTTGGTCTCCTACCTGTAGCTCTCGGTCCCGGGCGCGGCGGTTGTGGTAGCGGGCTTGTCGCTCTCTCGCCTTCTTCAGGTTGGCGGAGGCGGCTTTCCATGTTGCCTTGAGGGTTTCTTGTAGCTTCGTGACGTATTTTGTGGCGTCGACCGGTGCCTCGTCCAGTTTGGCGTCGGTCCAGCTACGTCGTAAGGCGGCTAGAGGTCCGGAAAGGGGTCTTCCAAAAAGCAGCGTGGAAGGCGTGTATCCGGTGGAGGTGTGCGGGGTCTCCCGATACGCGAAGAGCGCTGACGCGACGTATGTGTCCCACGCTTCCGGCTGCTCGTCGGCGATCTTGCGGATGATCGAGATAAGTGTCCCGTTCAGGCGCTCGACCTGTCCGTTGCTAGCGGGGTGGTAGGGTGGGGTCCGGATATGGCGGATGCGGAGTAGTTGGAAAACCTCCTGCATAAGTTTTCCGGTGAACTGGGACCCGTTGTCGGTCAGGATGTTGTCCGGGAATCCGACTCGAGTGAATATGGTGACGAGCGCGTCGGCGACACGGGCGGCGTCGATCTTCGGGAGGGGAACGGCTTCGCACCACATCGAGCAGGCGTCGACGAGGGTTAGTAGGTACTGGTTCCGCCTCTTGGTCCGCGGGAGGGGTCCTACAATGTCAACAGCCACTCGCTGGAAGGGTGTTCCTACAACGACGGTGGGGCTAATAGTGACCGGGACGGTGTGGTGGCGGGGCGAGTATCGTTGGCACTGGCTACAGGACTTGACGTAGCGCTTCACGTCATCGGTCATCCCGGGCCAGTGATACTGAGAGCTGATTCGTAGGGTGGTCGCTCCGATGCCCATATGTCCGCTTAGGGGCATGCTATGGCCAAGCTCCAGGATTTGGGGGCGAAGTGTCGCAGGTACGACCAGTTGTGTATGGTCGTCCTTCTGGCGGAAGAGGAGTCCGTCTTCGACGAAAAAGTCCCCGGACTTGGGTGGAGTGCGTGCGGCGGGAAGTTTTCCGTAGCACTTGCGGAGGGTGGCGTCGCTTTCTTGGGCCTTCCGGATCTGTTCCGGCATCTGGTTGGGAATCGGGGGTGGAGTCGCGGCTGTCTTCGCCTGTGCGCGCGTCTGGACGGCGGCCATCGATTCCACAGGCTGGGGCGGCATCCCCAAGAAAACGTATCGGCATCCTAAAATTAAGTCGTACAGGGGCTGGTCCATTACTGCAGCTTGAATGGTCCCCGTTACGTACCGGCTGGTTACTTGGACCCGGGCTATAGGGAGCGTGGTGCTGGGTTGGGATGCGTCGGCCAACTTCAGGGTGATGGTCTCGCCGGTCAGGTCTTGTTCCCTGATGAGCGAGCGGCGGACGACGGCGTCGAAGGTAAGTCCAGTGTCGTAGAGACAGTGGGCTGGGCGATCGTTGACTGTCACTTGCTCGGTGACGGCAGGTCGATCGGCGGGAGTAGCGACGGGGGTGACAGGGGTCCCGTCGGGGGTAACTTGGCGTAGGGCTAGTACGGTACCTTGTTTGCGACGCTGGTCGCTGATGCGTCGAAAACATTTCTCCCGGGTGTGTCCTCTGCGTTGGCAGTAGCCGCAGAAGAGCTCTGTGCTCCGCTTCCCTGGCTCTGCTGTGAGGGTTGGGCGTCCTTTGGGCGGCGGGGGACGGTGGTTCGCCGGCGGGGTAGGCCGGCGAGGCTGGTGGCGGGTATCTGGCGACGAGGGCGCGGGGGGATCACGGCGAGGCTGTCTGTCGTCGGGATGGGCGGTGAGGTATCGATCCGCGACGATGATCAAGTCTTCAAGGCGAGCGGCGCCCTGCTCGGCGGCGAATGTCCGGAGTTCCGCCGGCATGGTGCCTCGAAGTTGCTCGGCGAGCATCAACTCTAGTAATCCGTCATAGGTCCTGGGTTCGTCAGTTTGCTCAATCCATTTATCCCGTAGCGTAGCTAGACGGTCGGCAAACTGCGTGAACTTCTCCCCTCTCTCTCTCCGGGAGTTCCGGAAACTCTTGCGATAGTGCTCACCTGAGAGCTCAAAGCCATGTAGTAGGGCTCTCTTGAGGGCGGGATAGTCTCCCTCCTCGGAAGTCGGTGTCTTGGCTAGAATCTCATAGGCCTTTCCCTTGAGGCCATGACTGAGCCTGCGATACCAGTACTGGGAGTCAAGACCGTTTTCTCTCGCGACTCGTTCGAATCGGGCGAGGTAGACTTCAATGGTTTCGTCCCGATCGACGAATGGGTCCAGGGGGAAGTTCATCCCCGGAATCGGCGGGGGGGGGGTGCGGGTATTCCGGTGCTGGTGGCGAAACTGGGGGCGAGGAGCGAATAGTCTTCGCTTGCGGGCGAAGCGATCCCTAACTCGCGGCGGTCGCGCTCAAGCTGGAGGAGTGCTTGGCGCCGTTCGAGCTCCCTGTCTTTTCTCTTCTCTTCGAGCGCCGCGACCCTCTCGTCCTCCTCCTTCTTCCTTGCGGCGGCTCTCTCCTCCTCTGCTATTCTATCCTTCGCCTCCTCTCTTCTCCGCTCGGCGGCTTTTTCCTCCTCTGCAAGCTTCCGGGCGGCGGCCCGTTCCTCCGCGGCGAGGCGCTCTTTCTCTTCCTCCTTCTTCGCCTCTCGCTCTTTGGCCCTCTCCTCCCTCTTCAACTTTTCCTCTGCCACGTCAGCCTCCACGTTCGCCAAGACGTAGTCTCTAAGTTCGGTGCCGGCGAGCCCTAAGCTCTCGCCAATACTCTTGTACTTAAGAGCAAGCTCTCCCCGGTCGGCCATGGTAAGAGAGGTAGCTTACCCTGCAAAAGGTCCTAACCGGGATGAGGGGCACACACAAGGGGTACACTGACGGAAAACAGGGGGGTGGGCTGGATGAGCTACGATGAAAACTGCAAAGGGGCGAATACAACACAACCACAAAGACAAAATGCAATCAATCAAAAAATCGCAAAAATGAATGCAAGAAAAAAGCCTGTTGAGAGATCACCACTCGGGAAAACCAGTAAGGGACCTATGGGCTATGCTAACTACTACTAAGCTTGGAGGGCTGGGGTGGAAATCTAGCTAAGTCCTAAGTCTAGTCGAGTTGGGATGGGAGCCTAAGTCTTTTGTCTTGTCGGGTTGGAGGGGGAAACCTAAGTCTTTGGTCTCGTCGGGGTCGCCAAAATTAATGTCACGAAGAAAGGAATTTGGGGGAAGGGGGTAAGCTCTTAATCTCTAGCGCTGTGTTATCTCCTTTGATAGATCAACGTGCGATGACATTCCAGAGACTAAAGCAAGGCCAAATTAATAAGTGATAAACAGAGTAAAGACGAGATGGAAAGTAAAGGTACTAGTTAAGAAATACACAGTCAAAGGCCAGTCAAGGAAATTGCGATTTCTGTAACTATCTACTTTTAATAATTTGAAAAGGGAGAGTCCCGGTCAAATTGTTCTGGGGTGATTCATCGGCGTGGCGTCTCTAATACTGAGTAGTCTGGTGATATTGGGGAAAGTCAATCTTATGGGTACTAGAGCTATCGTAGACTGATCACATCATCGGGTGAGAGAGTATCTGTATGGGGGCCAGAGTTTCTGTGATATCTGGCGAGTGGGGGGTCTCTCAGGCTTAGGCACTTAGCTGGGGACTGCAGTGCGGCGGGTTGTCCAGGATCCTCTGGATGGCTTGCCAGTGGTGGTGCAAGATGCTGTTCAGTGGTCACGCGAAGATGACTCACTGACCACGAGTGCAAGTAGTGTTGTCTTTGTTGTGGCACAGGCGTTGAACTTGGCTTACGTTGCTAGTCAGTTCAGAAATAGCGAAGTCCCAAATCACGCTTCAACATTGACCTCCGGGTTGTCGGGGCCTGCAGCGGGTCAGCGATTGGGAGATGATACCAGTCCGGGGCGATGTGTCCGGCACAGGAACCCGTCTGCAACGTGTACAGACGCTGTATCAGCTGGGGATAGGGGTAGTGCGAATTCTGGGCCTGTGGTTATAGTCACCCTTATCAGAATTCAAATTGGCTTGACCGGTCATGAGTGGAGCCGGTGCAAATACCAACAGTCAAACAATGCTACTAGATTTACGGGGGCAAAGTGGAGGTTATTGGCAGCCACTAGCAAAAATACATTCGGCGCATTGGATGGGTTTGGCAACAGGGCAAATCTTTATACATTTGGGAAGCATGGTGGAAGGTAATAATAAGGGTACAGGACAAATGGGATATAGGTCTGGGCTGTACTTGGGATTCTAATCTATATGGAGGGGTTGGCATGGCATGGAATATCATACATGGGGTAACGGAGTATACAAGCATAAATTCAAACATGACATGAGATATATACAAGGTAGAAAGTATGTGCAAGGGAGAAAATACGAGTCATAGCAATACATCAAGGCAAAATTGTAAACATGAACATACATACTGACAGGACGCATGAACATGATGGTGGACGATAGGTGATGGGGTTGCTATATGACAAGGAGTAAATTCCCTCTCTTACCTTGGTTTAAGACGGGTGGAAGCACAAGGATACTGACGAAACTCAGGGGTCGCTCGGTGATGGCGGCGTGGATTCGCAGGTTGTGGCTTCGAGGTAGGGAAGTTAGCATCTGACACTAAGTCTTGGTCAGTAGCAGACTTTAAGCGGGGCGCCCTCGGGGGCGGGGCTTAAGAGACTGTGCGAGCTTGCTAGGTAGAGATGGCTGGTCAAGGGGAATGACGGCAGGTCTGAGGCTATCGTCGCTGGCTGTGCGGGGTTGGTCGAATGGTTGCGGCCAGGCCTCAGGGATGCAATTGTCCGCCTCGTCACACTGTCCCTCGCCATAAACAGGGACCAGTCTACTGAAACTACCAAAAAAACCACAAAAAACAACACAAAACAAACAAACAAACATTAAAACGATTACCTGCTTACAGAAAAAAACCTTGAGTAAGAACACATGTATGTACATGACAAGCATTACAAGGAACAGGGGGTGGAGTTGCACATCAGTTTTATATTTATATTTAACATCTATTGCATTGTGTATGTTACCATTGAGACGCGCAGGATAGATCCCAGCATTTTGTTTTGCAAAGCATGCAATAATAGCGTGCATTTATGTTTGATTTGATTTTGCGTTGTTGCTAAAAGAAGCTTTGAAGAATGTTGGTAATCTTCTTCGGTCGATATTGTTGAGAATTTTATGGAAGTACTTGTTTATTGTAAACCGAAGCTTCCAGGTAGACCTAGTGGTAGCGAATCGATTCTTCTAATCTAAAGAAGATTATATGACGTAAGACAGTGCATAGTTCCGGTGACGAGTTTAATTTTGATTGGGTGTTATTGCGTCATGCTGGAATGTTCGAACTTTTTCTCGATTGCAGAGAGGCTATATAAGTAATGCATTGTCTGATGTGTCCGGGGACGTTAATCTATATAACTAACTAACTAACTGGTGAGGATCCCCTATACGCCTTGGTGTCCGGGAACGGTCATTTACCTTACCTCACTTGTGAGGATGACGAGATGGGTATGTACCTACCCTTTTTGATATGATGATGATGATCATTGTTGTCAGGATGGCGACGTGGTCATTCGTCCTTAACGCTAACGCAAAAGGACGTTAAGCTTCGTTATTCCTTCATGTGAGGATGATCTCTGTAGTGATTTTCGGAAAGCGATCTTGAACGCAGTTGCTGATGTTTGCTGAATAAAGTTGGAAAACTTTATAGGACGACTCCTGCTTTGTTGCTGAGTGAACAGGCTGCGTGGATACACGAATTCGAGTTACACTTATCAGGATTCAAGCATCGGGGCTGAATGAGCAATTGCTAAATAAACGTGTAACACTTTAAATTTGTTTGTAAGCAACAAAGATTAGAGGACATATACCCATTAACTGGCACATATGAATTATTTCCAAAAAAATTAAACGAAACAAAATACATTGCATAAAATCATCAGTAGTAAAGAACATAAGCGAGTTTGTAGAAAGACAAAATCATATTTCTTATTTTCGTACATGTAGAATGAAAGCAAGTTTTTTTTTTTTACTTCATAAGGTGAGAAGCAGAGAGAGAGAGAGAGAGAGAGAGAGAGAGAGAGAGAGAGAGAGAGAGAGGGAGGGAGGGAGGGAGGGAGGGAGAGAGAGAGAATAAAATTTTATGTTTACGCGTGCGGTTGCATGTCTGATGTGTCTGTCCGATGGCCTGCCTGTTCTAAACGTGAAATCTTGGCGGTCTGTGTGTGTCTGGAGGAAAAACAAGAAGAATGAAACACAATGTTAGCATGCCGGTCTGGTTTGTTCATTAGCTTGAACCCTCTGCACCATTCTTAAGAAAGTGTAATCAGCTCTGTCCCTTGATTGCCATCAAACACACGTGCTCCTAAACAACGTCTCACGATTGGCTGTGTGTGTGAGAGTGAGATAAAAGAGCCAGAACAGAAGAAGAGGGAGAGAGAGAGAGAGAGAGAGAGAGAGACAGGGAGAGAGAGAGGGGAGAGAGAGAGAGACGGTAAATGAGAAAGAGAGCAGGGAAGATAAACTGGTTGAGGGGGTGAGAGTGGCGAAAGGTGGAAGGAATATTGGTGTGTGGGGGGTGTGGGGAGAAGAAAGAGAGAGAGAGAGAGAGATGTGTGGGGGGTGTGGGGAGAAGAAAGAGAGAGAGAGAGAGAGAGAGAGAGAGAGAGAAAGAGAGATGTGTGGGGGGTGTGGGGAGAAGAAAGAGAGAGAGAGAGAGAGAGAGAGAGAGAGAGAGAGAGAGAGAGAGAGAAAGAGTGAAGGGCGCGCTAGATACTCGTAATCAAGATTGTCCTCTGGTCCTCTTGATTGCAATCAAATACATGTGCTCCCTAAACCTCTAATGATTGGTGACAGAGGGAAATGTTTGGGAAGGGTGCGAAAGACGCGAATGAGAGAAAGAGACAGACAGACAAAGAGGCAAAGAGACAGTGACAGAGACATACGTGGACGAGAGAGAGAGAGGGTGAGAGAGAGACAGAGACAAGATAGACAAAAGGAGACAGACAGACGGACAAAGAGAAAGACCAAGAGACAAAGAGACAGCGACAGGGAGATACGTGGACGAGAGAGAGAGAGATAGAGAGAGAGGGCGAGAGAGAGACAGAGACAAGATAGACAGAAAGAGACAGAAAGACAGACAGACAAAGAGACAGCAACAGAGAGATACGTGGACGAAAGAGAGAGAGAGAGAGAGAGAGAGAGAGAGAGAGGGGGGGGGCGAGAGAGAGACAGAGACAAGATAGACAGAAAGAGACAGACAGAGAGAGAATAAGAAAGAGACAAACAGGTATTGGAGGTGGGGAGCGGAGGGGAGAGAGAGAGAGTTGTGAAAGAGATAAAATATTTTACATGTTTACACGTGGTTTATCAATGGTTTATTCAACCCCGATGCTTGAATCTTGATAAGGGTAACTCGAATTCGTTTATCCACGCAGCCTGTTCACTCAGCAACAAGGCAGAAGTCGTATAAAGTTTTCCAACTTTATTCAGCAAACATCAACATCTGCATACAAGATCGCTTTCCGAAAATCACTTTAAAGCTCATCATTTTTAAAAAAAATCGTACATCACCCCTACAAGCAGACAGTGCATTATTTACATAGCCTCTCTGCAATCGAGAAAAAGTTCGACCATTCCAGACGCAATAACACCCAATCAATCGTCACCAAAACTATGCACTGTCTTACGTCATAGAACGTACTTTAGGTTAGAAGAATCGCTCAGCTATTACCAGATCTTTCTGGAAGATTTGGTCGATAATAAACAAGTAATTTTATAAAATTCTCAATAATATCGACCGACAAAAAATTATCAACATTATACAAAGCTTCCTCTAACAACAACGCAAAATCAAATCAAAGGTTAATACACTCTGTTACTGCATGCTTTGCAAAACAAAATGATCGGATCTATCGCGTACGTCTCAATCGTAACATTTAAGTGTAAAATTAAAGGCACTATAGAAAACAAATAATAAACACTCTTTAGACAAGTCATCAACAATAAGTCCACAAAGAACTCTCTGGTAAAGGTTGCACTCATTCCAAATAAATCACAAGAAAAACTAAGGAAAGTGTTGCCACAATATCCTGGCTATATTGTTTTAAGGCATTTTCTCATCGTTTCAAATAAAATCAAGCAGTACATAATACAACGTACGAGCTAAAGCAAAAACAAAAAAAGCATTTTATACCAAACTTTGGATCGTAAAGGGATCTCCTCTTTTGTCAGGCCCAGCTGCATGAACGCGGCTGTAGGTGGAGAGGGGAGTAGGAGGGGGGGTTAGAACTACCTCTTAAGCGAGACATGTGCATTGCGATGTTGTGTGTGTGTGTGTGTGTGTGTATTGTTGTTTAATCCGTCAAGTGCGTGGCCATTAGCGTCTGTGTGTAAATTGCAAGTGGTCCATTAACCGGTTTAACCACATGTTGGTGGCACAAAACTATTTTGTCCGTTTTCCGTTTTGTGTATCGATCAAACGGCTCGGCGAGTTTAAACACACGTTTGGTGTAGTAGGGAGAGGGGAGGGGTAGGGAGGGGGTAGACGTGGGGTGGGAGGTGGCGGAGTGTTAAGGGACGTAACTCAAACACTGTGGCTAACAATGTGAGGGACCCATGTTATCTTATTGGTTCGCCAAATGCTCCAATTAAACAGTCTGCACGTTTAAAACGATGCAATTCGCACGCATGCAACCTCCACCTCTCCTCCTCCCCCCACACACACATCGGCGCACCGTTCCCTACCCCACCAACCCCCACAAGCGCGTACGCACACACACACACAAACACACACATGCTTACACACACATAAACACACCCACACCCACACACACACACACACTCTCTCTCTCTCTCTCTCTCTAAATATACATATATCTCTTTCTGCCTCTTTCCCCCGTGGGAGTGCCGTGGGTTTCAGTTTAAATAGTATCCCCGCTTTCTGGAAATTTATTGCTTTAAATTCCCACTGTCGCTGTCTTTCTCCTTTGTTCTTTCTCATTCCTACTCTATTCTATCAATCTACTATACTATCTTCTTCTTCGCTAGACCAGTCACCTACCTTTTTTTCTTGAAAACTCTTCCGGGACAAGACTCCTCTTCGTGTGTGAGGTCTGTTAAATCAGCTTCGGACTATTGGACGCTTTCTTTCACTGGGGCTTCCTATGATGTAATTATTTGGCAATGTGTGCATTTTATATGTATGTGTTTTGTTCATATTTTAAAAAAATATTGTTTTCTTTTTATTCTTTTTTGTTTTTGTAAACGGGGGTGTTACGTTGAAACGTGAACGAAAGTATGTCGGAAGCGCGCACGATAGATCTAATCGTTTCGTTTTGCAAAGTATTCAATAATGGTGTTTATTTACCTTTGATTTGAGTTTGCATTGTTGTTAGGAGAGGCTTTGTATAACGTTGATAATTTGCGTTAGTCGATATTATTTGAGAATCTTCTGGATATGCGTGTTTACTCTTGATAGAAATTTCCTGATACATGTAGAAGCAAGAGGTCGTTCTGGAAGATATAAAAATATGTATTGACGTAAGTCAGTGATGACGATCTTTTATTCGATTGGTGGCAGTACGTCATTTTCTACCATGTACGAAATCTTTCCGGAAAAGAGAGAGGTTATTTAATCGTGTGCAGAGTTGCTGTTGAGAGATAGTAAAGTTGTTGATAGTGATTTGGAAAGTTGCTGTGAAAGTTGTTGAGTTGAATTGAGAATTGTATGCAGTTGTTGATGTGAGCTGAATAAAAGTGGAAAACTTCATACGTCGACTTTGTGACTTGTATGCTGTTTGGACGGGCTGTGTGAATAAACGAATCTGAGTTACACCCTATCAGGAATTCAAGCATCGGGGCTGAATCAGATACTGATAGAAAACACCAACATCAAACAGAGTGTAACATTTTGGGGGTCAAGCCGCGATTCACGCCATAGCCAAGGGTTCAACTGCGACAACGAGCGAGTAAACGTTACGAGAAGCAGTCATCGAGGGTAGCCGCCAACGAGTTGCGTCGAGAGGGGCCAACATACTGGGACTACATCCGATAGATTCGGGTTGACTGCAAGGGCGTGTAGTCGCTGAAGAGTTGCTTCGTGAGCGAACAACAGATCGGGACTACGTGGTTGCCGTAAGACTACGTCGAGGGACAGTCTCGGAGCTACATCGCCAGTGTTACAGCGAGCGTCGAGCGGACGTCGCGTCTACTTCAGCACAGGAGCGTATACATCAACACCAGCGTGGTGCAGCGTCGCATACGACGAGGACAGCGGGGCCTGCGTCAGCGAAGGCGACTAGTGACAAGCATCAGCGCTACTGCAGAAAGCGTGCTGTTCTAGAACAGTCTAGAAAGGTACAGCACAGTCAAGAACTTTCCAGGAAAAAAAGAACTCTACAGTCAAGAACTTTCTAGAAAAAGAACTTTCTTGAAAAGAACTTTCCAGAAGCATCAAGATGGCTGACTTCTGGCAGAAAGGGGTTGAACTGAATCTAAAAGGCAAGCAGCTGACGGAGTACGTAAAATCCCAGGAGAGAATACAAGAACGAGAATTAGAAGAGCAGCGTCGCCGCGAAGAAAGAGAATTGGAAGAGAAGCGTCTAGAAAAAGAAATAGAACTAGAACAGAAGCGTCTAGAAGTAGAAGAGCAGCGTCGCCGTGAAGAAAGAGAATTTGAACTGAAGCGTCTGGAAATTGAACAGCAGCGGCAAGAAAGAGAAGATGAGCGCAGGCGTGAGGAAAGAGAAGCTGATCGGCAGTTCCAACTAGAGTTGGCGCGCATCCAGCAACAACAGCATGCGCCACAAGTTATCAGTGACAACACGGCTCCAAAATTGCCAGCCTTCGTCGACGGGAAGGACCAGATTGACAGTTATCTGGCGAGATT
Organism: Oncomelania hupensis; assembly: GCA_036898135.1. Lineage (NCBI taxonomy): Eukaryota > Metazoa > Mollusca > Gastropoda > Littorinimorpha > Pomatiopsidae > Oncomelania > Oncomelania hupensis. The sequence continues at coordinate 4,663,844 of CM072526.1, read as the reverse complement.
CGAAAGGTTCGCTGAAAGCTCTAACTGGCAACCTCAAGACTGGGCAATTCGACTGAGCGCACTTCTGACGGGGCAAGCTCTCGAAGTTTACACCAGACTGTCGAACGATGACGCCAAAAACTACGACGTCTTGAAAGAGGCCCTGTTGCAGTGCTACACCTTTACAGAGAAGGGCTACCGTAAACGCTTCCGTGAATGCCGGCCTAAGTCAGACGAGACGCCAAAGCAGTTTGTGGAGCGCCTGTCGTCATATCTACACAAGTGGGTGGAGTTATCAGGCGAAATGAAGTCTTACGACAGTCTCCATGACCTGATCGTGAAGGAACAATTTCTCAATGCCTGTCACAAGGACCTAGCGACCCACTTAGAAGAACAAAAGCTGCAGACGCTTAAAGATGTGACTGAGGCTGCTGAAAGATATCTTATCGCTCATGGGAAAACGTTGGGGCCACCCAGCGCGACGAAACATTTTCAGAAGACTGCAAACCATGGGAACCAGATCCAAGGGAGCCAGACGAGCCAGAGACAGACGGACTCCACGCCTCCTCCCAGGGAAGGGCATTAAAGAGGCTGTTTCACCTGCAACGCTACAGACCACAGGGCGGCTAACTGTCCTCAAAACAAAAGTAGCGGACAGCGGAGCAGTACGGACAACGCAGCGGCGGGCAACCGGCAGAGACGTTTCTCCAATCAACGGCAAACCAGTAGATCTGACCATCAAGTGTGCGGCGGGAGCGTCATTCTTCCGAGTGAGACCAAGCGCACAGCTACTCCTGCGGACGTGCAAGAGTGCATGACCGATGGCCAACTTCTCCTTGCCAACGGAAAATCCATCCCCGTCGTCGCCAGCGCAGCGGTGACCGTACAGAACATGCCTGTTTCCAAGGGACGCGTCGGAAATCATGAAGTGACTGTCTTAAGAGACTCTGGCTGCAGTGGGGTCATCGTCAGAGAAGACCTAATCGCTAAAGAACAGTTCACTGGCGATTCAAAATGGACACTTATGGCCGACAGCAAATGTGTGAGAGCGCCAGTTGCGAAGATTCATGTCAACACCCCTTTCTACATAGGCGAAGTCGAAGCGGTTTGCCTGAAGAAGCCGCTGTATGATTTGATGATCGGGAATATCGACGGCGCGAGACGACCCGACGACCCCGATCCAGAGTGGAGTCCTGCCTCAATCCAACGCGTCGAAGTTGTGGAGGAGGATCCATTGCCGTTTCCCGATGGAGACCTTACAGAGCTGCTACGGGACAATGTGGCTACTCCGGCTCAGCCCTGCCGACCAGAGATTGTCGGTGCTGTTACTACCAGGGCCCAGGCCAAGAGAGACAAGACGTCTACGCCACTGAAGGTCGCCGACAACTCTAAAGCTGCCATCGTGGACAGAGATAAGCTGATCCAGCTCCAGGAAGCTGATAGTACTTTAAACAAGTACAGGAACCGCCAAGACCACGTGACCAAAGGCAGTGGTACGGTCTATTTTGAGGTGAAGGCCAAGATCCTGTATCGAATCTTCCAGCACCCGAGGGTCAACGGAGGGAAACCACTACGTCAAGTTTTGGTACCGTTACCCCTAAGGCGCCAAGTGATGGAAGTAGCACATGACTCAATCATGGGAGGTCACCTAGGTATCAAGAAGACGTCGGATAGAATCCAGGCGGTGTTCTACTGGCCAGGACTTCATGCGGACGTTAGCCGTTTCTGCCGATCATGTGACATTTGCCAGAAGACCATACCTCGAGGAAGGGTCCCGAAAGTACCTATGCAGAGGATGCCTTTAATCGACCGACCTTTCAAGAGGGTGGCCTTAGACTTAATCGGCGAAATAAGACCTCCGAGTGAAGAAGGTCATCGGTGGGTACTAACTTTAGTGGACTATGCGACTCGGTACCCAGAAGCAGTGCCACTGAAGAAGATTGACACTGAAACTGTAGCAGAGGCACTGGTGGACATGTTCAGTAGACTTGGAGTGCCTGAAGAAATTCTGACAGACCTCGGGACACAGTTCGTCTCTGACTGTATGAAGGAGGTCAACAGACTGCTGAGCATCCGGCATTTGACTACGACACCCTACCATCCGATGTGCAACGGGCTTGTCGAGAAGTTCAATGCTACGCTGAAGTCCACCCTGAAGAAACTGTGCAGCGAGCAGCCCAGACAATGGCATCGCTATATCAACGCCTTACTTTTCGCCTACAGAGAAGTACCGCAGGAGTCCACCGGCTTCTCTCCGTTCGAGCTGCTGTACGGAAGAACCATCCGAGGGCCGATGCACATCCTAAAAGAACTGTGGACGAAAGAAGTAGACACCCCAGAGGTGAAGAACAGCTACCAGTACGTGTTTGAGCTACGGGAGAAGCTGGAGCAGACTCTCGAGATAGCCAGAGAAAACCTGAAGAAGTCCCAGGACTGTGGAAAGCACTACTATGACCGTAGGGCTGTGAACAGGAAGTTTAAACCTGGCAACAAAGTGCTGGTGCTGCTACCTACTGATCACAATAAGTTGCTGATGCAGTGGAAAGGCCCTTACGAAGTGGAGACTGTGGTGGGGATCAACGACTACAAGGTGAAGGTCGGCCAGCATTCCAAGATATACCACGCCAACCTCCTTAAGCTGTACGTGGAGAGGCCGCCAGAGACTGTGCACGCAGCCACAGCAGCTGTGACCGACGACAGCTTTGACAGCGAAGAACTGTTGGAACTGGGAGATTTCCACAGCAAAGAAGGCATCGATGATGTTAAGCTGCGACCGAGCTTGACGGAAGGTCAAAAGATGGAGCTCAAGGACCTTATGGGCGAGTTTCCCCACAACTTCAGCGATGTCCCTGGCTCTACGACTTTGGTCGAACATGAAGTCCACACCCAGACCTGGAAGGAGCATCTGCAGACCATGAGGGAGCTGTTCCACCGTCCAGCAGAAGCCAACCCGACCGTGAGACCCAGCGAATGCATTCTGGGAGCTGACAACGTCGACTGCGTCGGACATCCGATGGAAGAAGGAGACAACGGAGGACGCACTGATTCCAGGGAAGCCCACGTGATCATCGTCTTTGACCCTGGGCCGATGACGACCGCAACTGACGAGGGCGTCGTTTCCTTGCGAATGAAAGAACATTGACTGTGTAGACGAACTAAGAATATTGGTGATGACAGACTTGAAAATGAAAAACGTTGACTGGGTAAATGATCTGTGAACATTGACAGTATCCAGAAAGACTTGCAGATGAGAAACTTTGACTCTGTGTGAATGAACTGTGAACATTGACAATATCCAGACAGATTTGAAGATGAAAACCATTGACTCTGTGTGAATGAACTGAGAACGTTGATAGTGTTCAGACAGGCTGAAATAAGTCTTAATTCTGTACATTGTTTGTGACTTACGTTTCAACGTTGTTGAAAGAAATTGGGTAAATTTCTTCTTGAGTGGGGGGTTATGTTACGTTGAAACGTGAACGAAAGTATGTCGGAAGCGCGCACGATAGATCTAATCGTTTCGTTTTGCAAAGTATTCAATAATGGTGTTTATTTACCTTTGATTTGAGTTTGCATTGTTGTTAGGAGAGGCTTTGTATAACGTTGATAATTTGCGTTAGTCGATATTATTTGAGAATCTTCTGGATATGCGTGTTTACTCTTGATAGAAATTTCCTGATACATGTAGAAGCAAGAGGTCGTTCTGGAAGATATAAAAATATGTATTGACGTAAGTCAGTGATGACGATCTTTTATTCGATTGGTGGCAGTACGTCATTTTCTACCATGTACGAAATCTTTCCGGAAAAGAGAGAGGTTATTTAATCGTGTGCAGAGTTGCTGTTGAGAGATAGTAAAGTTGTTGATAGTGATTTGGAAAGTTGCTGTGAAAGTTGTTGAGTTGAATTGAGAATTGTATGCAGTTGTTGATGTGAGCTGAATAAAAGTGGAAAACTTCATACGTCGACTTTGTGACTTGTATGCTGTTTGGACGGGCTGTGTGAATAAACGAATCTGAGTTACACCCTATCAGGAATTCAAGCATCGGGGCTGAATCAGATACTGATAGAAAACACCAACATCAAACAGAGTGTAACAGGGGGTTTGATAAATTAGAGTATAGTCTCAGCGCCTCTTGCGTGGGATGTTTTTATTGTAAAGTGACCCGCTGGTAGACTGCCTTCAGTTTTACCACTAGGGTTGTTTCGGCAGATCGTTTATGGGGATCATGGGTGAGTCCTCTTTCAGCGAAGTTGTGATTTTGATTTTGTGGTCCTGATTCGGCTCTTTGCAGTCCGCTGGACCCTCTAAGCAATGAATATCTAACTAATTTTATGCCTTTGTCTGTCTGTCTGTCTGACTCTATTTCTCTCTCGCTGGACTTCTATTGTATTGCAGTATAGCACATTGAGCCTGACTAGTTCACGGATACCTGCGGCTTAAAAGACTTCATCATCATCATCATCATCATCATCATCATCATCATCATCATCATCATCATCATCATCATCATCATCACTCTCTCTCTCTCTTTCTCTTCAAACAGTTCTCGTTGTTCTCACACGGTAACATTTTGGCGTTTGGGTTTTGGAATTCACACCCAACAAGTAGCGGTAATTGTAGCCGTGCCTTTCTGCACTAGGGGCGGACCGTTTGTGTACACCGCGCCGCAGTCCGGAAATATATTGCACTACCATACGGAATATTGACATGCAAAATCGGAATATCTTACCTTTACAGAATTTCTTGTTGTTGTTGTTGTTGTTGTTGTTGTTGTTGTTGTTGTGCTTCTTCTTCTTCTTCGTACTGTTATTATTATTATTATTATTATTATTATTATTATTATTATTATTATTATTATTATTATTATTATTATTATTATTATCGCATGGACTTTAAAGATCCTGACGCTTATTTGTTGTTGTTTTTGTTATGTGTGTGTGTGTGTGTGTGTGTGTGTGTGAGTGTGTGGGCACGCGAGTGATTTTTATGAGTGTGAAATGGCGTGCCGGTGGGTGTGTAGTGCGTGTGTGTGGATTATCTAGCATTGTGGGTGTTTGTGTGTATTGAGATGTGTGTGTGCGTACGCGTTCGTGTGTGTGGGTGTGAATTTTCCAAACAGTCCTGTTTTGTGATGTGGCCTAGCATGTGATGATCATGTCTGTGCATGTGATGATCATGTCTGTGCATGTGATGATCATGTCTGTGCATGTGATGATCATGTCTGTGCATGGGTTGTGTGTGATGTACGCTGTGGTTTGTGTTTGTGCGTGATGACGTTGGTTTGTGACGGTGTGTAGGGGCGCGGCGCATGCTGGAGTGTACGGTGCAAGCATGTTTGGGGTTGTGGGATAGTAGTTGTTTTATCATATTTCATACGTGGCACTATTTATTATTGTTTTGTTCGTACATGCCGTTCTTTTAATGATATTCTTCATTTTGCATTTAGCGACTGTACACAAATGCCAATCTCAGTCTCCTTTCCTAGACGGGTGAGTAGCGACTATACACAAATGCCAGTCTCTGTCTCCTTTCCTAGACGGGTGAGTAGCGACTATACACAAATGCCAGTCTCTGTCTCCTTTCCTAGACGGGTGAGTAGCGACTATACACAAATGCCAGTCTCTGTCTCCTTTCCTAGACGGGTGAGTAGCGACTATACACAAATGCCAGTCTCTGTCTCCTTTCCTAGACGGGTGAGTAGCGACTATACACAAATGCCAATCTCAGTCTCCTTTCCTAGACGGGTGAGTAGCGACTATACACAAATGCCAATCTCAGTCTCCTTTCCTAGACGGGTGAGTAGCGACTGTACACAAATGCCAATCTCAATCTCCTTTCCTAGACGGGTGAGTAGCGACTATACACAAACACACCAAGCAAACACTACGTCCTTCCTCCCCAGTACCAGGTCGCCCAGGATTGTGCTCAGCTATCCGAGTGGTTAGCATCTAAAAGGGTGTATTCAACATGTTATCAATCAACTCCAATTCCGTCTTTTGAGGCGAGACACCTTTCTACATGAAGTGTTTGGCTACGTTGTAGAGAGAGGTCTAGGTACGTGTAGTAACACTGGACTATCTGGTATTGTAAAAGAACAAAGGATAACGATGATGATTTCTTATCCAAAGTTGACAGTACCACACTGTAGACCGCTGTTGCTTGACAGTGAAGCGTGTGACAGCTGTTTCCACCTTTGCGTGTTGTACAGATGCAGTTCTAAGGAATCTGCATACAGACAAATAGCTCTAAATCGTGTCTTCCACATGGAGTAAGCCGTTGTCATCATGCGCGCGAACTGGAACACACACACACACGCACGCACGCACACACACACATACACACACACGCCCAGACACACACCCACACACATAAGCACGCACACACGGTGTACGCATGTACATGTATGCGTCTTCTTCAGGCAGGATACTGTGTATACTCCGACTGGTCGAAGAATAGCTCCACAACGCGTACAGACAGAAAACAAACAGGTACCCTGACCTGACCTCATAAAAACATATTTCCCCCACTTCCTCCCATGTAGGACCTACAACAATGCACATTGATAGACAGAAAACATAAGATAAGATAACAATTTTAATTTGCAAGAGTAAATGAGTAAGCGCTGGATGCGCTTTTTTACATCTTGCCCTTGGGGCTTGTAACAAGAAATATTAAATACAACAAATGAATGTTATAACATTAACATCATGGAACAATCACAAATAAACCATATCATGGAATAAATATTTAAAAACAAAATTTTTTAAACATTAAATCATATTATTGTTGTTAATCTTAACAACAAATATTAACGTTGATTTAATTTTTAATGTGTTTTAAGAGACGTGTGAGACAGACAGAGAAAGATGGAGTATGCTGGTTAAACGATCATCTGTGGTGCCCCTACGACCTCAGGGTTACGGGACAGGATAGGATAGGATAGGATAGGACCCCCCACCACTTTTCCACCTACCTCCAATGCACTCCCAGACACACACGCACGGGTAGACCCAAAAGTGCCAACAGAAAAACAGCCACACACACACACACACACTCACACACAATAGAGATATATCATTCTCTCCACCAAAACCCCCACACATACAAACTACAAAACACCTGCCAATGGGATAAATGGCCAATGTTACGTTTTGTAAACCCTAGTCATCAAAAACTTCAGACATTCTATCTACTAGACGCAGCAACCCAACAAACCGCACGTATCTTTCTTTCCTCCAGCGCCAAAAGAGCTCCAGCGATGACGTCTAACAGCACATCGACACTGAATAGTCAGATACAGCTGAAGGTGCTTTTAAAAAAAGTTTTAACAGACACATTACTCGCTAGTCCCTAAAACTCTGGTTGCGGTCAAATCCGGGCCTTACAACGTGACCGTGCGCGTGCACAAACAGGATCGACGCCATGACAGAAAAAAAAGGGATTGTGGGAGAGATGGAGAAATGCATTGTAGGATCGCGGTGGTCGGAGTTTGCTCCGTGTGTGTGTGTGTGTGTGTGTGTGGGGGGGGGGGTGTGTGTGTGTACGTGTGTGTGTGTGTTTGGTCTATGGAGGATTTGGTCTTTGCTTTCCCGGCTTAACATCCGGGGCCAGGTGAAACTGGACAAGGAGGGATGGGAAGGGGAGATAAGCCACTGTTGACAACTTGTGGCAGTGACGTCACTGAGGCAAAATTTGCAGCCAATGTAGCGAGGTGTGATCAATGGCTTTGTGTCGTCTGCTTACCGCCTTTCCTTTTGTCTGTTGTGTAGGTGTGTGTATGTATGTATGTATGTTTGTGTATATAATGTACTGTATGTATGTGTGTATGTATGTATGTATGTATGTATGTATGTTAGTATGTATGTATGTATGTATGCATGTGTATGTATGTATGTGTGTATGTATGTATGTATATGTGTATGTATGTATGTATGTATGGGTGTATGTGTGCGTATACTGAATGAACAATAACACGCCGTATACCATAGAGTATGATAACAGTCAAGCCGGATCTGAAACAGCACTGTCAATGCGGCCACGTGTGTGTTTGTGCGTGATTGTGTGATATTATTATGAAATCTTTTTTTTGTTTGGTTTTTTGTTTTGTTCTTGACTTCATCGTGTTTTTCCTCTCCATGTATGTTTGGAAGTGTTTGTCTTTCTTCAATTTATTCATGTACCCATTTTCTTATCTTGAATTTGTTTTTGCTCTCAAACTCTTGTAATGTCTATAGCCATTTCCCCTCACACTCTTCCTGTCCACAGAAGCGCTGTGACCACGCCTCCGGAGTGGATATGCGCAGTATAAGTTTTCATTCATTCCTCGAAGGTTTTTGTTGTTGTTTTGTCATTAGGCGCAAACCTCCCTAAGGTAAGGCTGCGGAATCTTCAAAACGCTGAATTGAAAGGCGGCAGTCTCACGGACAAAAGAAGCAGAAGATGAAGAAAAAGAACATGAAGAAGAAGAATGAACAGACCATTTAATGTCAAGAATTGGATTCAATTGCTGATGTCACATATTACGTAAACTATATTTTATTTACGCAGTGCCGACTCATTTACGCATGCTAGATGCATAACTTGAACATTTACAACTGAGTTTTGAACTGATTTACTTCGGAAAATGCGCTATATAAATACACTTATTATAATTATAATTATAATTATAATTATAATTATAATTATTATTATTATTATTATTATTATTATTATTATTATTATTATCGTCTCCTATAGTATCGTTTATTTGCAAGCTTTTATGTATTAAAATGGGACACAAATGATTGCATATAATTCCTTTGATGGTAATAAAGATTGGTTGAATGGAATTGGATATAATAATAATAATAATAATAATAATAATAATAAATATTATTATTATTATTATTATTATTATTATTATTATTATTATTATTAGTAGTAGTAGTAGTAGTAGTAGTAGTAGTAGTGTTAGCAGCAGCAGCAATAGTAGTAAATTTGCTTGTTTTGCAAATGTGTTCAATTCTAATAGTTGTTTAAAACCGAACGGAAGTTTTAAGAAAACGATCAATTATATTCTGTGGCGGAGTGCCTGGTTCGGGGAGCTTGAGTGAAATCCTGCATCAGCTAGCGCCTTCAGCATCCCTTGAGCTGAAATCGCGCTATATGACAACGAGGAAACAACACAAATAAATAAATAATAGATGTAGCTCGTTCAATTTCAGGAGCCTACCGCATGAAACGACTGATTAATTATAGGACGGACTTAAAAACTCGCTGTTCACGATGAATATTTTCCCGTCCAATTTGACACTATCACACTGCCTACTACTTTGAAGATCAGGTAACAGTCTTTCTGCGATACTTTCTTCCTCTCTCTATAGGAGGAACCTCTGTTGTTTGAGTGGAGGACTGTATTCCAGAAAGACTGTTTCCTTACCTTCAAAGTATACGACAATATTATACTGTTAATTGTACTAACGGGAAATCTTCATTTGGGAATACGGAGTCTGATTACGGAATATGGGTGCCGGGGGTTTCAGTATAAATAGTATCCCCACTTTCTGCAAATTTAGTGCTATAAATTCTCACTGTCGCTGTCTTTCTCATTTGTTCTTTCTCATTCCTGCTCTGTTCTATCAAGCTGCTATACTATCTTCTTCTTCGCTAGACCAGTCACCTACCTTTTTTTCTTGAAAATTCTTCCGGAAGAAAACTCCTAATTTGTGTGCGAGGTCTGTTGGATCAGCTTGGGAATATTGGACGCTTTCTGTTAATAGTCACTGGGGCTTCCTATGATGTTATTATTTGGCAATGTAGGCATTTTATATGTATGTGTTTTGTTGATATTTTACAATGATGTTTGTATTCTATTTTGTTTTTGTAAACGGGGGTTCGATAAATTAGAGTATAGCCACAGCGTCCACTGCGTGGGATGTCTTTATTGTAAAATGACCGGCTGGTAGACTGCCTTCAGTGTTACCACTAGGGTTGTTTCAGCAGATCTTTTATGCGGATCAGGGTGAGTCCTCTTTCACCTCTCTGGTCCTGATTTGGCTCGGAAGAGTCCGCTAGCCTAGACCTAAAGCAATAACCATGTAATTTAATGTAATGAATACGGAGTTCTTACTTCCTTTTCTACATGAACATCCAGTGTTCGTCAACGCTCATTCTTTCTACCAGTGAGTAATAATTTACTTAGTGTTAAGATTCAACTTTGTGGGTTTAACTTTGTGGAGTTCCTAACTACAAAGCGTGTTATTATAGTGTATCCTTGTTCTTGACCTCAGGCGCATTAACCAAGAATGAACTCTGGGCAAGGATTGTGTGGATTCTTGCCGCGGGTCCATTCTTTTTGGTTAATGGGCCTGTGTTCTTGACTAACAATTATTAGTGTCTTACAGCTTTCGCTAGGTAACGTACGGAACTCAATCATCAGTCCACAGTTAATGTATATGGGAAATTAGTGTGTGTGTGAGTGTGTGTGCGTGCGTGCGTGTGAGAGAGAGAGAGAGTAGCGGTCGACCGACTGCCTGATAGACAGACGGACGGACGGACAAACAGACAGACGACAGACTGACAGACTGACAAACAGACAAGCAGATTGCCGGTGAAGTGGCACATATCAAAATACTAGTCAGTTAATACCTGATTTTCAAACAAAGCGGATTTATTGAGATTCCAATGGATTTCTTAAACAGAAAAGTTTAACCTTAGAAATAAAAGGGTTTTTCTCCAATGAACAAACATTCATTATTACCAAAGCTTCAGTGTATTGTAGATAACCCCACTGCAAAACCATCACTCGTCAACAGTAACTCTTGTCCCATCATCTCTTCCCATTAGCCCGACACTGTATAGCAAACATTCTAGTCCGATGCTGGACACCAATCAGACAAATATGTGACCTGATTAATAAACAAAAAAAATCTCCCATTGGACTACAGAATCTTCACTTATGAGATTTGTATATTTGTTGAAGCTACAGATATTGCAGGTTCATTTTACATTGATAGAAGTTTTATATTTGTTCTCCAAAATTTAATGGAGCTTTTTTTCCTTCTTCTAAAAGACCAGTTTCCACTAAACAGGCGACCTTGAGGCTGGCTGAGCGTCAGAGATCTATCAAGTATAGGCTGTGTGTGGGCGTCTGCCATTCACAGTCTCTGATACTCACATTGGGGATCAGCGTCGCTTTCGGGCCCACTGCCTCTATAATCTTACTACCATCCCGATAGCGGCGAAAGGCTTAGTGATGTAGGTGCCTGTTGGCTCGCTGTACATGTTAAGAAAACTTGGTTCAAAGATTTCTACCTTTGTTCTGTTGTACTTTCTATTAGCAGACAAAATTCCACAATTACGATCTATTTTTACATTTTTAGGCTTAGCCTTCTAGTAAAATAATACATTAGGAGAATGAAATAATTGGAGGCAAGTTGCTGTCAGTTCACCCCATTCCCACTACTTTAAGGGAGACATCTACTTCCTCAGTATCTGTGTTTTTACACAATTTGTGTGTGTCCATTCCAATGAAATAATACCAAAGAGGAAACGCGATTATTTTTGAAATTTTCATCCCTTGTAGGGCCTCTAGGCGGTTTGTGTTAGTCACAAGTTAATGGGAGTTTTCCTGTCGTTGTAAAATTCAGATCACGTGTTGGTTTGAAACAAAATTGGAAAAGCGTACATTCATGTGGGTGGCTCCGTGGTCGCGCTCGTGTCCCCGCTACCATTAATAGTTATTCCTACAGTTGCTGTCGTACACGCAGGTCAGGTACTCGGCTTTGAACGAAAGCCCAGGCGGGCACCTCATGGTATACTGAAAGAACCGGCCTCCTTCCGGCCCCAGGACGCAGTAGAAGAAATGGCCACAGAATTCGGGGTCTCGGAACACGCCGCTACGGCCAATAGTAGCGCAGGACGACGAGGGGTAGTTGACCAGAGCTGGTGCTGTGGTTGCTGCACATTGAACGAATCCACTTATTGTCCTGATCGTGAAACACAAGGATATTGTTTGCGATGAACACGTCAGAGATAGGAACAAAGTGACAAAAATAACGTAATTGGCCATTCAAATCAATAATATTTTAGTTAGTCAGTATATCAGTCAGGATAAAACCATCAGTCTATCTCGGTTCGTCATGCAGTTTTCTAATATGATTTTTTTGGGTAAAATATAAAAAGAGAGAGAGAGGAAAGATTTTGAATGAAGAATAATTGCTGAATTCATAACACTAATTAATCAGATAATGAATTCTTCAGTTAGATATGATGTTTTGGGGAGGTGAGGGGTGGGGGGGGGGGTGAGATGGTAGGAGAAGGAGGAAGGAGCAGGGGAGATGAAGGAGGGGGGTAGGATGGGGGTGGAGGTGGGGGTAAAAACATTTTTTACTCATGCGGGCGAAATTGGGGTCGCCTTCTCAGTTAGTCAGTTGGTCAGTCAGGCAAGCATTCAGCCTAGAGAGCTTAGTTTTTTAATATGAATGAATCTTTATTTTATTATCTGTCACATCAGTTTTCTAACAAACAACTCATCAAACAGTCAACAATCAAAGTAACTAATTAAGTAATTAGTTCATCAACCAAACAACCAGAGAGTCAATATGAATTGTTATACCACACGATCTCATTGACTGACTGACCAATTGACAGACGAGAAGAGTTCGGATACCTTGCACATCAAGATTATTAACATCATCAACATCGTCATAGTCATCGACATCCTCATCCCCCTCATCATCATAACAAACACCACCACCATCCTCATGTTTCTCTTCTCACCATCATCATCATCATCATCATCATCATCATCATCATCATCATCATCATCATCATCATCATCATCAACTTTATCATCGTCATCATCATCATCATCACCATCTAAATAACGTAAAGCAGTCAACCAACTTCATGACCAACTCATCAACCGATCTCGAATGAACCAAACCTGTCATTGGTCCTCAACTCTGGAATTCCCTTCCATACAAGATTAGACATTCTTCCTCCATTTCCTCTTTTAAATCACAGTTAAAAGCATACCTTTTTAGGGAATATTTCAATTAATCATTTACAAGAGAGTGTAAGCAGGTGTGCGTGCTTGTGTTTTTCATAGTTTAACTGTATTTTGTACATATGTATATTATGTATCTTTTGTCCAGTTTTGTCTGTCTTGTCTTCCCATTCCCCCAACCCCTTGCGCGCCTTGATCCTTAGGCTAAGGCGCCTTACAAATGACGAACATTATTATTATTATTATTATTATTATTATTATTAAACCACATGACACACCCGAACCGAAACGAATGCACCTTATTACGGTCGACTTAGCTTGTAGTTCTCCCACTCCCTGGCGCTCGCTACGTAAGGTACTAACATCCACAAGATTATTAAAATCATTATTGAGTAAGCGCATAAATGTTTTGTGTGGGCTGTATATGTTCATGCATGTGTATGTATACGAGTGTATGTTCATGCATCTGTATGTATATGAGTGTATGTTCGTGCATGTGTATGCATCATATTTGTGAAAGTTGGAAATAGTTGCAACCAATGAAAAGACCTTCAATTTAAAACCGCACTGGACTGATTTCTCCTCCGTATGGTGCGGCTCATTTTTCAACCAAACCACACAGGGGGCCTTAACCAAGTGGAGTGGATCCCCGATAGTACAGAGGGTCCTACAGATACATACATTACTTGCTGCTAACTCTATACTATCGTCATCGAGGATCCATTATCCTGTGTGCTATCGAGGAACCCATTGTGCTGGGTAAATTAATGCCCCTGAGATCAAACCAATCTAACCGACCAACTGATTCAACCTCAGCTCAAGCACAGTTATGCTTTGTAGTGGATAGCATGCCCAGTGGGGTTGGGGTACAAGAAAGCCGTACCGAAGTTGGGACTGGGAGCCGACGTGGTCGCGAAGAAAGGAAGGCGAGAGGTCGTCTGTTCGTACAGGGACGGCACTGGAATGTTCCCAATCTGCGGCGCAGGGGAAGGCTGAGGCTGCTAAAAAAAAAAATCGAACGACAATTTACACAGATGATTTCAATAACAAAGAGGAAGCAGACGTCGAAGAAAGATCAGACGAGACTGGTTGGGGAGTGTCACGAAGTGAATTGGTAAATATTTGTATTTGTGTATACATCACGTATTTATATAGTAAGTACGCAAAAGTTATATTATGCTAAAAACCGGGGACCTTGGGATGACCTTGAGCCTCACGTGACCTCTCATGCATGTCTGATCAAATAACCCGTTATTGTTACATACTCTGGGTTAAATAAACAGCCATTCCACTGTACGATGACCAACGTTTTTCCAAGGCCTAAAAGGGCATTGACCTTCAAGATCAAAGCAAAAGCAGAACCAATATGAAAGATCAATCTATCACCTCTAAATACAACAAGTTTGAACTTTATATCTCTCATAGTTTAGGGTCAAGGTCACATCAAAGTACCTATACTAATTGTTATTGGACAGTTCCAGTGGCCCTGACCTTAGCGTGAGGTTGACCAAATGTGTATAGTATGTGTCTCGTTACTATCTATTATGCATCAAAAGAATCATGTTCAATATTATTAACAATTTGTGAATTTTTAAATTATTTTTTGACTAACATTTGATGACCCCGTGACCTTGACCTGGAAGTGAAATCATTCATTCACTGATCATTCATGGGGTGTCAAGGGTACACACCATCTTACCAAGCTTGGTTGTGATAGCTGAAATAGGTTCTGAATGCTGAGCCACTTTAAAGCTTTTGCACAGGCAGACGGCGGACAGATGGACGGACGGTTTTTGTTTCGATATAAGTTTTGACTCATTTGCAAAAATCGGGATTTTTTTGTGAGGATGGAGGGGAGGGGAGGGGGGGGGGGGGTTATTACAGACTCACATTGCTATGCATGAGAGTCAAAAAAAAAAAGGAGGAGGAGGAGGAGGAGGAGGAGGAAGCGGGTAATACAGGCGCATGATGATGATGATGATGATGATGATAATGATGATGATGATAATGATGATGATGATGATGATGATGATGATCATCATCATCATCATCATCATCATCATCATCATTATCATCATCATCATCATACATAAATGTATAACGCGCCTGTATTACCATTTTCCTCCTCCTCTTCTTCTTCTTCTTCTTCTTCTTCTTCTTCTTCTTCTTCTTCTTCTTAAGGACAACATCAACAACAAACAACATCTAGCCCACAACAATACGAGGCGATGTTGATAATAAGTCATACAATAATAAAGTCGACCTCTATGATGATGACGCCGCTGCTGATGATGCTAATGATGACGACAATAATAAATATTATTATTAATAACACGATGATTTTTTAAGTGCGCTCTCCGCGCTTGACATCTTAAAATTTAACATATTAATATTGGTGACGGAAAACATAATGTATATAAACACAGCTTTAGATATATGATCTTGACGACGATGATGAGGTTGCAGCTATCGCAGCCGCTGATGATGATGAAGACGAACATTATAAGCACACAACATCATAGTGGTCTTTGTCGTCGTCGTCATGATCATCATCATCATCATCATCATCATCATCATCATCATCATCATCATCATCATCATCATCATCATCATCATCATCATTGTCGTCGTAGTCATCATCATCATCCTCATCATCATCATCATCACCACCATCACTACCACCACCACCAACAAAAGCATCATCATCATCATCATCATCATCATCATCATCATCATCATCATCATCATCATCATCATCATCATCATCAACATCATCATCATCACCACCATCACTACCACCACCACCAACAAAAGCATTAATAACAACAACATCATCAACAACAACATCAACAACAACATCAACAACAACATCAACAACAACATCAACAACAACATCAACAACAACATCAACAACAACAGCAACAACAACAGCAACAACATCATGACCATTACCTGGGCCACGCCGCCTCTGTCCAGTCCACCCATCGTGTTGACGATGGTGTTGAGCAGCGGGTATTTGCCCTGACCGCACAGGCCAGTGAAATCGTCCATCTCCACGGACCACACGAAGGCACCGCCCAAGTTCTTGCCGTTGATCATCTCATTGACCTACACACGCACACAAAGCACTCATTAGGCTGAAACCCAGGACCCTACACGTTGACAGTGGGGCCTCCATAACACAGCGGTAAATAGCGTACAACCCTCTGTAACGTAGATAGGCATTATACACGCTGAAAGTGGATCCCCGCTAGCACAGCGGTAAATAGCGTACAACCCTCTGTAACGTAGATAGGCATTATACACGCTGAAAGTGGATCCCCGCTAGCACAGCGGTAGATAGAATACAGCCTTATGTTTCAAACTGTGGCCATGGTTTCTTATGCCGAAGGTCGCAGGTTCGAAACTCGCAGGGGAGGAACATATATATAAAATAGTTATATATTAGCTTATATATAATATTGTTAGCCCCTTGCGATGTTCGAACCCGCGATCTTCGGACATATGGAACCACGTACCGCCCAAGTCACATTTCTGCGACAGACGACCCATGGGAGAGGATTGTGCACAGGCTGTGGTGATTACTTTAACAGACTCACTTCCGCCACCCTCCCTTATCATCACTCGGAGGCAGCGAGTGGAGCAGGTTGGTGGCAGACCTGATCTATGAGACGTTTAGACCCACAGGTGCGCTATCCACTGCGATGGAGGACTGGCCGCGTTCTTGCCGTTCCTGAGATCGAGATATAGGGGTCTGAAGTCGTGGCGGCGTTGCATTCTGTGGGAGATCCTATCCTATCCTATCCTATCCTGTCCCATAACCCGAAGGTCGTAGGGGCACCACAGATGATCGCTTAACCAGCATACTCCATCTTTCTCTGTCCTCAGCAGCCCTCATGGCTTCGCTCAGTGTCAAACCAGTCCATTCTCGAATGTTGTCCTCCCACCTCTTTTTCGGTCTCCCCCTTCTTCTACCTCCTTGCACTGTGCCTTGCAGAATGGTCTTTGCAAGGCCTGATGATCTGGTGACGTGGCCATACCATCGGAGTTTCCGTTTCTTCACCACTGTGAGCAGGTCATCGTGTTGTCCAATGGCTTGTGTGATGGTCTGTCGGACTTCAACGTTGGTGATGTGTTGGGTATAGGAAATGCACAGAAGTCTTCTGTAGCACCTCATCTCCATGCTTTGTATTCTTCGTTGGAGATCTGCTGTGAGGGTCCATGCTTCGCAAGCATATAGGAAGATGGAGATGACCAGAGATCGCAGCAGTCTTACTTTGGAATGTAGACTGATGGTTCTGTCTTTCCAAATGGGCTTCAACCTTGTCAGGGCAGCAGTTGTTTGTGCGATCCTGGAGAGGACTTCCTGTCGAGACCCATTGTCTGACACAATGGCTCCTAAATATTTGAAGCTGTGCACTGTGTTGAGGGATTGGCCTTGTACTTTGATGTCCGTGTTGATGCCATTGGTGTTGTTGGTCATCATTTTGGTCTTCTCTGCACTTATTTCCATTCCATAAGCTCTGGAGGTGGTGTCAAGCCTCTGTACAAGCTGTTCAAGTTCTTGTTCCTCTCCAGCCAATCCATCAATATCATCCGCAAAACGAAGATTGGAGATTGCTCTGCCCCCTATGCTGACTGTGCCTTCGTGATCTGCAAGAGCATCTGACATGATGCGCTCTAGGAAGATGTTGAAGAGTGTTGGAGAGAGTAGGCATCCTTGACGCACACCGATTGTTGTTCTGAACCAGTTCCCGATGACGCTGTTATGGAGGACTGCACTGGTAGCCTTGTCATACAGGCTTTTGATGACTTCTATGATTTTAGGGCTGATGTTGTACACTTTCATGGTTGCCCATAGAGCTGCATGCCAGACTCGGTCAAATGCCTTCTTGAAGTCTATGAACACATGATATAGATGTTGTTGGTGCTGTAGGTATTTCTCACAGATTATTCTGAGGTT
The DNA here is from genome assembly GCA_036898135.1 of Oncomelania hupensis. Lineage (NCBI taxonomy): Eukaryota > Metazoa > Mollusca > Gastropoda > Littorinimorpha > Pomatiopsidae > Oncomelania > Oncomelania hupensis. The sequence continues at coordinate 4,645,911 of CM072526.1, read as the reverse complement.
GAAAATCTGTTCAGTGGTACTTCGCCCTGCCATGAATCCTGCTTGTTCTTCAGCTATGATTTGTTCAGCTTGTGGTTTCAACCTGTTGAGTATTATTTTCAGGAGGACCTTGCTGGGATGGCTGATGAGGCTGATGGTGCGGTAATTTTCACACTCCTGAAGGTTACCTTTTTTAGGAAGAGTGATGACAAGCGACTGGGTCCATGGTGTAGGCCATTCCCCACTCTGCCAGATCTTGTTACAGATAGTGGTGAGAGCATCAGTCATCGCTTCTCCTCCTGCTTGTAGCAGTTCCGCTGGTATGTTGTCCACTCCCGCTGACTTCCCTTTCTTCAGCGATTGCACTGCTGCCTCAACTTCTTCCCGGAGAATTGGGAGGATTTCTTCTTCTTCTCTGCTCTCGGGACATGCTAGAACTGATGGGTCTCCATTTGGTGTATGGTTGTAAAGGTCAGAGCAGTACTCTGTCCATCTGTCCAAGACTTCTTGTTCTTCTGTAAGGCAAATGCCAGACTTGCTTTGGATAGTGGAGACTTTGGGCTGTTTAACACTTGTCAGCCGCTTCACAGTCTGGTAGGCCTTCTTGCTGTTGTTCTTGTTCAGATTGTTCTCTATTTCCTGGCATTGATCTTCTATCCAGTTCTCCTTTGCTGTGCGCATGCCTTTTCGGATGTCATTGTTGATTTTTCGGTAGACATCAGCTCCCTGTGAGGTGTGGGAGATGCCGAAACGATACTCTTCATCCTTCAACCTTCACTTTCCTATCTTAGGGCTCCATCGACTGGGCGGTAGCGGCTTATCGACGAAAGGCGCTTTGACGCTCTGCTGTCGCCGTTCATTCTCTGCCAGCCATCAACTCTTTTTCTACGACTGGGCTTCCTAGAGATTAGTTGTGGAGAGTGGCGCCTCCGGACAACACGCGCTTTGCGCCGCCAGCAGTCTTCTCAGCGATAGTCTTCCCCTCTTCACACGGTTCTTCGCAAGTTCCTTTGGGCTCCTCATTGAGCATTCCTCCTGCCTGAGCGTCTGATACATCTCCCATGTTACCACCTCGAGCGCTCCGCCTCTTCATGATTTGGTCATCTTCGACGACTTCCTTATCCTCATGCCACTGCTTCGTGCGCTACCCATCTTCGTGTCCTCTCCTATTTCGTTGGACTTTTGCCCTATTTCGTTATGACTTTTCCTCTCCTATTTCGTTATGACTTTTGCCCTATTTCGGGACTCCACTTCTACGACGACCTTTTCCCTTGAAAGTCCCTTATACGCCCATGTGTCCGGAGACTATAATCTACTCAACAACCACGCTCCCTCGATAGATCCCTTTAGGATTCACAGTAAGTGTGGCCCCACTGTAAACTAAACTTACAACAAAAACGTACATTTATTTTTTTAATGAATAAATTCCGTAGTTTTTTTGTGTGCCTATTAAAAGCAACAGCCGTGGGCTAGCCAGCCACCATTCTGGAGCTAAACATAGCAGCTAGCAAGTCAGTAAGAGAAAGAACCCGTAAAAATAATTGCTCGTAAGGTTTTCCGTTTTAGGTTGATACAATAAACCCGACCTTACCTCAGGCACCCAAGACGCATTCTTGGAGCCGTGTGGTTCACTAGGAACAAGGGTCAAAGATCACAGGGATATGGTATCGATGTGCCATTAAACAGGGGAAATCACTCCCTGTCAGTGTCGAAATTAAAAAATTCAAACTTTAGCGGTAGGTTTGAGCAAGTAAAGCCCACTTTATCTTTGCGCAACGTGATAACAAAGCCCACTTTATCATTGCGCAACGTGATAACAAAGCCCACTTTATCATTGCGCAACGTGATAACAAAGCCCACTTTATCATTGCGCAACGTGATATCAAAGCCCACTTTATCATTGCGCAACGTGATAACAAAGCCCACTTTATCATTGCGCAACGTGATAACAAAGCCCACTTTATCATTGCGCAACGTGATAACAAAGCCCACTTTATCATTGCGCAACGTGATAACAAAGCCCACTTTATCATTGCGCAACGTGATAACAAAGCCCACTTTATCATTGCGCAACGTGATATCAAAGCCCACTTTATCATTGCGCAACGTGATATCAAAGCCCACTTTATCATTGCGCAACGTGATAACAAAGCCCACTTTATCATTGCGCAACGTGATATCAAAGCCCACTTTATCATTGCGCAACGTGATAACAATGCCAACTTTAGGGTTAATCCGTTTTGCCAAAAGTAACCAAAGTCTTGGATTTGGGGCATGTTATATGTTGTATCGCGTGAAGTCGCACTAGCCCTGTCTATGGTGCTGGACAGCTGGGAGTGAAAGGGGTTAATTACTACTGACCTTGATTTCAATGGTGCTGGGGTCGTCATATCCCACCCACTGGTACTCGTTGTTGTAAGGGCCGTAGGCGTAGTACACTTTCTGCTCGGGGATCCACTTCTTCGTCCACCCGTATTTCGCCAGGTTCTCGCACACCTAAGCAGTCAACCAATTAACCAATGAATTAATCAGTTAAGAGGGACAGGGTGTGAGAGTAGGTTGGTGGAATAACAAAGAAAATAATAACCGAAAAAGAAACCCACATCAAATGCACAAAATCAAATAAACAGAAGAAAAACAACAACAACAACAACAACAACTAAAAACTAGAAGGGCAAAGCCCATATTATACACAAATGCTCTTTATAGAACTTGCAATATTTAACCTGAAAATTATATTACTGCCCAAAGGAAATAGAAAGAAATATTGGCATTAAAATGCTAAGTAATACCGACTTTGATCTTTCTACGCTCTTGACCTTGAGATGACCTTGACCTTCGGTTTCAAATACACTCATGTAATATCAAATAAACTACACAGCAAAAGTTGTATTATGCCAAAAAACAGTGACCTTGAGACCACCTTGACCTTCAGTAACCCTGACCTTGGGAAGACCTTGACCTTCTCGTGATCTCTCATACTCATGTATGATCAAATAACCCGTTGCTGTTGCATATTATGGGTTAAATAGAACCGTTCCACTGTACACTGACCTATTTTTTGAATGTTTTTGCAAGGCCTAAAATGAAATTGACCTCCATGATTGTCACGAGCGGACGATTACCCCTGGTGCTGCCTGCGTCCCGTCTCCACTTCCTCGCCCGCTGGCCAAGCCAACTAAGCCCCGCCCCTCGGGAATTGCCCCTGGAAGCCACAGACTAGTCAGACCCAAGTGTCAGTCTTCATCCGTCAGCCCGAGTAAGAACAACTGCCTGCCGAGGACACGTCAGCACCACGTTGCGATCCCTGAGTCTCGGCAATATTCTTGTGTTCTACCCGTTCTTGGTCAAGGTTTAGAGTGGATATTTATTTCCTATCATTTAGCATCCCCATCACCCGTCGATTTCCCAACATGTTCGTATGTCCTGTAGATATGTACGTTCGTGTCTGTGGTTTGTCTTGATGTGTTGCTTGTGATACGCCTTTTATTCCTTGTATCTATTATCTGCATTTTGATTGCTGTTCATGCCATGTTTGTATTTATACCTGTATGTTCCCTGCTAGACCCTTGTATAAATCTCCCATGCCCTGTTGTCCTACCACCTAGATTAAAGTCCCCCAGTACAGCACCCTTGCATATAATAGCCCTTGTCATGTATTTATCCCCTTTGCTTCTCCCATGTTCTTATTGTGTAGATATCTACCCCTGTTGTCCATCACCCCATCTTAGGCGCCGAAGTTATTATCTATTAGCGGCCGCCAGTAAACTCCACCAAAGCCCCATAGCCATTGTTGCAATTGTTGGACTGTTGGAACGAACCGGTCAAGTCTTGGCCGGTGCGTCCAAATTTGAAAATCTGATTGGCATGCGCGCTAACCGGCGCGGCATCCAGAGTGTGTGTACACCTCTGACCCTGAGTCGATACTTCGTTACAGAACGGGCCCTTATACCGGCTGCTACGAGACTCAAGACCCGCTGCGTGCAACCCAGACACCCTGGTTGTCACTGTGAAGCGTAAGAGCCGAAATACTGCTACCGGTCAGCACCGTAGACCGCCTGCACCAACACCCCTGTTACTCAAGAAGCCGACCCAGTGACCTGCATTGGCCAACTGATGCTAACCGCCTGGACCATTGCACAATCGCCATCCAGAACCCAGAGGCAACCTCCGCCCCTACACCATTGCAGCTAAGTGTGCACCAAGCGCACGCCACAATTCTTGGACTATCTGGCTAGCCACGCGAAAACATCCAGATACCCCTCTGCCTTGTGATGACATCAGTCCACAATCGCCCTAGTATCCCCCAGACTGCTAACCCTGAATAACTCCACGATACTCTGGACGCTTATAGACTATTACTCGTGACTCAGCCTTAAGCTTACCTCATACGCCTGACCTACTTCTATTTAATAAATTGCCTAGTATTATATTCTAACATCTGACTTCCCCTTGTTTCAAATTCTCTACTAGTTTAGTTGTATTCTTCTCGTTTGGCCTTTTACCCTTCTTTCATTCCTTAGTATTCCCAGCATTATTTCCCTGAATGTCGCCGCAAGTTGGCCTAGACAAGGGAGGCAACACAGCGCGGGGGAATAATTGCTAATCCTCATCCCCCCAACCCCCTATATTCGTGACAATGATCAACGCAAAAACGGAACACATATAAAATATCAATCTATCATCTCTAAATACAACAAGCTTGAACTTTATATCTCTCATGATTTAGGGTCAAGGTCATTTCAAAGTACCGACCTTTGACAGCAACAGTTACCTTGACCATGGGGTGAGGTTGATCAAATGTGCATAGGATGAGTGTCTCATTGATATCTATCATACCTTAAAGAATCATATGTTCAATATTAATAACTTGAAAAAAAGTGAAATTTTGTGAAAGCCATTTTTGACTGACATTTGATGGCCCTGTAACCTTGACCTTGAAGTTAAACCATTCGTTTACTGATCATGTATGAGGTTCCACGGGTGTACACCATCTTAAGTTTGGTTGTGATAGCTGAATTAGTTTCTGAGATATTAATCCACTTGTAAGTTTTGCACTTCCACACGGCGGACACTGGACCGCGGACAGACAGACGGAGGACGGACATTTTTTTAAAATGTCATTTTGGACTATTTAGGACTCATCTCGCACAGATTTGCAAAAATCTGGAATTTTGTTTTGGGGGATGAGTAAGCCTACATAGACTCACGTTGCTATGCATGTGAGTCAAAAAAGTGAAATTCTGTGATTTTTAAATTATATTTTGACTAACATTTGCTAACCCTGTGACCTTGACCGTGAAGTCAATCATTCACTGATCATGTATGAAGTCTCATGGATATACACCTTCTAACCAAGTTTGGTTGTGATAGTTGAAATAGGTTCTGATATATTAATCCAGTTGCAAAATTTGCACGTCCAGACGGCGGACGGAGGGATGGACGGCCCCTCCACCCCTTACCCTACCCCCCTCCACCTAAATTTTTTGTAAACTTCATTTTGGGACTATTTAGGATTCATCCCGCACATATTAGCAAAAATCTTGAATTTGTTTTGGATGAGTACATAGACTCACATTGCTATTCATGCGAGTGAAAAAACAATACACCCAGTATGAATGAATCGATAATTATTTTTGTTCAGTTTGTAATGAAATTGAGTCCATTTGACCCCCCCCCCCCCCACAAAAGTACACACAAAGACACACACACACACAAAAGTACACACACAGACACAAATGCACACAAAAGTACACACACAGACACACATGCACACACACGTACACCCAGACACACACACACACACACAAACGTGCGCTCGCACACACAACAACAAGATCTTTTTTGCCCTCATATTCCCTCCCTCTTTATTTTTATTTTCCCCTCTTCTTCACCCAACTTATCATAACATATGCAACGAGTGAATAATAACAAACAACACGAGAGGCTGACGCGAGCAACAACAAAAGAACGGATAGCCTCGCCGTCACCCTACGTCAACCGATACATGCATAATTCAGCTTGAATACAGGTGGTTGATTTACTTGTATAGGATTAACAAGCCATCATTAGTTTTCATCTTGGGTGGCGCGGTATAGTTGTGGTGTGGGCCCAGGCTAGCCATGTTTCAAGTTAAGCAACGTCGGGAATGGTTAGTACTTGGATGGGTGAGCATGGTTGGAAGACAAACCACCCAACGACACACAAAAATATTGAGACAAGCGCACGCCACAGCCCAGTCCACCAAGCTGTGAATGGGTTGTACCTGGATCTGTTTACAACCGGGGTAAGGTAAGGCAACGAGGGAAAGGAGATAGGCACTGCCCTCATTAAGCTGGCCTAGAGAACAAGGAAAGTCACAAGCGCTTCCTTCCCCAACGATAGAAAGTTTACGGGAACACCTTCACATTTACTTTGATACTGTCCCCGCGCCTTGAATGTTGAATACTGGACCAATAAGAGAAAAGCATGGGGAGGGGAGAGGGGAAGCGCCGCCGGAATAAGGGGGAGGGGGGGGGGGTGAGGAGGAGAAAAAGGCAAGGGGTGGGGTTGGGACGTTGATAGCTTCATACTTTACACCTCGCGCAAGCCCCACGATGAGATCGAAAGGAGTAAGGCTGGAGAGTTCACACGTTCTGTTCGCTCAGAATCCTCATTGGAAAGGGTCGTGAGTTAATGAGGTCGACTAAGCGGCTCGTTGCAGCAGAGCAGAACGCACAGGACACAGGCGCTTGTGGCACAGGATTATCTCTCGTCTCACACCCCCGATCAGTCTTGGTCGGCTGAGCTGCTGCAGTGATGTCCCTTCACTCTGGTTTACAGCCCATAGTAACATTAGGGTTGAGCGTTTGACAGGGTGATCTCCCGAGCAAGGGAATTGGTACCTTGAAAATGTCGTGATGTGATACAAGATACAAAGTACAGGATGCTGTATTGTTCCCGTTTTTATACAAGGACATTTGACATATACATGTATCTATGTGGTTACACGGTTCCACGAAAGTAGACAAAACCTGGTCTTCTGAGAAAACTCCTTCAGTGGGTAAGGATGTTGACAGATAAAAGTTTCACAGGCGATTCATTATCTTCCGTTCACTTGAGCCTCCAATATTAGGCCGCATAGTGACGCAGTCAAAGGTTGTTTTTTTGTTTGTTTGGTTAGTTGTTTTTTCATAAATCGTATCGTCGGAGAATCGTATCATGGGTTGCTAACTGTCAGATGTGGAGATTTGTGACACACGATATTTACAGCTAAATTCTTAAACATGAAATAGTGCCAACACTAACGCAAGTTTCACACTGATTTTCAAAATCATGATCGTGTCCGTTTGTACATGTACTCCGCTCCATCTATTGTCGCTTTGCTCAGTGCATGCCAGACTCTCTACATAGACTTGAAGACTAAAGAGTAACAAATACAACTAAGACCATATTGCACACAAGCAGGAGAGTGGCACACTAAAAGTTGCAGTTTTGAACGCTGGTGTGCCGCTTCAGTAAATCTTCAACTTCACATTATATACAGCTGCTCGGCCCATACCTAGGTTGGGATCTATCAGATGATTTTTAAACAGCTTGAAGTTTGGTATATTGCAGCCCAACTAATAAATGAAATGAAATAATAATATAACAAAACTTCACGTAACGGTCACAGTTTTTGAGTCAAAGCACAAATGCGTAAGATGAGCACAGCAAAATCAGAGTATAGTAATCTAAGGATGCCGACGGCACATTCTGCCACGGCTTAAGCTTATAGTCAAATCTAGTCAAGTCAACACACCTTTGTTACCGCAATGGAGAATCCACACACTACACTTATATACAGCCAAGATGCCCAATACGTTCTCGTCGTACTGCTGTCGGTCAATTTACCGCTTAATGTATGTACACTACATGCCAAACAAATCAATATATAAAGATGGAGTATGCTGGTTAAACGATCATCTGTGGTGCCCCTACGACCTCCGGGTTACGGGACAGGATATGAGAATAGGATAGGAAAAGAATGTTAAGTTGGACGAAAATGACTGCTAGCAGTTCTGTTGTATTGTAATAATGTTTGTACACATTGTTGGAAAAGATTTAAGACTAATCCCAAGTTGCTTGCAATGCTATAGTCTCCTTCTCGCTCTCTGTTACAGTGTTTGTAGGGGTTTCTTCTCTCCACGTCTAAGTCTATTATATTGGAAGACTTCAGGTTAAAACAAAACCCAAACTCTCAGAATAATTTCTAATTGACACAGCGAACCGTTACTATAAATAGTTTGATTTCACACACAAACGAGTAGCTTGGCAAAACGTCCTGTGTACACTCTGACCTGTTGAAAAACAAACCACAACTATGGTCACAGCCAAGACTGCAGGCAATAGGCCAGTATCCACTAAATAAGCCAGCTTGAGGCTAGCTCAGTGTCAGAGATCTATCAAGGATGGGCTGGGTGTAGGCGCATGACTCAACTCAACAGCCTCTGACACTCACATTGGGGTCAGCGTCGCTTTCGGGCTGACTGCTTAAGCTTAGTAACAGCCAAATAGTAGTCTATTGTAGAGAGACATGTTCACACAAACCACATTTTCAAACTAAAGAGGAGCTTGGCAGTGCGTCCTCCAACGCCAGTTCTAGATTAGCGAAGAACGCGGATCGTTTGCGTAAAGACTTTTCGGCCTCTTCATCCCACTGGATGTACGTCATCGTCGTCATCACCGCCGTCATCGCTGACGTCAGAGGTCGGGACGCGATGTCACCCATGCAGACGGTGAGGAGGGAGTCGTCGGAGTCGATGACGTGCTGCAGACAGACGGCCAGCTCGAACTGACACCAAGAGCTGTGAAGGAAGTGGATGGAGAAGACCAACAGGATCTTCTTGCTGCCCTCCACGCATTGGGCGATGTTTTCCACAATGTGTCGGCCCGGCACAAAGTCTCGCTCGTGCACGCATGCCTTCATCTTCAGCCGTCCTTCCAACTCAGGGAGCAGCTCATGCAGCACCCAATTCTGATCCTCCATCGCATAGGACACGAAGACGTCATACAGGAAGTGGCCGTGACGTAACGCCTGTTTTCTGGCGTCAGCGGGGCCTCGGAAGATCTCGTACAGTCGCAGTCTGATCTGCCACTTGTAACGGAACAGCGCGGCACAGGTCAGAAGAGTGGCGACGAAGACGACGACGCTGACGATGATGTTGATGCTGACGTCGGGTGATATTAGACATGCCTGGTCCTCTACGCGGAACCACGCCACTGGTAAGCCGTCATTGTTGCTGCAGTTGTAGGCGGTGTAAGGGGATTCTACGAAAGTGACGTTGCTGCGTAGTAAGTCACTGAACCAACGCAAGTCACAGTCACAGAAAAAAAGGGTTGCCGCTGACGTCAAGCTCAGTAAAGTTCTCCATTAAGTGTTGGCCAAACGTGGACTGAGTGATCCTGGAAATACGGTTGAAGTTCAGCTCAAGGACACGGAGACGAGTGTTGCAGTCGAACGCTCCATCAGGAATGTCGGATATTTTGTTCTCGTTCAGATTAAGCTCCCTCAGAAAGGGTAATCCGGCAAAAGTTTGCTTTGTCAGGCGTTGAAACCCTGTCCCTTTTAACTGCAACCTCTCCAAGGTGGAGATCGTTCCGATCAGGCGTTGAAAAAGGGACCTCGACACTTTGGTGAGCTTGTTGTGGTTCAGATACAGCGCTCTAAGGTTCGGGCAACCGGCGAAACAATCACTGCTGACATTGTTCATGGCGAACTGGATTTTGTTGCTCCTCAGGTTTATGGACTGCAGCGTGGGGTTTCTGAAGACAAAGGGCTGGATGGCCAAGATCTGCGTGTCAATAAATTCCAAGGAAATTCTGGTGAGGCTGGGAAAAAGGGCAGCGGGAAACATGTCAGTGTACAGGATTGGAAAGTAGTTACCGCCAAGGGCCAGGTACTCAAGCGCTCGAAGACACAATCTGGGTGGAATTTCCTTCAGCTTGTTCTTGAACAGAACCATATTCGTCAGGTTAGGAAAGAAGCTGCTGGACGCTCTTCTACACGTTTCTGGAAAGTCAGCCAGTCTGTTTCTCGACAAGTCGAGCTTTCGAAGGTAAACCATCTCTGCAGAGACGAAGCTGTAGATACGGTTGAATCCTAAAGCCAGTGTTTGAAGATTGGGCATAGCAGCTTGATACTCCGTCATATTGATGACGTCAAAGTCGTTATAGAACAGCAGCAGCTTGTCTACATTGCGCGTGGCGTTGCTCTTGAACACGACTACTGGTAAGCTTTTGATCCTGGCTTCGTTCAGGCTGAGGCAATGAAAAGACGTTCCCTCGAAGACTCCATGTATTCTCCTAGAGTTCAAGAGACCGTTGTTGTTTAGCAACAAGACGGTGAGATTGGGCACGTTTCCAAAGGCATTATCGGAGATGCTGGAGATATTGTTTTCATTCAGAGAAACCGCGGTTTAAATCACAGTTTCCATTGTCAAAACCTCAGAATTCTTTGTCTAAATTTCAGTTTTCTTTGTCTAAATCTTAGCATTGTCAAAATCTCTGCTTTCTTTGTCCAAACCAAAGCTTTCTTTGTCTAAACCCACTTTTTTTCGTCCACACAACAGCTGTCTTTGTCTAAACAATTTTCTTTGTCTACTCAAAGTTTATTTTGTCTACCAGAATATTGTCTGTTCTTGCAGAAACCCCAGCAGGTTAATATTTATTTTACAGAAATTACCACAGTAAAATTTTCTGTTGAGTTTAACAAAACTTGTTTTCCGCTCTCCGACATAAATTATTATTTTTATTGTTGTTCAGAGCATTTAAAGGGTTCCGTTGAGTTCAGTTATGTAACTTTTTACCATCAATGCATTTTTTATACGACACGACACAGTATATATGATTTCAGCGTTACTTGGGGCTAACCGTAAGTTAACTGTCAACAACCTGTATTCATAATGTTAGGTTCAACATCCAACAAAGCAGGACACTTATGACTTTTATAGCAGTCTCCACATCAAACAAAGCAGGACAATAATGATTTTTCTCGCAGTTCCACATCCAACAAAGCAGGACACTTGACTATGGAATTCCTTTTGTAAAATATTATTTGCGTTTTTTTTCAATGATTTTTTTAACCACTTTCAGCTAAATAATCTTTATATAGAAGCATATTTTCAAAATAATCATTTGCTTACAAATAATGTAAGATTTCTCTACATAATATATTTTACCCATATATAACTCATTATTTGCCAAAACAATACATTGTTTAAGTAAATTAATCATGTAATAAATAAATAAGGCATTGTTGCTAACGGAAAAAAACCACACCTATATATTGCATTATTTACCAGAATTTGCTAAATAACGTATTATTTAAAAGATGTTGCTAAATAATGCATTATTTATCTAAATTATTCATTGTGTCGTAAGAGGCGACTACCAGGGGTGATGTCAGCACAGCATAACTGGGGCGAACGTCTTCTACACAGAAATCACCGGCCAGGACGGAGGAACCTCAAGTTACTATAGGTTTAACGACCACGTGCCCCGGGCCAAGGCGAGCCACACTGTACTCGTAGATCTCGGCTGTGGCTAACATGCTGGAGAGGATTAGGTCCCGACACGTCTTTCTTGCCCAAGACACACCGTTTGATTAAAAAGATTCACTCACTCTATAAAGGGATCGGTCGTCGCCCGGATCACCACGGACCGCGCCTTCCGTTGGCCACCAGGACGGAGGTAATAACTGTGTTACTGGTGGACAACTTAGCAAGATCTGCACGAGAGGCAACGTCGTCATAGGAACCTGGAATGTCAGGACCCTAATTGCGGAGGGAAATTAGAAAAACTGGCCCACGAGCTGGACAAAAATCTATCGAACATTTTAGGTATCATGAAACTGCGTTGGAAAGGCCTAGGTGAAACAACGACCGACAAAGGCCATAAGCTTTATTTCAGCGGGAGAGATGACAGGCAAGAACACGGTGTTGGATTCTTGGTCCACAAGAACATTCTAGCCACTGTCATGGATTGCCACTTAGTCTCCAATACATTCATTACCATCCCTCTCAGAGCAGCCCCTTTCAACATCATTATCATCCAGGCTTATACTCCAACATCAGACTTTGATGACAGCGAAGTCGATAATTTTTATGAACACCTGCAGGTTGTCCTTGACCAAGTGGCGAAGAAGGACATAGTCATAGTGCAAGGCGACTGGAATGCCAAGGTTGACCAAGATGCATTCCACAATTGGGGAGACACATGTGGACCGAACTGAAACAACGGGACAAATTACAGTGGTCATAGACTCTTGGAGTTTGCCAGATACAACAATCTGATACTGGCAAACAAACTTGGTCTCCACAAAAATTCCAGACGATGGTCAGGGCAGAGTCCCAGCGGGGAGCATCACAACCACACTAACTACGCCATGGTCAAGAAACGCTTCAGATCAAGAGTCACATTGGCAGGACAAGCACGTTTCCAGGAGCAGACATCGGAAGTAAAAACGACCTCGTGATGATGTCTTTACGGTTCCACTTGAAGAGAGTAAACACAGCAAAGCGTGGCAGAAATATTCCCAGCCACAATTGGAGGGAAAGTTGCACCACTGCTCATTTTGGGAGCTGGTGAAGTAGATGTCAACACCATGACCATCATCTTCAACTCAACTGTTACAGACGCCGCCACTGAGATCATTGGCAAGCACCGCCCAAAGAAGAAACCGTGGATCACATCTGAACTTGTGAACCTGTGTGACAAACGAAGAGAGATGAAAAACACCTCACAGGGAGCTGATGCCTACCGAAAAATCAACAATGACACCCGAATAAGGCATGCGCACAGCAAAGGAGAACTGGAAAGAAGATCAATGAAGATCACTGCCAGGAAATAGAGAACAGTCTGAACAAGAACAACAGCAAGAAGGTCTACCAGACTGTGAGGCAGTTGACAAGTGTTAAACAGCCCAGGATCTACACCATTCAAAGCAAGTCTGGCACATGCCTTACAAAAGAACAAGAAGTCTTGGACAGATGGACAGAGTACTGCTCGCACCTTTACAACCACACACCAAACGGAGACCCATCAGTTCTAGCATGTCCCCAGAATACAGAAGAAGGAGAAATCCTCCCAGTTATCAAAGAAGAAGTTGAGGCAGAAGTGCAATCACTAAAGAAGGGGAAGTCAGCGGGAGTGGACAACATACCCGCGGAATTGCTTCAAGTAGGAGGAGAAGCGATGATTGATGCCCTCACCATTATCTGTAACAAGATCTGGCAGAGTGGGGAGTGGCCCACACCATGGACCCAGTGGCTTGTCATCACTCTTCCCAAAAAAGGTAACCTTCAGGAGTTTAAAAATTACCGCACCATCAACCTCACCAGCCATCCCAACAAGGTTATCCTGAAAATAATACTCAACAGGTTGAAACCCCAAATTGAACAAATCATAGCTGAAAAACAAGCCGGATTCAGGGTAGGGCGAAGTACCACTGAGCAGATCTTCAACCTCAGAATAATCTGTGAGAAATACCTACAGCACCAACAACATCTATATCATGTGTTTGTAGACTTCAAGAAAGCGTTTGACACGCAGCTCTGTGGGCAACCATGAGAGTGTACAACATCAGCAGTAACATTACTGAAGACATCAAAAGCCTGTAGGACAAGGCTACCAGTGCAGTCCTCCACAACACCGCCATCGGGAACTGGTTCAGAAAAACAATCGGCGAGCGTCAAGGATGCCTACTCTCTCCAACACTCTTCAACATCTTCCTAGAGCGCATCATGTCAGATGCCCTTGCAGATCACAAAGGCACAGTCAGCATAGGGGGTAGAGCAATGTCAAACCTCCGTTTTGCGAATGACACTGATGGAATGGCTGGAGAGGAACAAGAACTTTAAGAGGTGGAGCTGAGGTTTGACACCACATCAGAGCCTATGGAATGGAAATAGGTGGCAGAGAAGACCAAAATTATGACCAACAACTCCAATGGCATCAACAAGGACATCAATGTCCAAGGTCAATCCCTCAACACGGTGCATAGCTTTAAATATTTAGGAACCATTTATCAGACAATGAGTCCCGACAGGAAATCATCTCCAGGATCGCAACAAACAACTGCTTCCCTGACAAGGTTGAAAGCCCCTTTGGAAAGACAGGACCATCAGTCTACACTCCAAGGTAAAGCTGCTGCGCTCCCTTGTCATCTCCATCTTCCTATACGCTTGCGAAACATGCAGACCTACAACAAAGAATACAAAACATGGAGATGAAGTGCTACCGAAGACTTCTGGGAACTGCCTCTACCCAGCACATCACCAACGACGGACTCCGACAGACCATCACACAAGCCATTGAACAACACGTGAAAAAACGGAAACTCCGATGATATGGCCACGTCACCAGAGCATCAGGCCTTGCAAAGACATCATCTTGCAAGGCACGGTGTAAGGAGGCAGTAGAAGAGGGAGACAAAAAAAGAGGTGGGAGGACAACATTCAAGAATGGACTGGCTTGACACTGAGCGAAGCCATGAGGATTGCTGAGAACAGAGAAAGTTGGAGTATGTTGGTTAAACGATCGTCTGTGATGTTCCAACGACTTTCGGGTTACGGGATAGGATAGGATAGGATTCATTGTTTAGGGTCTGCAATTTTCATTATTTAGGGGATTCCAGAATTCAGTTGAAAACTTGGTTTTTATAATTTTACTATTTTCTAAAATTAAATACAAGGTTTTTCCAAAGATTGTGTAACCAAAAGTTGTATTAATTATTTATTTTTCAAAATAAATCACTCCACAAATCGAAGATAAAACCTCTGTAACCTCTCGAACACAAACGAAAGGTCAAGGTCAGTTTTGTACGGGAGTTTTCAGTTTTTGAGTATTTCGGTCAGAAGAAAATTTTAAAAAAATTTATATTATTTTAAATTTTATTTATTTACCCAAAATCTTTGTTTTAATTTGTTCTTTTGAGTTGAATTATGTTTTAATTTCAAACGGAAATTTTCAGTTTATCCGAAACTACCAGGGATTCGCAGGTCGGACTGACAAGAAACATGGCGGAAATACTCTAAAGGCAATTACGCCAATGCAAAAAATAATGATGGATCCTTATTTTCTGGAGCCGTTACCTTTGCAGTTTCGTATATTAATACTGTTGCGAACAAATTTTTTAAAAAAGAATAAAATAAGCAATTGCTTCATTTTAAATCGCAAAACATCGTAAAATTACGCCTTTGCAATGTTGTTTGTCCCTACCACATAACTTCATTGTAATATGACATGTACCTGCGAATCCCCTTACATTACATTACATGGCTATTGCTTTAGGTCCAGCGGACTCTTCCGAGCCAAATCAGGACCATGCGAATCCCCTAAATAATGAAATTTGCATTCCCTAAACAACGAATTGTTTACTGAAATAATGCATTATTTAGCAACAACTTCTAAATAATACATTATTTAGCAAATTCTGCTAAATAATGACAAGGCAAATAATCATTATTTAAATTTTGTTCTAAATAATACATTAACACAAACGGCTAAGTAATGTATTATATAGATAAATAATTCCTTATTTAGCAACAATGCATAAGTTACCTACATCATGATTTATTTACCTAAACAATATATTGTTTTAGGTAAATAATAAGTTATTTATGGATAAAATATATTGTTTAATTAAATCTTACATTGTTTGTAAACAAAGGATTATTTAAAAAAAAATGCCTCTAAATAAAGACTAATTAGCTGAAAGTGGTAAAAAGATATATTTTACAAATGGAATTCCATACTTTACATTTCTTGCAGTCCACATCCAACAAAGCAGGACACGACGTTTCTTGCAGTTATAACGACAACAGTCCAAGCTACAGTCGATTTCAATAGTTCAGCTGAATAACCATTGATTGACTCAAGTGGTTTCAGTTTCTAGCTGAACGAAGCCAAGCCAACTTCAATAAAATGCACAACCCGCCAGCTGAGGAAAAAGGACAAGAAACTATCAGCGGGGTTTTCCGGCGAGGGGTTTTCCTTTTTATCCAGGAACTAGGTCTATGTTCCCCAAGGTCGAAGTCTATGTTTCCCCATGTCTTATTTTCTCGTAGGCCAAAACTCCCTCTGGGTGTTTTGTACAAAATAAACCATGTAATATGTAAGGATCCTCGGGGAACATAATAAAAACTTGGGGGAATTTAGTCCGAAGGGAAAATAGGCCTAAAGGAACAAAGATCCGGAAGAACATACCTCCGTATACAATGTTTGTTTGTAGATTATAGTCACACGAGACTTTCGCATATAGGTGACTACTGTACCGATTTATACTGACACCAGCGGGCCAGTTGTTGGTAAAGGGGAAAATAATATGATCACACGTTGACCAATCCGGGATTCGAACCAGCGACCTTTCGGTTACTAGCAAGACGCTCTTACCAACTGAGCTACCCGGCCCCTCCCGTATACAAACGTAAACCGTCCTTTTTATGTGGCCTCTCTGTTGTGCTGTGCTGTGTTGTGCTGTGCTGTATCTGTAGTTGTGTGTGTGTGTGTGTGAGTAAATGGGATCATTTCTATTGCAAAGACCATCCTGCAAGGCACGGTCCAAGGAGGAAGAAAGAAGATGGAGACAGAAAAAGAGGTGGGAGGACAACATTCGAGAACGGACTAGTTTGACGCTGAGCGAAACTATGAGGGCTGCTGAGGACAGACAAAGATGGAGTACGCTGGTTAAACGATCATCTGTGGTGATACAAGGACCTTCGAGTTGCGGGATAGGATAGGATAGAAGAGGTATACATTTCAACAAAATATCACTTAATTTAATGTTATGTTATGTTATTTTCATGTTGGTTTTATTTCATTCAACAGAAATAAAAAAAGGACATAATATAAAGGGCTAACTCTGACCCGTGCACAGAATGCTCTATCTCACAATACAACAGCTACAACAGTAGCACGGGTGTCACATATTTGTATTATATAGCACACATGGGTGCCTGTGAACTGCATGTGTCGTGCGACAACAAATTTCAACACAGTGAACGGTCGGAAGCGGAAAACAAGGGCGAAACATTGGCCTTCCGCTTATCATCAATGAACGGACAATGTTTTATTCTTATGGCTATTCTCAGCAGTAATGGAGCCTGCCCTTTATAATAAACCATGTCCTCACCTTGAAGAATCACCACCACACAAAAATGTATAACGCAATACAATTACAATGCAATGCAATACAAAACAATACAATACTACTCAATACAATACAAAACAATGTTAAATACTGTTACAAAAATTGTTTTTTCTTCTAATTTCTTACTTGTTTTCTTCAATTATATTCTAGTGATTGCGATGTTGTAATTTAACACAGTTTATTATTATTATTATTATTATTATTATTATTATTATTATTATTATTATTATTATTATTATTATTAGATCAATGCCAGGAAATAGAGAACAGTCTGAACAAGAACAATAGCAAGAAGGCCTACCACACTGTGAAGCGGCTGAAAAGTGTTGAACAGCCCAAGGTTTCCACGAACCAAAGCAAGTCTGGCATATGCCTTACAGAAGAACAAGGAGTATTGGACAGATGGACAGAGTACTGCTCTGACCTTTACAATCACACAAACAAACGGAGACCCATCAGTTCTAGCATGTCCCCAGAACAGGGAGGAAGAAGAAGAAATCTTCCCAATTTTCCGAGAAGAAGTTGAGGCAGCAGTGCAATCGCTGAAGAAAGGGAAGTCAGCAGGAGTGGACACCATACTTGCAAAATTGCTTCAAGCAGGAGGAGAAGGGATGGTGATGCCCTCACCATTATCTATAACAAGATCTGGCAGAGTTGTGAGTGGCCTACCCCATGGACCCAGTCGCTTTACATCACTCTTGCCAAAAAAAATAACCTTCAGGAGTGTGAAATTTACCGCACAATCAGCCTCATCGGCCATCCCAGCAAGGTCAACCTGAAAATAATACTCAACGGGTTGAAACCCCAAACTGAACAAATCATAGCTGACGAACAAGCAGGATTGAGGGCAGGGCGAAGACTGGTTTTGTTAACACTTTTCAACCCCCGTTGAGGTGCCGGGGGTTTCAGTATAAATAGTATCCCCACTTTCTGGAAATTTAGTGCTTTAAATTCCCACTGTCGCTGTCTTTCTCATTTGCACTTTCTCATTCCTGCCCTGTTCTATCAATCTGCTATAGTATCGTCTTCTTCGCTAGACCAGTCTCCTACCTGTTTTCTTGAAAACTCTTCCGGGACAAGACTCCTTATTTGTGTATGAGGTCTGTTGAATCAGCTGGGGAATATTGGACGCTTTCTGCCAGGTGGTCACTAGGGCTTCCTATGATGTTATTATTTAGCAATGTAGGCATTTTATATGTACGTGTTTTGTTGATAATTTATAATGATGTTTGTATTCTATTTTGTTTTTGTAAACGGGGGTTCGATAAGTTGGGGTGAAGCCTCAGCCGTCCCCTGCGTGGGATGTTTTTATTGTAAAGTGACTGGCTGGTGGAGAGTTTTCGGTTTTACCACTAAGGTTGTTTCAGCAGATCTTTTATGCGGATCAGGGGTTGTCCGGTCCTGATTTGGCTCGGAAGAGTCCGCTGGACCTAAAGCAATAATAATGTAATGTAATGTAATGATACACTTTTCATGCGCCATTGTAAAGGTCAAGGTGTTCCGTAACCTTTCGGTCCACAGGCGCTTGTATCTGGGCACGCGAGCGCCTATGCCTGTAACGCGTCTCCCTTTGGTGTATTATATATAACCAAAGTGAGACGCGTCACAGGCATAGGCGCTCGCGTGTCCAGATACAAGCGCATGTGTTCCGGTCTTTCGCAAGGCAATATGATTATAAATTTCTCAAAACTTCTCAAAGCGCTGGCCCGTAATATACAGCAATCACCCAATAGTTTGTTGAATTCAGGATTCGAACCCAGGTCGCCAAAGACGCACTCACACACTGAGCTATCCCGGCCGCGATTGTGCGTTTTATGCGGAAGTGTAAATCAAATCTGTACAAAATAATCATGGAATAGTTTTCGTGAAGTTAATACGGAGTCAACTAGATTCACTTGTTGTAGTGCGTCGTACGCTTTTGTAGCAAGTCCAACCCTAGAAGCATTTCGGACTTTGAGGAACATTATCATCATTATTGATGGAAAGGCGATGAAGTCTAGGTGGTGTACTCAATGGTCAGAAGTGTAAACTGCGCGCTATAGGGAGAGCAGTGATTTAGCTTAGGACTAAATGGGTTCTGTTCCTGTCGTGAATGGGTAAGTGGAGGTCTTGTCCGTTTGTGTGTCTGGACGGAGCGCACATGAATGAGAGAGAGGAATGACTGAAGGTTGGTTTGTCATATTATGTTCTATGTTTGAAATGTTATTGATAATTAAATGCGGGCGGCGCCTATCCCCTTTCCCTCGCTGCTCGGTTCTAAACAGATCCAGCTACCCATTCACATCTTGGTAAAATAAACTGGGGTGTGTCGTGCGCTTGTTTCAATCTTTTGGGTGTCGTTTGGTGATTGCCTTACCCATCCAAGTACTAACCCTTCGCGACGTTGCTTAACATGAAACATTGCTAGCGTTTGTGATTGATGAGGCCGGTGGCGGTAATGAGTGTGATGTTGATGTTATTAAGAGAAACTTCGAAGATGCTATTGCTAGTGTCTTTAATGATGATGATGAGGATGATGATAATTATGGTGATGATGATGATGGTGATGATGATGATGATTGTGATTATGACGCTACTGATGCTGATAATTCATTTGATGATGTTCGTGATGACATTGTGGTTCATGTTGATGGAACTGGCGCTGATGTTGGTGATGATGTGATTAATGAGGCTGGTGGTGGAGATGAGGGTGATGATGATGGTGGGGGTGATTAGTGTATAGATGATGCTACTAATATAAACTCCGAAGATGTTATTGCTAATGCCTTGCTGCTGCTGCTGCTGCTGCTGCTGATGATGATGATGATCATAATAATAATGATGATGATGATGATGATGATGATTGTGATTATTCATTTGATGATGTTCGTGATGACACTGTGGTTCTTGTCGATGGTGAGTGCGCTGATGGTGGTGATGATGTGATTGATGAGGCTGGTGGTGGTGATGAGGGAGATGGTAATGTTATTAATAGAAACTCCGGTGCTGGCGCTGATGGTGATGATAATGTGATTGGTGAGGCTGGTAGTGGCATAGATAAATATGAACCTGAAAACTTCCTATCTTTTCTAGCCTTAAACGTTTGTGGTGTTCGAAGTAAGTTGCTGTCCCCCGATTTTGTGCAGTTTGCTGTAGGTTATGATATTGTGCTTTTATCTGAAATAAGACTTGACGACTCTGATCATATCCGCATCCCTGGGTATACAATATTTTACAACAACAGAAGAAAATTTAAAAGGAAGTCTGAGGGTCTAGTTCTCTGTATAAAAGACAACATTTCTCAGTATGTTAGCGTGATTGAATCTAACAATAGACAGGATAAAGTAGATACGTCGGTATTACCTTATTATAAATTTGTTGATTATGAATTGAGTAACGATGTTCTATTTTTCCAGCTAGATAAGGGTTTTATAGGATCAGACCTATTATTTGGTGGTGTCTATTTTCCTCCTGAGAAATCTGGTTACTTTGATCGCTGTGCTTTCACAAATTTAGAAAACTCAATCGCTTGCTTAAATGCGGACAAATTTTGTTTACATGGAGATTTTAATGCTAGGACAGGTTGTTTATTTGATTTTGATGTGAGTTGCGTGAGTGTTAAAGCTCATAAAAATAATGTAGATGATCATGGTAATGATGATGGCGATGTTGATGGTAATGATCATGATAATGATGATTTTGATGTTGACGAGTTAAGCCAGATGAATGAGCTCATTTTTTATGCCAGGATTATTGTCTTGCCAGAACGTCTTTCTGATGATAAATTTGAAAACGTAATGGGTCATCATTTAATTAATTTTTGCAAAATCATGAATGCCGTATAGTTAATGGCGGAATAGGCCTACCTGATAATATTAAACAGTTCACTTGTAAAGATGCCAGTTTTGTAGATTATTGTATTATCTCAAGTAACTTGTTTAAACGCATCTCAGACTTTTATATTCACGATTTCTGTGAATTGTATTCAGATGTGCATAAAGCAATAACATTAAAACTTTTGATTAAAACTGTCAATGACGAATTGACCGAAGAAACAAATAACAACAGACCTAACTGTAAAATTGAAGCTATTAATAAATCAAAATGGTATCCAGATAGCAAACAAAAGTTTGTCAAAAACCTTAACATGACGGAAGTTACCTCATTAAATTTTTCTCTTGACAATATCTTAAATAATAATCCGGTTGTCCTTCATCAAAGTAATATTGATGATATTTGCAATAAAATATGTAATATCATGAGGCAAGCAGCGGACTTGATAGGTTTATTTAAAATAAGAAAAAAAACCCACAGAAAACGAGTAGAACAAATGAAAACTTTAAGTGGTTTGATAGTGAATGTGAAAAGAGTAGGAAAGAATTTCTTAAATCTAAAAATGCTTGTAGAAAAAATACAAAGTCATTCCTTAAGGAAGTTAAGCACAAAGCAAGCAATAATTAGTAAAGACAGTTAAGAAAGTCATTTTAAAAATATCAATCGAATTTAATTAAGAGAATTATAAAATTGAAAAGTAATGATCCAAAATGCTTTTGGAAACTTATAAATGGTACACACATCGAAAAAAGGGAGACAGATGGTAAAATAACATGTGAAACCTTTTTTGAACATTTTAAGAAAAGTTCCGATTCCGATGTTGAGAATGGCACTCTTGACCAGAATACAAGCATGCACGACACCAAAACACATTTTCTTCTTGATCAACCCTTCAAAGAGGAGAAAGTTAAAGAAGCTATACGTACTTTAAAAAATAACAAAGCTTGTGGTATAGATTATATAACTAATGAATTTCTGAAGTCAGCCCCTTATGAAGTCATTAAGTTGATAACTCCATTCCATTCCATTCAGGAGTTATCAACTTAATGACTTCATAAGGGACTGACTTCAGAAATTCATTAGTTATATAATCTATTCCACAAGCTTTGTTATTTTTTAAAGTACGTATAGCTTCTTTAACTTTCTCCTCTTTGAAGGGTTGATCAAGAAGAAAATGGAATGGAAAATGGAATGGAAATAAGAATGGAAGAAAATGGAATGGAAAATGGAATGGAAATAAGTGCAGAGAAGACCAAAATGATGACCAACAACACCAATGGCATCAGCACGGACATCAAAGTCCAAGGCCAATCCCTCAACACAGTGCATAGCTTCAAATATTTGGGAGCCATTGTGTCAGACAACGGGTCCCGACAGGAAGTCCTCTCCAGGATCGCACAAACAACTGCTGTCCTGAGAAGGTTGAAGCCCATTTGGAAAGACAGGACCATCAGTCTACATTCCAAAGTTAGACTGCTGCGCTCCCTTGTCATCTCCATCTTCCTATATGCTTGCGAAGCATGGACCCTCACAGCTGACATACAACGAAGAATACAAAGCATGGAGATGAGGTGCTACAGAAGACTTCTGGGCATTTCCTATACCCAACACATCACCAACGACGAAGTCCGACATACCATCACACAAGCCATTGGACAACCCGATGACCTGCTCACAGTGGTGAAGGAACGGAAACTCCGATGGTATGGCCACGTCACCAGATCATCAGGCCTTGCAAAGACCATTCTGCAAGGCACAGTGCAAGGAGGTAGAAGAAGAGGGAGACCGAAAAAGAGGTGGGAGGACAACATTCGAGAATGGTCTGGTTTGACACTGAGCGAAGCCATCAGGGCTGCTGAGGACAGAGAAGTATGGAGTATGCTGGTTAAACGATCATCTGTGGTGCCCCTACGACCTCCGGGTTACGGGACAGGACAGGATAGGATAGGAGGATAAGAAGTTGATAACTAAATACTTTAATATTGTACTACAATCTGATAAAGTGCCCGAGGATTGGACTCTAGGAAGTATTAAGCCTCTTTATAAGCAGAAGGGAGACAAAGACAATGCAAATAATTATCGTGGAATATCTATTTTGAGCTGTTTTTGGTAAATTGTTTACAAGCTTAATTAATAAAAGACTAGGTTCTTTCTTGGAGACTAATAACGTTTTGGGTGAAGAACAGGCCAGATTTCGGGTGGATATTCTGTTTCTGATCATATATTTACTTTACACTCTCTTGTAGAATTCTTCCTATCAAAGAAAAAGCGTTTGTACTGCGTCTTTATTGATTATGAAAAGGCATTTGACTTTGTTATTCGTTCTTAGTTATGCCAGAAATTATTAAATTCTAATGTACACGGAAATATACTGCATATAATAAAAGACTTGTATAATAAAGCAAAATAACAGGTAGAGTGGAATGATACTCTTTCTGATTATTTCTCTTGTAAAACAGGTGTCAGACAAGGTGAAAACCTGTATCCGTTATTGTTTGCTGTATTTTTAAATGATTTAAAAAGTTTCCTTGGTGAAAAACTAATTGGTCTAAGACCTGTTAAGCTTGCAGCATCGGATATTTTTGTCGATGATGACTATATTGAGACTCTGTATAAAATGTTTATTTTGCTATATGCCGATGACACCGTAATTTTTTGTGAATCTTCTGCTGAATTACAGTCTTCTTTAGATGATATGCATCAATATTGCATTAAATACAAATTAAACGTCAACGCTGCTAAAACTAAAGTCGTTGTTTTTTTTTCAAAAGGCAAGGTCAGAAATCTACCTAATGTATATTACAATGGTGTTAAATTAGATGTGGTATATGACTTTCAGTATCTTGGAATTAAAATTAACTATAATGGTAGCTTTAAACCAGCCCAGAAAAAAGTTATATGATCGTGCCTCTAAAGCTATGTTTTATCTTTTAAGAAAAATTATAAAGCTTATGTTACCACTAGAAATTCAAATTGATCTGTTTGAGAAAACTATTGTTCCTTTTTTTTGTTATATGGTTCAGAGATTATGGTACCCTCAAATAAGTGACCTTGCCACTAAACTGCAACTGCGTTTTTATAAATTAATTTTAAAGCTAGGTAAATCTACACCTTCTCAAATGATTTTTGGTGAATTCGGGCAGGTTCCTCTGGAGTTACAGGCAATGCAAAGAATGTAAAATTTGTGGTATAAGCTTGTCCACCGTGATAACAGTAATAAATTGTCCAGCGTTATGTACACTTTTTTGTTTCATATTGATTTGCACAAATGTTATAAATCTTCATTCCTCTATTCTGTGCGGAAAGAGTTAAATAATCTAGGACTAGGTAATTTTTGGTTAAATCAGGGGTTATCCAATATTTTGCCTTCTGCTTCAGTTTTTAAATGTACAACTAAACAACGCCTACATGATCAGTTTATTCAAGTCTGGTTCGAGGAAATAAATAATAATGAATTTCACTATAATTATCGAATGTTTAAGCTACATTTTGAATTTGAAAATATTTGCATGTTCTACCAACAAATCTTGCAATACCTGTTCAAAAGTTTAGGACACTTAACCACAGAATGCCAGTGCAGAGAGGCAGATATTTTAACATTCCTAGACACGAACGTGTATGTCAAAAATGTAATAGTGGCGATCTTGGTGACGAGTTTCATTATTTGTGTTCACATTTTTGTAACTCGAGAAGAGAATTATTAAAATCATATTATTATAGATATCCCAATGCCATCAATTTTCAAGAATTATTGTCATCTAATAAAAAGTCAGTATTATTAAAGCTTGTAAGTCCAATAAAATTAATTATTAAACAATTGTAACGTTGTTATCCCATGTCAAAAATTAATCTAATTCTGATATTTACAACTTGTGTGTAGAAAAAAACAATTTCAGTAGTTTGTCATTGATGTGTTTAGATTGAATTGTATTGTTAGTATTGATTCCTAGTTGCTATCCCCAATCAATTTCTTTTTTCTTCTTTTCCCCTCTCAATCGCTCTCTCTCCCCCCTCCCGCAAACCCTTTGTGTACATAAATAGTTTTAACTTTAATAGGTTATATAATTAATTATTTTGAATGTGTATGTCATTTTAACCATGTCCATGTGTCCTTAATGTGTTTTTTTCTGGAATAAACTTGCCTTGCCAAACTACTATACTACAACGCACCCCCTCCCCCTGCGCGGTACAAGCGGACATCATCATCATCATCATCATCATCATCATCATCATCATCATCATCATCATCATCATCATCATCATCATCATCATCATCACGCATGATGACTGTATGAAAGCCCTGCTCTGCCCAGACTAATAATAATGATTAAAGTTGGATAATTTAGCACTTTCGATGCATTTCAATAATTGCTTACGAAAAACAATAGCTCGATATGACAATAATTATGCTTCCTTTTTGAGCAACAAAAAGCCGGAAACATTTCATATAATCATGAAGTAGCCACATCCGTTCGACACACGAGAGTGGAGACGGTAGTATGCGTGCGTGTGTGTGTGTGTGTGTGTGTGTGTGTGTGTGAGGGTATAAACCGAGGTCTAGTCTGTACATCCATCGCCTGGACTTTAAAGATCCTGACGCTCATGTTATAAAGAGATGAGTGCCGACTACACGACTACAGCCAGCACCCTCTACGCTCCCTTTTTTCCTCCCCGGTCGCCCAGGATTGTGCTCAGTCGTCTTGGTGTCAGACTATGCGCACAAAGGTTGCAAGTGGGCGGCTTGAGTGAGATCCTGTATCGGCCTTGAGCAGCTCTTGAACTGCAAACGCGCTATATAAGAAAGATTAAATACATAATTAAATAAATAATCTATCTATCTATTTATCTATCTGTCTTATCTTATCTGATCTGATCTGATCTGATCTGATCTGATCTATCTACTTTATATGTCTGTCTGTCTGTCTGTGTATGAATATGTGTGTGAGTGTGTGTGGATGAATGAATGAGTGAAAGAGATAGAGAGACAAAGAGAGACAGAGAAAGAAAGAGAGATTGGGCGGTGGGGGGGGGGGGGGGCAGGGAGGGGAGGGAGAGAAAAAGAGAAGAGAAGAGAACGACAGACAGACAGACAGACAGATAGAGACACAAAGTATTCTATGAGCAACTAAGTGCATCGCACCATGAGGGTCATAAATACAATCACAAACGCGAAACATTTTTTGTTTGTTTGTAGAAACAACCTCCCCGCAACAATAGTGCATTGTGCATCGACAGAAACCAATGATCTTATTGAAGTATATAATTATTTGTTTAAAATATGAACCACCACTCCCGAGCGTTCTCCAACAAACATCTAACGGAAAACTAAAAATTCAAATACATTGATGCAACTTTCTTTAAGTTGACGCAGTTCAGTAATGCAATGTTTGAAAGCATCATTAAGGCAATGTCAAAAAAGGGAAAAAAAACTTTTATATAATTTCCATAATTATTGCCGCAAAAGCGGTCGAAATATACAATTAATATATTGACGTGAGACAGTGTTTCTTTGCAATGAAGAAAATAATTCGTCTTTTAAAACATGAAACATCATGCAAAATGAGTGTTTCTTATTTAAAATTTGTTATTGTTATTGTGTTGGTTGTCGCTTATGTTGCTGCTTATACCGCATCATCATCATCATCATCATCATCATCATCATCATCATCATCATCATCATCATCATCATCATCATCATCATCATCATCATCATCATCCTCCTCCTCCTCCTCCTCCTCCTCCTCCTCCTCCTCCTCCTCCTCATCATCATCATCATCATCATCATCATCATTTTTTGTTTTATTTCCTGACGACACTTGTGCGCGGTTCGCTGATGCTTTGTGGATGTGAGTGAATGAAGAAATTGTTTTTAGGTCCCGAGCTATTCACAGATGTCGGGACCAATTGTGTTTTTAATTGTAATTGTCTATGATGTATGCCATTCCCAGACGCGCAAAGCAAATTCTTCTGTGTGTGACATTTGAAACGAATAAAGAATCTTATGTCTTATGTCTTATGTCTCCTCCTCCTCATCCTCCTCCTCATCCTCCTCTTCCTCCTCATCATCATCACCTTCTTCTTCATCTTCTCTTTCTGCCTTTCTTTCTTTATTCTGGTTTCATTTAGTTAATTTTTAACCATTTAATTATTTTAATGTTGCAATGTTGTTCTTATTTCATTTTATTATGGTTTAGTTTAGTTTTCTCTGCCTATGTTTAATTAAACTAAATTGATTAAATGAATCAATTTGGATTCATTTAATCAGGTTGAATTGAAATTTGATTTAATTTAATCTAATTTAACTTTTAAAACCATTGCTACAACACAGTTTGTTTCCATTTGTTTCCAGAACAAGAATACCCTCTCCAGGACCGAAGGGAGACTACTCGTACCTTTTCGCTGATTGGCGCAGTGACTAAACGATTATTCGCAATCCTTGTCTCCGGCTCTGTGCAGTTTTGACGTGTCTTCACAAAGGATTAAACAAAAATATAGAAAAAAGACTAGGGTGAACTACTAAAATAAAAATCGACATATTTGTGTGTGACTTGTGAAGTCATCCACTCATCTAAGTCCATTGAAGAAGAAGAAGAAGAAGAAGAAGAAGAAGAAGAAGAAGAAGAAGAAGAAGAAGAAGAAGAAGAAGGAGGAGGAGGAGGAGGGGGGGGGAAAGAAGGTGAAGAAGAAGAAGAAGAAGGGAACAATTAGCGTATGTAAACATTCTCACAATGAACTGCCGCCTGTTTCAACTTGTCTTTCTGGTTCTAGTATAATAATAATAATAATAATAATTACTGTATTTATAATGCGCTTATCTTATAATAATTATAACTCTAAGCGCGCGCTCACAACTCACGCACGCATGTGCACGCTTTAGACAATGACACATGTAACAATTACGCAAAAAATACATTCACTCAAATATACTCATACCACAAACAGACCAGACACTATATGCAAGAGACAGCTGGCGATGGGGTGCGTAGTGAGGTCATGGTGTTAGAACTGCTTGAAAAGGTAAGTTTTGAGGGCAGACTGGAAGGAGGTGGGAGAGGGTTTCTGACGGAGAGAGAGTGGAAGGGTATTCCAGATGGATGGGCCGTAGACAGAGAAGGAGCGGGACCCGAACGTGCTGAGTTTGGAGCGAGGAATGCGGAGGCGGAGAGGGTCGGAGGCAGAGCGAAGAGAGCGAGAGGGAATGTATGGGTGAAGTAAGTCAGAGAGATAGAGAGGAGCGGAGTTGTTGAGGGACTTGTAGCAGAGAGACAAGGTCTTGTATTGAATGCGTTGGGAGATGGGAAGCCAGTGTAGGGCTTTGAGCAAGGGAGTGACGTGGTCAGATTTCTTCTTTCTGAGGACGAGGCGGGCAGTATTGTTTTGAACGCGTTGGAGAGGGAGAGTGGTGGAGCGGGGAAGGCCGGAAAGAAGGGAGTTGCAATAGTCGATGCGAGACAGGATGAGGGAGACAGCAAGTTTGGTGGCAGCTTCAGTGGTGAGGTATTTTCTGATCTGACTGATTCGACGGAGGTGGAAGTAGCAGGCCCTGGCGGTTGCAGAGACAAAGCTAGTCATTGAGAGAGAAGAGTCAAGGATAACGCCAAGGTTCTTGGCAGAGTCGGAGAGAGGGATAGAGGTACCGTCAAGCTGAAGATGGAGAGAGGAGGGGAGCTGAGGGAGTTTCTGGCGTGTGCCTACCAGCATGGCTTCCGTTTTGTCGTCGTTCAGTTTAAGTTTGTTTGCTGTCATCCAGTCCTTCACGTCTTCACAGCAGTCGGCCGTGCGAGTCAGGAGTGCCTGAATGTTGTCAGGTTTGTCTTTGTCTTGTAGTTGTGAGTCGTCAGCATAGAAGTGGTGGTTTATGTGATGAGACTGGATGATGTTGGTCAGAGGGGAGGTGTAGAGTGTAAAAAGGACCGGACCCAGGACAGATCCCTGAGGAACTCCGCAGGAGAGCCTAACTGGGTCAGAGGATATGCCATCGATGATAACGGACTGCCGTCTGTCGGAGAGGTAGGAAAGAAACCAGGAGTGAGCGGAGTCAGTGATGCCAAAGGAGTGTTGAAGGCGGTGGAGGAGGATAGAATGGTCAATAGTGTCGAAGGCGGCAGAGAGATCGAGTAGGGTAAGAAGGGAGATGTTGCCTGAGTCAGTTGAGAGAAGAAGATCATTCAGAATATGTAAAAGGGCTGTTTCAGTGCTGTGGTGCTTGCGATAGGCAGACTGGAAGGGACTGAGGAGATTGTTGATGGTGAGGTGAGCGTTGAGCTGGTTGAGGACAACCTTTTCAAGTAGCTTAGACAGAAAAGAGAGATTGGAGACTGGGCGATAGTTTTTGAGGTCATTTGGGTCAAGGTTGTGTTTTTTGAGGAGAGGGCGAACGATGGCAGACTTGAAGATATCAGGAACGGAGCCAGTTTCTAGAGAGGTGTTGATGATATCGGTGATGAAAGGCAGAAGTTTTGGGAGACCGTCCAAATACAGGGAAGCTGGGAGGGGGTCTAGTTCACAGGTTTTGCAGTATGCAGCTACGCCAGTGGTATGGGCCCACGCCCCACAGCGTACTACACTCTGCGTTTTGTGCCTGTTTGCAAGATCCCCAGAGAAATCTTCGATGAAGCCAGGATTGCAAAACGACAAGACTGCTTTGAAAACACATGTTGGTGCACCCAAACTGCCGCCGACTGTGCCAGAAACTTCGGGAATCTCACTTTCATACCCGAACTGCCGAACGAAATTCGTTTCTTGAACTTCTCCCATAATAACTTGTCCGTCATCTCGCCCAACTTTTTCAGCAACGTTTCGTGGTTGGAGTTCGTGGATTTGAGTTATAACAACATCTCCCGTATCGAGCCTGGCGCCTTCGCTACCCTATCTCGCCTAAAAACGCTGATCCTCAGTAACAATTTCGTCACTACGTCAGACAGCCTGCCACCCATTTTTGAGGCTCAGATCTTGCAGTGTCTGGACCTGCGATCCGCCAGCCTGACGTATTTTCCCACAGCGGCGAATGTTTCCCTGCCTGACCTCCAGCAGGTGATCCTGCACGACAACGACATAGACATCCTGGATCTGACCCAATTTTATGTCCTGCCTAAGCTGGAAGAAATAGCTCTAGGCGCCAACAGCATTCACACCATCGTCTCCACGGAAATGCCGGTGCTGAAGAAGATCGACCTGTCGCGAAACAGGCTGAAGAAGTTTCCAGAGACCTGTTCCGCTAATTCCACGTCATTGTTTCCTGTTCTGAAGGAGTTGTGGATGAAAAAGAACAAACTGAGTGTCATCCCGGAAAAACTGTGTCTCCCGCTGGTGGAGTCTCTCAATCTGGGCGGCAACTTCTTCCCCGAGTTGTACCAAGACATGTTCTCTCCAGCGCTGTTCCCCAACCTCAACAAACTGTTCCTGGATTACATCGACTCCCAGGTCCACATCATCAAGCCATACGCCTTTAGACACCCTTTGTTGCAGACGCTGCACTTAGGTAAAAACCACATCCACTTTTCTCTGACAGACAGGTATAGCTTATTGAGTTTCGCCGGCTGTCCCAACTTGACCAAGCTTCTCATCGGCACCAACACCTTCACGGAGGTCTCTGACGAACAGTTTATTGGGATGATCGGAAACATAACCACTCTGAAGGTTCTGCATTTGACCGAAATCGGGCTGCAGCGAATCACCACCAAAACGTTCGCCGGCCTGCCTCTCCTGGAAGTGCTGCTGCTGTATAAGAACAAGATACCGGAAGTTCCTGACGGCGCTTTCGATCAAAACGCCAAGCTGAAAAAATTGCACCTCAGCCTGAA
The DNA here is from genome assembly GCA_036898135.1 of Oncomelania hupensis. Taxonomy (NCBI): domain Eukaryota; kingdom Metazoa; phylum Mollusca; class Gastropoda; order Littorinimorpha; family Pomatiopsidae; genus Oncomelania; species Oncomelania hupensis. Next base: position 4,615,149 of record CM072526.1, on the reverse strand, counting down.
CAGGATAGCACGAATCACGGAATCCACCTTCAGCCCAGGTCTGAGGAAGCAGCTTGAGTTAGACCTCAGTGGTAACCCCTTTATTTGTGACTGCGACTTGCGCTGGTTCAGCCACTGGCTCAGAAGCAACAGGACCGTGTTCAGCAATAACTGGTCCACGTACAACTGCAGCAACAAGGGTGGATTTCCAGTGGCGTCGTTCCACATGGAAAACCAGGCGTGTCTGATACCGCACTACGTCACCATCGACATCATCGTCAGCGTGGTCATCATCGTCTTCACTCTGCTGGCCTGTGCGGCGCTGTTCCGCTACAAGTGGCAGATCAGGCTGCGCCTGTACGAGATCTTTCGAGGCCCCGCTGACGCCAGAAAACATGCGTTACGTCACGGCCACTTCCTCTATGACGTCTTCGTGTCCCATGCGATTGAGGATCAGAATTGGGTGCTGCAGGAGCTCCTGCCTGAGTTGGAAGGACGGCTGAAGATGAAGGCATGCGTCCACCAGCGAGACTTCGTGCCGGGCCGACACATTGTGGACAACATCGCCCAGTGCGTGGAGGGCAGCAAGAAGATCCTCTTGGTCTTCTCCACCAACTTCCTGCACAGCTCCTGGTGTCAGTTCGAGCTGGCCGTCTGTCTGCAGCACGCCATCGACTCTGACGACTCCCTCCTTGCCGTCTGCATGGGTGACGTCGCGTCCCGACCTCTGACGTCAGCGATGACTGCGGTGATGACGACGATGACGTACATCCAGTGGGATGAAGAGGCCGAAAAGTCTCCACGCAAACGATCCACTTTCTTCGCTAAGCTGGAACTGGCGCTTGAGGACGCACTGCCAATCTCATTCCATGTGTGAAGATGTGTTTCATGTGAAGTTCACCAAAGCATAAAATACGGTTAATGATAATGAAAGTCTACTTTAGCGCAAAAAGATTTGTTTTCTAGTAAAATTTCTCAATGCGAGATGCATATTACAAGATAACATTTATTTGTTTTTAGACAGTGTGCGTGTGTGTTTGTGAGTGTGTGAATGTGTGCGCGCGCGATCGATCGATCGAGAGAGAAAGAGAGAGAGAGAGAGAGAGAGAGAGAGAGAGAGAGAGAGAGAGAGAGAGAGAGAGAGAGAGAGAGAGACTTAAACCCATGATCGAAACTTGTAACCGAATCTAAGGGAAACAACCTATTGAGTCATGTCGTATCATTTAATATTATCATCGGCCTTTGTATCTTTCACCGAAAGATGCCGCACGCAACAATCGGAAATATAACTTGTCACTTATAGTTTCGTACTTAAACACACGAGTACGTAAAATGAAACACAACGCAATACTACGATCTTCGCAATGCTTACTGCTCATGTATTTTAGACAGGAACAAAAGGATGGGAGTGCTTGGCCTTGACGTTGCTTGAGTTGAGAGATAGAAAGAGGGAGTGCTGACTCCGTCACCCCATTATTTGTGCGCAAGTGTGACATGTAAATACATTGGGCTGCTGAATGATGATTATTATTCACGAAGTGTAATATTTCATAGGCGTAACCAAGATGCATGGAAATTGTTGTACTGTAAATAACAATACAATAGCCTTTTTTAAAAATAAGTTTTATTTTTGGTTTCGCTGTATATAATTAAAAACAAACAAACGATCCTTTGTTTATTGTTTTGCCTCTGTGTCAAAAGCGATTCAAGTGTCAGAGATAATTGAGAGTAAGAGCTAGGCTTAATACATCACTTCACACATACTCAGGTAGTATGCAGAGTGATTGGGCCTGCTGTTGTGCCCGCCGATATGCTGGTGAAGGCCTCAAAAGGCTGAAGTACTCTGTAATACATAGGCTTAAGTGATGCACGCGCAGACTTGAGCGGTCTTTGATGGTGTGTGAAGGTCAGAAGTTGCGGCGGTTGGGCGTTTATTGTTTGTTGTTTTTTTAGAATAATGTCCCCGGACATCTAAACTTATATGGGACATGAATACGAAGTTTTGTTGATTTACGACGGTAGTCAAAGGTTCGCATATGGCAGCAGGAACTGTAAATGCAGCCGCGCTAAAGGATGAGAGAGGTTCGTAAGTTAGGAGATGTGGCGATGGACCCGTAGGATGTGCGATGTAATAGGGGCTGAGGGCGAACAGCAGCGCCGCCTTTTAGATGTGAAAGGGTGGGGCAGCCAGGGATTACAGCAACAGCAGCAAAGCGGCACGGCGCCTTGCGACGATCCGCCTCCGGCACTCAGTCCAAAGAGCCCCAAGGGAAGAGAAAATGAAGTTTGAAGGTTGAGGTGGAGTATCGTCTCGGGATTTCCCCAGTCCGCAGTAGCAACGGCTATCCGAGCTAGGGCTCCAAGGCCAACAGCGACACCCCCCCCCCCTCCCCTTCTATCGTCAAGCGAAGGCTCAGCCCGGCGTTACGAAGCAGTAGCAGATGGAGTCTGAACGCTTCCTATGGGCAAGTGTGAGCTGATGACCGCCGCAGCCCAATACCTCTGAGAGTAGTGAATGCAGGAGCTCAGACTGTGCAGACCGTTCAGCCCTCGTCGGCCCGGCCATACGACCAGGGAACTGACAGAGCTGCTGTCTGAAGACGACCGAAAAGAGCGCACAGTCGCTGTTAGGTGGTCAGGAAGGTCGAGATTTATCATGCAATGTGTCAAGCATTTAGCACGCCCGACAATACATTTGCATGCGAAACTAGTTTTAAGCTGAATTAAATACAAATAAATTTATTTCGTCTATTTTATGATGTTGTCTTTGAGTATACTTTTAAGCAAACAATAATTTATGAGAAAGGTTTACTTTGAAATATATGTCTTCGGAAGAACAAAATATATTATAATAATACGCCAGGCACAGTCATTTAAAATAAAAACAACGCACAATGCAACCCCCACACCTAACATACGCATCACACACACATCACACACATATTGCACATCACACACACGTCATACATATCACACACACATATCACATTTCACACACATCACACACACAGATCACATACATATCACACACACTTCATAAACGTATCACACTCATTACACACATATCACACACATATCACACATACATCACACACATACATCACACATCACACACATATCACACACATCTCACACACATCATACACATATCACATAAGCTTGCACATCACAAACATCACACACACACACGCCACTCAACGACACACGCAAGAACACACACACACGCCACACAAAGACGCATTCTCTCGTTCTCTCCTCCTCTCTCTTTTGCTTCCATTCACATACACAGACTCAAACTCTGTCTCTGTCTCTCTCCTTGTCTGTATCTGTCTCTCTCTCTCTATAATACACACACACACACCTACACACACATTACCACGCATGGATAATTCAAACGTAAATAAACGCCCACGATCGTATGATCTCTATGGAGAAGAACATCCTCGGCTGACTACAACTTAATTAATCATGTGCGCAGCAAAGCCCTTGAAACGGACAATAAAAAAAATCCAATATGCAACAAATAGCTTTCCTTGTTTGAGCTGAAAAAAAAATCTTCATTTGCATTCACAAACTAATTATACTAATATAAAATAAGAAATAAGGAAATAACTTAGTCACAACTGAACAGCAGCAGTACACCCCATCCCACGCACCCAACGCATACACAGATGCCTGAACACACGCACACATACACACATGCCTGTACACACGCACACATACACACATGCCTGTACACACGCACACACATACACACATGCCTGTACACACGCACACATACACACACCCATGTACATACGCACACACATACACACGTGGTCACTACACATACACACAACCAAGCAAACGCACACACAAACACACATAGGCTACTCAGGTGCGCGCGCTCACACCGACACACATACCAATACTGGTACACGTACATAAAAAAGAGCCAAGCAATTTATTCAAAATGAAAACAAAGCAGAGCAAATTCAAGCACAGACAAACAACAACAGCAACAACAAAACAAAAATCCAGAAGTAGAACAACCACACCCCTATCCCTACCACCTACAACGACAGCAACAATCATACCACCACCACCGTGGTCCTGATTCGGCTCTTTGCAATCCGCTGGACCCTATAAACAATGACTAACTAAAAATACCATCACTACCGCCAACCACAACCATCATACCACCACCACCGTGGTCCTGATTCGGCTCTTTGCAATTCGCTGGACCCTATAAACAATGACTAACTAAAAATACCATCACTACCGCCAACCACAACCATCATACCACCACCACCAGCAAAAACCATGCCAGCCAACCAAGAAGCTGCTCACACCAGACAACAACAACACCACCACAACAACAACAACAGCAGCAGCACCACCACCACCACCAACAATCACTGAAAGTCCACTGACCTCATAGTAAGCCATTATACCGGATTCTCTGGTGTAGCGAGCACCACTGCCGCCACCAATGACGGCCGGAGCTAAGGGACCGTTGTTGTTGGGATTTTCCAGCTTGAAGGTCATCCCATACGTGGCGATGCCCAAGATCAGCTTCTCCCTGCGAGCTCCTTTGGACAGCCAGTAGTCCACCGTCCATTGCTATAGTGACAGGGAAACCAACATCGTGTTTTACACAAGGTTTCTAACACAGGCGCTTGTATCTGGACCCTCGAGCACCTTTGACGCGTCTCACTTCTATGTGTACATAGATGTAGAAGCAATTTTTCTAATGTGACCTCTTGGACGAATAAATCTGTTATGTCTTATCAGGGTTAAAAATTAAGGTGTTTTTTTTTTTTTTACAAGAGTGCTCTTTGGGTGCCTTACTTGAAACTTTTGTATTCCCCAAAAAATGTTTGAGTGCTCAAAGACAAATAACTTGAACTACACAAGGGACCTTCTAGGAGATTCCTTCCAGCTAAAGCTAACCAGTTACACAATGACAAAAATAAGAAACCAAACCGATAACGTGTTTTTGTTGTACTCAACAAAACTTTGTTTATTATTCTTGACACTTGAAACAGAAAAAAGTGTTAAAAAATATCAGAGTGACACTGTATATACTGTATGCTTGATACACACACACACACACACACACACATACAAACATCTCCAGAAACATAAAGACTCACAATGCAGTTTTCACAACAACAACAACAAAATACTGTATTAGATAGACACTGTATATACTGTATGCTTGATGATATACACACACTCGGTGTACACACACACCGGCATGCTATTTCACACTCACAAACATCACCACAACAAACAAACAAACAAATAATCACCCAAACAAATAAAACTATAAAACGAATAACAAAGATTTCTTGGTCGTTATCATTACCTAAACGCTCGACATGACATTACAAAGCAAAACAGTTAATCGTTTACGACGGAGTCTTGACGTGTAACATCTTAAAGACCAGAGGTTGACATCTTACTAACTGCCATTTTAGCTTTGTTTCATTTATAGGTGCTAAATATACGTCATACAGCTGTAAGTGTCACTATTACATGAATTGCGTCATTTCCCGCCGCTTATCTCTACTGGAAATTAGTCTGACAGTAATTACAAGAGTGTATCGCTATAATATAAGGTTTCTCGCGTCCATCCGGTTGACTCAGCCGCACGTCAGTGAACCCGGTCATAAGTATTATCAAAAACTTGCAGATGGCGGGTTTAAATAAATACGTCTTTAGAACTATACACTATCGTCGTCCTCATCCTCATCATCAGCATTATCGACATCATCATCATCATCTACACCATCATCATTATTATCATCATCGGTATCATCATCATCTACGTCATCATCCTCATCATCATCATCTACATCATCATCATCACCTACTGTGTTCAACTCCATCACCATCATCATCATCATTATCATCATCATCATCATCATCATCATCATCATCATCATCATCATCATCATCATCATCATCATCATCACCATCACCACAACCTACCATGTTCAACTCCAGCCTGAAGCCGGTATCCAAGGTAGGATGTGACCACACAGCGCTTGGGTGACCAGTGACGTTTTCCCATGATCCGTGGTAATTGTACGTCATCAGCAGAAGATAATCAGGGTGCCTACAACGATTAAAAAAAAAACGAACAAACTAAAAAACACATACAATAACAACCGTGATTTTATACTTATAATAGTAATGCATTCTACTTTTACGTCCGAATTCGCTAATGCGCATGCAACTATTCTGAAACGGAATGATTTGCCGCTATGCATAAAACATTTCCTTAATATAATATAATATAATATAATATAATATAATATAATATAATATAATATAATATAATATAATATAATATAATATAATATAATATACTATCTGCGCTTCCTTGTCATCTCCATCTTCCCATACGCTTGCAAAACATGGACCCTCACAGCAGATCTACAACGAAGAATACAAAGCATGGAGATGAGGTGCTACAGAAGACTTCAGGGCATTTCATATACCCAGTAGATCACCAACAACGAAGTCCGACAGACCATTGCACAAGCCATTTGACAACATGATGACATGCTCACAGTGGTGAAGAAACGGAAACTTCGATGGTATGACCACGTCACCAGATCATCAAGAGTAGTAGTAGAACTCGGCGCCTTAAGCGGGTTTGTGACGTCACGGCTGGATGACGTAATCGTGACGCAATGATGACGTAATCGGTGCTTGCCCGGCCGGACGGTGTGAGGGTGCGATGACGCAATCATGACATAATAGATGCCGCAATCATGACATAACAGAGGAGACGCGGGTCTTGTGCCCTGTGAAAAGGGAGGGATGACGTAGGGTCCCAGGGGGATATAATTTTGTTGATAGTGCTGAAATAGGATTGTATGTGGTTTATATGGAGACCAAGCACTCAAAGACAGCAAGTGCGCATCTTGGCGATAGTGAATGACTCAGTGGTCTGAGCGTTAGACCAAGCATCCAAAAGACAGCAAGTGCGCGTCTTGGCGATAGTGAATGGCTCAGTGGTATGTGTGTTAGTTTAAGCACCCAAAGACAGCAAGTGCGCGTCTCACCCAAAAGCCATCAAGTGCGCGTCTTGGCGCATAGAGAATTTCTCAGTGGTCTGTGATATGAGATCTATTAGTGAATGAATATAACTCAGTGGTCTGGGGCGCTAGATCAAGCACCCCAAAGACAGCAAGTGCGCGTCTCACCCAAAAGCCATCAAGTGCGCGTCTTGGCGCATAGAGAATTTCTCAGTGGTCTGTGATATGAGATCTATTAGTGAATGGATATAACTCAGTGGTCTGGGGCGCTAGATCAAGCACCCCAAAGACAGCAAGTGCGCGTCTTTTTCTCTCGTTATCTATTTTTTTTTATTTAGACCAAGCACCCAAAGACAGCAAGTGCGCATCTCGGTGCCCCAAAGGCAGCAAGCGCACGTCTCTCTACATTTGTATGCATAAATATTTTGACACAAATAAGAATAATTAATGCCCATTGATTAATATAGAATGACTCAATGGTCTGGCCGTTAAACCAAGCATCCAAAAGACAGCAAGTGTGCGTCTCTCTCTCTCTCTCTCTCTCTCTCTCTCTCTCTTTCTCTCTCTCTCTCTCTCGCTCTCTCT
>CM072526.1:4602554-4605054 GCA_036898135.1 Oncomelania hupensis | reverse complement strand
TTTTGTAGAAGATATTTGAACAAGCTAATGCATTAAAATTGATGCTGTTTGCATAAGTTGTTGGGAGCTTTACAGTCAACGAAATCTAGTACTGAAACCTTAAAATGCCACACATTTAAAATCACTAATAATATCTTTTACAATTAATCAATCATTGCGTTTTTTATATTTTTTTTTTCATGCACCAAAGTTATATCTTACAATATTTACAACGTTTAAAGCACTTAAAATACAAGTGATCACAGAAATTATAGTTAAACTTTACCAAAAAGGTGTTTTTTTTATCAATCACAATAACAGTACCACAAAGTACCACACCACGCTAGCCCATTTTTTTCTTAAAGGCATGTTTGGACATGATATGGAAACGGCTGACGCAAGCATAAGATATGGGAAGTAACTCTCTCTCTATCTCTCTCTCTCTCTTTCTCTCTCTCTCTCTCTCTCTTTCTATCTCTCCTCTCTATCCCAGCTATCTATCTCTCTCACGCTCTCTTTCTCTCTGCATAACTCTCTCTCTCTCTCGCTCTCTCTCTCTCTCTCTCTCTCTCTCTCTCTCTCTCTCTCTCTCTCTCATTTTTTATCGATCTCTGCACACACAATATCGAAAAATGTCACTTTTGGATGGGATATTGAATATCTAACTACAATCTGTTGTGTGGCGTGGTTGAACATATAGACAAATCTTTACAAACATAGATAACTGAATACTAATCAAATGCTGTCAGCACGCCTGAAAAAAAAAAAGTCTAAACATATATGCCACCCCTGATGACGCCTGCCAACATGTTTAACAAGTCACACACATGATCACACTTGTTTATTAGTCGGCTTATAGATTTAGCTATCACTTTTTAAAGAGTAAATACTGTGTGGATAGTGCTCAATTGTCTGGGCGTCAGATCATATACCCAAAGGCTACAAGTGCGCTTCTTGGTGGTGGTTAACAAAAGGCTGCAAGTGTACGTCTCGATGGTTTTTGAGTTAGATAATATATTAGCCAACGCCTGATAAAGTATTACATGGTTAGTGCTCAGTTGTCTAGGGCGTCAGACCATGCACCCAAAAGGCTGCAAGTATGCGTCTTGGTGGTTTTGAGCTAGATCATCTTTCTCCTCTTTTTCTTATTTATCTCTCTCTCTCTCTCTCTCTCTCTCTCTTTGCTCTATTTTTTTAGTTGATGATCACACTTATTTTTATTAGTCAGCTTATAGATTTAACCATCTTTTTTTTTTTGATTTAGCCCTCACTTTTTTAAATCCTTTTTTATTTACCTACACACCCACCCACCCTCAGCCCCTCTCCTCGCACACCCAGCACACTCCACCATCCTATCATTGAAATACTCAAAACTATGTTGAAAAAATGCGCACCCCATGCAGCAATGATGACATGGATGATAACGTGCATGGGCATGTATGCAGTATCTACACACACACACGTACGCACACTTGCCCACACAAATTTTTAAAACTACATGTGAAAATACAAGGAAATACTTTGAACACACTGACCCCATACAGTGATGATGGCGTGGACGCACACCCCATGCAGCGATGATGACATGGATGATGACGTGCATGTACATGTATGCAGTGTCTACACACGTACGCACACTTGCATACACAAATTTTTAAAACTGCACGCCAAAATATAGTAAAATGCATTGAAAAAAAACAAAAAAAAAACACGTACCCCATGCAACGATGATACCATGTTCATGCATTGTAAACAGTGTCTGAACACGTGCTCGTGCATGTATGCAGTATCTGCACACACATTTTGTAACCCCGCACACGGATTTTGTAACACTGCATGCCCAAAGTTTTAAAAGTGCACGCCAAAATACAATAAAATACGCTGAAAACAAAACACGCAACCCGTGCATCGATGTTATCATGTGCGTGCACGTGTGCGTGCATGTATGCAGTGTCTGCACACACATTTTTAATACTCTGTACGATCAAATTTGAAACACTGCATGCCCAAAGTTTTAAAAGTGCACGCCAAAATACAATAAAATACGCTGAAAACAAAACACGCAACCCGTGCATCGATGTTATCATGTGCGTGCACGTGTGCGTGCATGTATGCAGTGTCTGCACACACATTTTTAATACTCTGTACGATCAAATTTGAAACACTGCACGCCCAAATTTAAAACAATGCACGCCAAAATACAATAAAATACGCTGAAAACAAAACACGCAACCCGTGCATCGATGTTATCATTTGCGTGCACGTGTGCGTGCATGTATGCAGTGTCTGCACACACATTTTTAATACTCTGTACGATCAAATTTGAAACACTGCACGCCCAAATTTAAAACAATGCACGCCAAAATACAATGAAATACGCTGAAAACAAAACACCCACCCCGTGCAACGAAGATATCATGTCCGTGCATGTATACAGTGTCTGCACACTTATTTTTTTGGTCGATGTTTGCCAAGGATCTCAGTGACGGCATCTATCACATCCGAGTTGAAGGTGATGGTG
>CM072526.1:4582554-4597554 GCA_036898135.1 Oncomelania hupensis | reverse complement strand
TTCGATATTGTGTGTGCAGAGATCGATAAAAAATGAGAGAGAGAGAGAGAGAGAGAGAGAGAGAGAGCGAGAGAGAGAGAGAGTTATGCAGAGAGAAAGAGAGCGTGAGAGAGATAGATAGCTGGGATAGAGAGGAGAGATAGAAAGAGAGAGAGAGAGAGAGAAAGAGAGAGAGAGAGATAGAGAGAGAGTTACTTCCCATATCTTATGCTTGCGTCAGCCGTTTCCATATCATGTCCAAACATGCCTTTAAGAAAAAAATGGGCTAGCGTGGTGTGGTACTTTGTGGTACTGTTATTGTGATTGATAAAAAAAACACCTTTTTGGTAAAGTTTAACTATAATTTCTGTGATCACTTGTATTTTAAGTGCTTTAAACGTTGTAAATATTGTAAGATATAACTTTGGTGCATGAAAAAAAAAATATAAAAAACGCAATGATTGATTAATTGTAAAAGATATTATTAGTGATTTTAAATGTGTGGCATTTTAAGGTTTCAGTACTAGATTTCGTTGACTGTAAAGCTCCCAACAACTTATGCAAACAGCATCAATTTTAATGCATTAGCTTGTTCAAATATCTTCTACAAAAGTTAAGATTATTGTTAGAGGATTTTTCATGGATATTTTACAAGTTTGGCAGAGGACAGACACATAAGTTCTGGTAAGATCATTTATTGCATGCGTTCACGTACAGCTCACACTGTGTTTTTATATCATTGCGTATTGGTTTGTTTTCATTTTAAATTGCACGACTTTTTCTCTCCTCGCTTTCCTGCTTACACATTATTCTATTAGTATACATAGATGATTGTATATTTTAATAACAATTGTATACATTTATATGCAGAGAGAAAGAGAGCGTGAGAGAGATAGATAGCTGGGATAGAGAGGAGAGATAGAAAGAGAGAGAGAGAGAGAAAGAGAGAGAGAGAGATAGAGAGAGAGAAAAGTGAGAGAGAGATAGAGAGCGAGAGAGAGAGAGACTCAAATCAATAAAATAAATCAAATACTTTAAAATATTTGCGCGATTCGCCTCATATAAATTCAATATCTCAAAAACCACTACATCGATTCTGCTCCTGTTTACCACTTTTTATCATGCGTCATCGATAGACTTTGTCATCAAAACTAAACAAAATCAATAATAACGTTAAAAAAATTGCCTGTTTGATTAAAATGACCCTCATCCAATCCTATATAATCATTATCAAAATCATGTCTCTGCCTTTACACCATCTGTTTGAGTGATAGATGTGTGTGAGAGAGGATGAGCCAGAGAGAGTATATATACACATAGGCCATGATCTATCATTTGCAATGCTTCACATCCAAAAAAAAATTCTAGTTAAGCTATCTCTCTTAAAATAAATAAGTTTCTCATCTGCTCCCATGTAAATAAGATGAGCCACAGTCTTTCAAGCGTGATGGGCAGCTAATCACCCCTTCCCCCTGCTGGCTAATTACCCCCTCGGGATATCTCGCCATACTTACCAAGGCGCTGGTCAATTGATACATGATCTAAATAAAAATTGTCAAGACGCACGCTTGCAGCCTTTGGGTGCTTGGTCTAATGTACAGACAACTGAGTCATTACATATCCATCAATGGTCATTAACTATTCTTGGGTGTGTTTGTATAACAAAATATAGACACACAGAGATGAAAAAAAGAAAGAGAGAGAGAGAGAGTGAAAAAAAGAGAGAGGGTGTGAGAGAGATAGAGGACAGACACATAAGTTCTGGTAAGATCATTTATTGCATGCGTTCACATACAGCTCACACTGCGTTTTTGTATCATTGAGTATTGGTTTTTGTTTTCATTTTAAATTGCACGACTTTCTCTCTCCTTGCTTTCCTGCTTACACATTATTCTATTAGTATACATAGATAAATGTATATTTTAATAACAATTGTATATATTTATATGCTGAGAAAGAGAGAGAGATAGAGAGAGAGAGAGAGAGAGAGAGAAGGAGAGAGAGAAGGAGAGAGAGAAGGAGAGAGAGAAAGAGAGAGAGAACGAGAGAGAGAGAGAGTGAGAGAGAGAGAAGGAGAAAGAGAGAGAGATTAAAAATGCATATTTAAACTTATTTTGTATGAGATATGCTAACCTCAGATGATGTAATGTTGATACAATATCATAGACGATGTGGCCATATAGTATTCATCTTACAAATGCAGCATTTTAAATTAATGTATGGTGGCCGAGTGGTTAAGATATTGGACTTAAGATCCAATAGATTGATATCAGAGTGGGTTCAAACCCCACCCGTGTCAATTTTTTTTTTCAGATAAAATAAGTTTTCAAACAAATGTTTATCATTCAATTAAGGTATACTAATCAGATACAATTAACCCCATATTGTGTATGTGTATGTAAGCAGCTGTTTCCCATTATCGCGGCCGGCATCACGCGTCTTTACTGCATCATCCCCCCTTGTCTAGGCTAAATAGTGTAATCACGCTTCTGTCTTGTCTAAACATGCTTTTACCAGCATCCTGTCTCTAGGGACCCTTGTCCAGTTGTGGCTAATTTGTTTCACAAACTTACACTCTAATTCCCGTTCACACTTCATTACAATCCTAATCATTCCATCCAGTAGATGTATATTTGTGTGGGTGGGTGGGTGGGAGGGTGGGTGGGTGTGGGTGTGTGGGTGTGTGGGCGTGTGAGTGTGTGTGTTGGGGTGTGCATGTGCGCCTGTGTAAATTCAACATAATTATTGTTAAAATAGATATATTTGTGTGCGTGTGTGCGTGCGTGTGGGGGTGTGGGTGCGTGCGTGTGTGTGTGTGTGTGTGTGTGTGTGTGCGTGTACGTGTGTGCGTGTATAAATTATTGTTAAAGATGTATATTTGTGTGCATGTGCGCGTGCATGTGTGCGTGCGTGTGGGGTGTGTGGGTGTGTGTTGTGGTGTGCGTGTACGTGTGTGCGTGTATAAATTCGTCATAAAATATTGTTAAAGATGTATATTTGTGTGCGTGTGCGCGTGCATGTGTGCGTGCGTGTGGGGTGTGTGTAAATTGATCATTGCTAGAGATATGTAAAAGAGAGTGAGAAAGAGAGAGAGAGAGAGAGAAAGAGAGAGAGAGCGAGAGAGAGCGAGAGAGAGAGAGAGCGAGAGAGAGCGAGAGAGAGAGAGAGAGAAAGAGAGAGAGAGAGAGAGAGAGAGAGAGAGAGAGACGCACACTTGCTGTCTGTTGGATGCTTGGTTTAACGGCCAGACCATTGAGTCATTCTATATTAATCAATGGGCATTAATTATTCTTATTTGTGTCAAAATATTTATGCATACAAATGTAGAGAGACGTGCGCTTGCTGCCTTTGGGGCACCGAGATGCGCACTTGCTGTCTTTGGGTGCTTGGTCTAAATAAAAAAAAAATAGATAACGAGAGAAAAAGACGCGCACTTGCTGTCTTTGGGGTGCTTGATCTAGCGCCCCAGACCACTGAGTTATATCCATTCACTAATAGATCTCATATCACAGACCACTGAGAAATTCTCTATGCGCCAAGACGCGCACTTGATGGCTTTTGGGTGAGACGCGCACTTGCTGTCTTTGGGGTGCTTGATCTAGCGCCCCAGACCACTGAGTTATATTCATTCACTAATAGATCTCATATCACAGACCACTGAGAAATTCTCTATGCGCCAAGACGCGCACTTGATGGCTTTTGGGTGAGACGCGCACTTGCTGTCTTTGGGTGCTTAAACTAACACACATACCACTGAGCCATTCACTATCGCCAAGACGCGCACTTGCTGTCTTTTGGATGCTTGGTCTAACGCTCAGACCACTGAGTCATTCACTATCGCCAAGATGCGCACTTGCTGTCTTTGAGTGCTTGGTCTCCATATAAACCACATACAATCCTATTTCAGCACTATCAACAAAATTATATCCCCCTGGGACCCTACGTCATCCCTCCCTTTTCACAGGGCACAAGACCCGCGTCTCCTCTGTTATGTCATGATTGCGGCATCTATTATGTCATGATTGCGTCATCGCACCCTCACACCGTCCGGCCGGGCAAGCACCGATTACGTCATCATTGCGTCACGATTACGTCATCCAGCCGTGACGTCACAAACCCGCTTAAGGCGCCGAGTTCTACTACTACTATCAAGCCTTGCAAAAACCATCCTGCAAGGTACGGTGCAAGGAGGCAGAAGAAGAGGGAGACAGAAAAAGAAATGGGAGGACAACATTCGAGAATGGACTGGTTTGTTTGACACTGAACGAAGCCATGAGGGCTGCTGAGAACAGAGAAAGATGGAATACGTTGGATAAAATATCATCTGTTGTGCCCAATGACCTTTGAGTTACGGAATAGGATAGGATAGGATAATATAATATAATATAATATAATATAATATAATATAATATAATATAATATAATATAATATAATATAATATAATATAATATAATATAATATAATATAATATAATATAATATAATATAATATAATATAATGTAATGTAATATAATGCGATTCTATCATCAAGTTAATTGTCATTTTTGCATTCTGCACGATAAACTTTCTGCAATTGCCCATCAACTTGACTACCTCACATATCATAGCGATTGCTAGTCTTCTAGGCGTGTGTGTGTGAGTGTGGGTGTGTGTTTGAGTGTGTGTGAGTGTGTGTGTGTGTGTATTTGTATTAGAGAGAGACAGATACAGACAAAGAGAGAGACAGACAGAGACAGAGTTTGAGTCTGTGTATGTGAGGAGGAGAGAACGAGAGAATGCGTCGTTGAGTGGCGTGTGTGTGTGTGAGTGTGTGTGTGCGCGTGCGTGTGTCGTTCATGCGTGTGTGCTTGCGTTTGTGTGCATGTGCACTCACTTGACAACTTCTTCCGGTTCGTAGCCCTGGTCAATGTAGTAACTGCCTGCTGGGGTTGCCATTGTAAGAATCAGTTTCTCCTTACCCGTGCGGGCGGCCTCGTTGGTGAACTCTTGTTGAAGAGTCTGAAAATAAACAGAACGTATTTCTTTCTGGGATTAAGCTTACATTTCAACCGAATGTCTTTTGGTGTGAAGATAAGTTGTGGAAGAGGACAGTATGGTAAATTATTGTAGCAACATTTATACTTGTTGATGTTGCTGCAGTTTACCTATTAGGCCTATATTCTTCTCCTCTGCTTGTCCTCATTCCTAAGTTACTTCCTTCAATTCTTCTTCTTCTTCTTTTTCCTTTTCCCGCTCTTCCTTTTTCTCTTTGTACATAGAGATGTTTATTGCACTGTTGTCTATAATATTTTATTATTTTATCATGCTCACTGCAGGCATAGCTGACTGTACATTCTTAGTGGGGTAATTATGCTCACTGCAGGCATATCTGACTGTACACACTTAGTGGGGTAATTATGCTCACTGCAGGCATAGCTGACTGTACACACTTAGTGGGGTAATTATACTCACTGCAGGCATATCTGACTGTACACACTTAGTGGGGTAATTATACTCACTGCAGGCATAGCTGACTGTACACACTTAGTGGGGTAATTATACTCACTGCAGGCATATCTGACTGTACATTCTCAGGGTAATAAACTATTATGTACTATTACTCCTTCTTTTCCTACTTTTTTCTTATTCTTCCTCTTCTTTTTCTTCTCTTTTCCAATTGTTGTTGTTGTTGTTGTTGTTGTTGTTGTTGTTGTTGTTATTCTTCTTTTTCTCTCCTTCTTTCACTTCTCAATCTCTTTCCTTGATCACTTCCTCCTCCTCCTCTTCATTCATCTATTAACCCTAAAACGGGTACCAAATATCTACCCAATAGTAGTAACCCCATTTAACCTTATACGCCAGGAAAGCTAACACACAGTAGTCAATTTACAATGCGTACTGCTGACTGATGTGTTAAACCACTTTACTGAATAGACCTTTATTCCTCACCGAGCTTTCCCGTGCGTATCCCAGCGAAAAGAGGTCAAGCAGACGCTGCAGTATCAGCATTTTTAAGGCAACAAGATTTGTAGGCCTAGTGCATCATTTAGAATGTCCTTGCCCTTTAGGACAACCAAGGCCTTCTGCAGCTCCACATCCAGCGATTGCCTATTTTATATCAATTAGGTGATTTCTCTACTTGTTTTTTTTTCTTCTCTCTTTCCCAATGCCTCCAGTGAAGAATCCACAGCGCAGACCTACAAAATAACCTTTAATATGTCAGCAATTGTCGAGGTGGACACTAAAGGAAGAAGAAGACAAGAAAGCCTGTAGATTTCTGTAGACACTCTGTACTAGGCGGAGCCACGGGAAAGATCAGGCCCTGTGGCAATTGGTCTGAGGCGTAAACCAGAAAGATCTGTTGACCCTGGGTGTGCAGTCCACACAATGTCGAACAAACGACGCAGGCTGTACTGAGTGTTTGGTTTCTGTTCGTCTAAAACCGTCAGTTTGGTTTTAGTTTCTATCGGTCATTTGAGAGGATAAAGGTTGCCGGACTATTCCCAAAGGAGTCCACTTCTCCAAAAGGAACCGGACCATTCCTGAAAGAGCACGATAGGCATACAAACATAGAGAGCGGGATGTAGGGCTGTCAGGAAGTGGTGTGTGGGGGATGGATTGAAATGTGGCAGGAGGCAGTCAAAACCTAGGACACTGAAAAGTGAAGAGATCCAAAAGTCTATGACCTACCTTCAGCAGCTGCGTGAACTTGGATTTGTCGGCTGAAGTGGATCCTCGCACGCCTGGGAATTCCCAATCCATATCCATGCCGTCCATATTGTTTTGCCTGCACAACAATTAATTGGTTCGTGTCATTCCTTCATGTCTGGTTTTATTTCGTACGTATCGGATTGTTAACGTTTAAGTAGAATTGCATGGGAATCTGCGCTTGGAACTGATCTGTCAATAGGAACAAGCGCTGCATAAATGCCCGCGTTGTTAGTCATCCATGCAGCTGAGCCAGACTTCGTGACGTGGAATATCTGTTTACCGCTATCGGGCTGCGATGGAACGCTATTAACTTACATGGGCAGTCAGCACAGTTGGCCCGAAAGCGACGCTGGCCCTAATCCGTACACACAGACTATGCTGGATCAGACTATGCTGGATCACACAGACTATG
This sequence comes from Oncomelania hupensis, assembly GCA_036898135.1. Lineage (NCBI taxonomy): Eukaryota > Metazoa > Mollusca > Gastropoda > Littorinimorpha > Pomatiopsidae > Oncomelania > Oncomelania hupensis. Next base: position 4,590,472 of record CM072526.1, on the reverse strand, counting down.
CTGGATCAGACTATGCTGGATCACACAGACTATGCTGGATCACACAGACTATGCTGGATCACACAGACTATGCTGGATCACACAGACTATGCTGGATCACACAGACTATGCTGGATCACACAGACTATGCTGGATCACACAGACTATGCTGGATAGAACTGTGACACTCAGCTAGCATCCAGGTCGCCTGTTTAGTGGAAATTGGCATATTGTCTGCGCCCTTTAATGTCGTCATCATCATCATCATCATCATCATCATCATCATCATCATCATCATCATCATCATCATCATCATCATCATCATCATCGTCGTCATCATCATCATCGTCATCATCATCATCATCATCTTCGTAATCATCATCATCATCATCATCATCATCATCATCATCATCATCGTCTTCGTCATCATCATCATTATCGTCATCATCATCATCATCATCATCATCATCATCATCATCATCATCGTCATCATGATCATCGTCATCATCATGATCATCATCATCTTCGTCATCATCATGATCATCATCATCTTCGTCATCATCATAGTCATCATCATCATTATCGTCATCATCATCATCATCAACGTCATCATCATCATCATCATCATCATCATCATCATCATCATCATCATCATCATCATCACTCATACTGTCACTCAAGTATTAAAACTCAAGTATGTGTACAGTTGAAACCATAAGGCACGTTACATTCCTATTCCTGACTAATAGAATTTGAACTCTTACACATACACACAAAAACAACACAAAAACAAACAAATAAGTAAACAAACAAAACCACCACCACCACGAACAACAACAACAACAACAACACACTAACCTCAAAAAAGTGGTGACGTTTTGGGCAAATGTTCGCATGGTCTGCTCTGACTGGATGATGGGTACGAAAGGGTCAGAGCCGATGACCCACCCTCCGATGGCCAGCAGCACTCTCAGTTGCGGGTACTGCTGTTTGTGCTTCTGAGTCCTCGCGTACAGTCCTGGAAAGGGCAGTCTGACGTGAAGGGAGGCGAAAAGTACAGGGTGGTTGAAAAATACACCCCATGACTGTACGTCGATTCGCGCATGGTTTGCGCATTCATAATTGTATTATCACGCAAAGATACGGAATACAATTCTAACGGCACATTTTGATATTTAGCGTTAGGATCACAGGTAGTTAGAATTTGGATTAGGGTTAGGGTTAACTGTAACCCTAGGCCTAGACTAGACCCTATTTTCACAGGCAGAGTTTCGGCATTTTCATTTTCGTGTCAGTGCCCCTAAAAGGAAATTATCATTAATACGTCACACGTGGGAAGGGGTGGGGGGGGGGGAGAAATGACGCCACTCACCGTCAGCTCCTAGGTCGTTCCATCCGACGGCTTTGACGCCGAGCCCATCAGCCTGGAAGAAGGCGTAGATGATATGCGTGCAGAGGGAGGGGTCGATATTTTCAGGAAAAAACTTCCCAGGCCCCTGTCTATACTGTGCATCGCTACTGTAGTAGCAGAACAGCTTTCGTCCGCCTGCAAACAACCCCAGTGGTCATTGGTAAACTCCTATTTTTTTAATAGTGCTTTTTCCAGCTCAAGGGCTGCTCAAAGCAGCATTCAACTCAAGCCGCTCGAGGCGCGCACTTGCTGTCTTGGGCTCATGGCGTGAGGCTCCAGATTACAACTGAGCATAATCCTGAGTGACATGGAATGGGTGGAGAAAGGACCGAGCTCTTGCACGGTGTATTTGTATAGCTGGTACTCAGCCGTCTAGGACATGAGCGTCAGGATCTTTAAAGTCGGTGCGATGGAATGCCACGAGAAAAGGTTTATACGCATGTGTACATGATTATTGCTTTAGGTCCAGCGGACTCTTCCGAGCCAAATCAGGATAAATACGTAATATGCGTGTATGTATGTGTGAGTGTGTTTGTGCGTGGTGCGGTGTAATGCGGGTGCAAGTGTGTGCACATGGCTGCCTATACACTAAACGTGTGTGTGTGTGTGTGTGGGTGTGTGTGTGTGTGTGAGAGAGAGGAAAAAAACAAGAGAGAGAGAGAGAGAAAGAGAGAGAGAGAGAGAGAGAGAGAGAGAGAGAGAGACAGAGAGACAGAGAGAGCGCTTGTAGCTGATGTCACCGTCATCCGCTCTCCCTGGACTGGCTTTAATTTCTTTTAATTCCCTGCAAATACTCATGACAAATACAAAACCTTCGCTGACACCTGACAGCTTGGTTCCGAGGCGTCGGGAAACACGTCAAATGTCAAGAAAATTAAACATTTTAAAATACGTTCAGTCTAAAGTAAGCATGTAAGTGCTAGCGAATTAACTTCGAGGTGACATAGGCGGGCATGTTTCGTTTAAAAACATATACATTTTGTCACCATTTTTAGTGAAGAAACGTCAACATTTCAAAGCGCACTTTTCAATCAAGTGTGATGGTGTTTAACTGGCGACTTCTCTTTTGAGGAGACATGCGCTTGAAGTTTATTTCAAAACGTCAACATTATAAAGACAGTTTCATTGAAGAGTTATGGTGGCATAAACAACGGAGCGCTATTTATGTTTTATCTCTTGTTTCAGTTCAGGCTAAAGTCGGGTAGGGTAAGAGCAGGGGGGGGAGAGAGAGTGGGGGTGAGGTGGATACAAGTGATCAAACATCCGTTCATATAATAATACATAGTGGAGACTATTTTCAAGGTAACAATCGGAATGTGGTTATTTATAAACTCGTAATTTTGGCCAAGCTTCCTTTTATCCCAACCTTTAACACAAGTATATGAATACAAATGAATCATTTTAAAACACCACCACCACCACCTCCACCACCACCACTATCACCACCAACAAAAATAACAACAACAATCGAAACAACATTTAGAAGACATATAGAGGTGACATACGACCAGCTTATTTAATGTTTACCCTACGTTTGGTCTCAAGTTTTCTTTACGCTGCCTTTTAAATATAATAAGTAAACACAATATAATATATTCATTATTAAGGAAGCAAACTCTTATATCAAAGTAAGCTTATGCGGTCATCTTATCGTTCGAGGTGACATCCTGACTTGGCTTATTTATAACCTACCTTATTTTCATCACCATTTTTTCACGTCATCTTCAAAAAAAGAAAAAAAAGCTAGACAAATAAACTTTTATAAACATTTAAATTCAAAAAGGATGAACTGACTTCTACGACAACAACAATAAAAGAGCACACCATTAAATCCAGTTATGGAAACTAGTTTTGAGACGACATACGAACATAATTTATTTTATTATGAATACCTTTGGTCCAGTTTTCTCCACGCTGCGTTTTAGAACTATTCATAAACAAGAGCGAGACACAAAATAAAGGCAGGAAAAGCGTGTCACAGTTAAAGTGATACTTCTGACCTTGCCTGCATTTCAATCTTTATTTCTAAATATCTAAATCTTGCGGGACGTGATGGCAAGGCTTGACGGCTGGCGTGTCCTTTAGCCTGGAGTGCAGGCGACGTCATTAATATGACATTTTCATGTGACCCGAATGATGTCTAAAATTGCAGAACCTTATATCATAATATACTGGCACCTTATCTTTCAACCGCCGGTATAAATATGTATATAGGCGATATCCTGCTTTTGATTGGTCCTTCCTTCTCTCTCTCTCTCTCTCTCTCTCTCTCTCTCTCTCTCTCTCTCTCTCTCTCTCTCTCTCTCTCTCTCTCTCTCTCTTTCTCTTTCTCTCTCTCTCTCTCTCTCTCTCTCTCTCTCTCTCTCTCTCTCTCTCTCTCTCTCTCTCTCTTACCTTGCCTGTCCGCACATTTTTTGAGTTCATCAATGGTTAGGAACGTGTTCCCGTAACTCTATCGATCGCTGGGGCGAGAGGCTTAGGGACCTCTCTTTTCTCGGGGCCAGGTTAATGAGGGTGGGGTCTATCTCATGTTCGTCGCAAGCTCACTTTCTCCGTTTCTAAACAGAGAGAGAGAGAGAGAGAGAGAGAGAGAGAGAGAGAGAGAGAGAGGGAGACAGAGAGACAGAAACCCATTTCACAGCTGGGTAAGTGGATTAGGGTTTGTGGTGCGCTGGTTTGATTCTCTCTGTGAGTAGGTCGGTGGTGTGCCTTCCAAGCTCGACGTTGCTGAACATGAAACATTTGTTAGCGCGCGTCCCACCCGCTGCCTTACAGCACCATACTGTCGGCAACACCACTTACCTAGCACTCCGCACGCCAAGCTCATCAAGACCACGAGAGACACCTGCAACAGAGAATCATTTAAAAATATAATAAAAATAAGTCATTACTAGCAGTACAGCTGTTTGACAGAAGGTGGAGTAATAAGGGATAGAAAATAAAAGTGAAAACCGGTTCAACGTCGAAGTCCTTGCCTAAATAGTGACGATACCATGTGAAAACAAGGGGTGGAAATATCTTGTGAAGAATTTGATAGCAATAAACATGATGATGATGATAATGATGATGATGTTGATGATGATGATGATGATGTAGTCTTGTATAGCGCCGTTTCCACGTCAGTAGACATGCTTAATGTATGTGAATTAGGTACGAGACTATTGAGGTCACCGAGGGTTTTCTCCGGGCACTCCGGTTTCCTCCCTACCTTCAATAATGGTACTGGACGCAGTCAATAAAAAATTTCAAAAATAAAAGTTCGATTTTCTCTCCGTCTTCCAATAGCGATCCCCCTGACTTTACACTACCTGTTAGAGTGATGGATATGTATTTGTTGTGTGTGTGTGTGTGTGTGTGTGTGTGAGGGTGGATGAGACAGGTGAGCGTGTATGTTGGTACAGATCGCCGCGCTTTGAGCCTGAATGATTTGGGGAAAGGCGCGTATATAGCATCCATTATTATTATTATTATTATTATTATTATTATTATTATTATTATTATTATTATTATTATTATTATTAATATTATTATTATTATTATTATTATTATTATTATTATTATTATTATTAGTAGTAGTAGTAGTAGTAGTAGTAGTAGTAGTAGTAGTAGTAGTAGTAGTAGTAGTAGTAGTAGTAGTAGTAATGCGCATGCAGGAGACAAGAAGATGATCCAAAAATGTGGGGGCCGCCATCAGATTACAAAAGAAAAAAAAAGTACCTAATTACTGTAGTTACAGTTGTGGAGTAAACTAAGTCAGAATGCACTGTTCAAATGATGAGACTTCGCTGTCCTTTTTGAACGAAGACAAACTATCGCTGTGCTTCATTGGAAGAGGCAGTGAATTCCAGAGATTAGGAGCAGAATTTTTAAAAAACATGTAAACCATAGTTTTTTTTGTTGGTGTTGCCATTATACGTGTAAGTGCGTAGTGATTGACAGACTGAGAGAGAGGGTGAAAGAGAGAGAGAGAGAGAGAGCGAGGGAGAGAGAGAGAGACAAAGAGAGAGGGAGGGAGAGACAAAGAGAGAGGGAGAGAGAGAGGGAGGGAGGGAGAGAAAGAGAGAGAGATGAGTGTATCTCGCCGAAATAAAGTGTGTGAAATGAGGTTGGAAGTTATCATGATTAGCATTTTAAAGTTTATTTCATTTTGTATTTCATATCTCTGATGTTCATCGCACGAAAACAATATCCTTGTGTATCATGATGAAGACGATAAATTGATTCGTACTCGAACACCCACCGCCCAAACCACTTCGCTACTGTTCCACTGCACAAAATAACCTACATCTTTTTAAAAAAAAGTTTCTTAGGTTTAAATACTATAGTAGTACTTTATATATGGTGTATACTAGATTGTCTCAAAATGGGCCTAGCAAGGCCAAAGCTCCTCTGATGACGCCTTCGGTAAAGGTCGAAGCGAGTAAGAAGAAGCAGGGCTTTTTCAAATGTATTTGTACTACACACAGGCGCTTGTATCTATAATTATAGATAACCAAAGGGAGACGCGTCGCAGGCATAGGCGCTCGCGTGTTCAGATACAAGCGCCTGTGGTACTACATTTGAGCTTACATAAAATTAAAAGCCAGTATGTCACACTTTGTGTCCACCTTACATATATTCCGAATATTAAATTCTCTCAAAGTGGCTAGCACTGTACAACAGCCATCAAGGAACAAGGAATAAAACAAACCAAAGGGAGATAACCCATCACTTTTGTCAACAGTTGCGCAAGCAATACAAAGCAATTAGTATTAATAAAAGCACTTAAAACAAAATTAAAATAAAATAATAGTTACACACACTCTTCCTGTTCAGGTATATTTTATATCCACACAGACCAATTATTTTTGTAAGCAATTAACGAAACACATACACATTAACCCCAAACTAAAACATTGAATTTTTTTTAAAATCTACAAAATCAGTAATAATAAGCCGTTCACAGCTTAAGGAAGAGACCTGCGTTTTCTTGTATGAACGAGGTATCCAATCAATTGTTCACAGAACGAAGTAAAATATATAAACCCCCACCTTCACACACAAGGGTCCAAGGGCCCCTGACATTAAACAATGACAAAGTGGGCTTTCTTTGTTCAAGCCTACCACTAAACAATGAATTTTTCATTTCTGTTCTGACAGGGAGTGATGTGCCCTGTTTTAACGGTACACCAATACTATTGCCCTGTGACCTTTGACCCTATTTGTAAAGGAACCGCACGGCTCCAAGAGTGCGTCTTTGGTGTCTAGGGTAAAGTCTGGTCTATTGTATTAACCTAATACGAAAAACCTTGCCGAGCACCTTTTTTTTTTTTTTGGGGGGGGGGGGGGGGGGGGGGGTTCTGCCTCTAACCGGCTTTTGGTTAGATGTTATTGACAGCTCTACAGGGGTGGCTAGCCGATGCTGCGTTTAGGTTAAAAATGGGGGAATTTATTGATTTTAAAAAATAACCACACTTTCGGAAGAGTTATTTTTTTTGTTTGTACTCTTATTTCATTCAGTGGGGCAACAATCACTGTGAATGATAACAGAATCTGTCGACGTGGTATGGCCAAAGTAGGTCCCTTTTTAAAACAACAACAAATAACAACGACAATTAACAGCAACAAATAACAACAACAAATAACAACAACAGATAACAACAACATATAACAACAAATAACAACAACTAACAACAACAAATAACAACAACTAACAACAACAAATTACAACAAATTTAAAAAAACAAATAACAACAAATAACAACAAATAACAATAGCAACAAATAACAACAACAAATAACAACAACAAAAAATAACAAATAACAACAAATAGCAACAACAAATAACAACAACAAATGAAAACAACAAGTAACAACAACAAAAAGCAACAACAGATAACAACAACAAATTAAAACAACAACTAAGTGGTTTCCGCCTAACGAAAAGATTAGTACATCCGTTGATGGTTAAGCTGATCTGGCTTATAATATAACCAGACAGCTTCTATAATTATAGTAGAAGCTGTCTGATATAACGTAGCCCCTTTTGACGCTTGTCAGGAAATACACGTTCCTAAATATAATCTTTTAATCTAGTGTATTTTAAATAATAATAATAATAACGGATTTTTATATAGCGGGTACTCCAGCCTATGACCAGACTCACCACGCTTTACATAGTCATAACATATAAATACATGCACTCGATGAAACATTACTTTTGCTACAATACACCAAAAGACGGGACAGTAAAGGTACAGACTATTTACAATTATATTCAATTCCGTATGTACGTATGTATTTTGTTTGATTTTGTGTGTTTGGTTTTATTTTATTTTATTTTTTCTCATTGTATAATTTCTAATGCAATATTGTAAGTTGTTTCATGTTTGTTTCTTTCCTTTCATGTAAAGCGCTATGCGCTTGTCTATAAAAAGACAAGTAATAGCGCTATATAAATGTCCATTATTATATTATTATTACATAAATTACAAAAAAGACAAAGATATACTATTTACAACTATGTACACAAATGACAAAAAAGACAGAA